>CM008253.1:3084331-3609077 GCA_002287475.2 Pyrrhoderma noxium | reverse complement strand
GAAAAGCTCACTGAAGTGGCCGTTCGCCTGCGTGATTTGAATAATTACTCAGGCTTACGAGCTATCATCACGGCTATAACACAGTCTACATACCCTAACGACAAAGTGATGGAAATCTTCAAGCAAAAAAGTCGAAGACTATGTCATTATTATAGATACAAAGTGACATATCACTTTTTTTTTATCCTAGAACCTTTTTAATACACAAATTTTATTTTTAATTATTTTTTTACTAATATAACTATATTTTCAGATTAATAACTAAATTAAAACTTATCAATGAATTACAAGAAAGAAAAAAGTATTGTTGGTACAATACTTATGTTCATTATTGTAAATAAGTATAAAAGTTCAAGTAAATATAAAAAAAAAGATAAATAAAAATGGGTCATATAAAAAAAAGAATAGGGGTTCCACATATATGCCTAGATTTGTAATAGAAATCTTAGAAATTAATATAGAAAGATTAAATCTGTTTTATTAAATAAAGATAATAATCTATATTATATATTTTTATTATTACTATAAGATTACTTATTATATTATTATTTTTAATAGTATAATTATTATATCATATAATATTTACTAATTAGATCTAACTAGTATTTATATAAAACTATATCTAACTAAAGAGGCTAATAACTTCTATTAGTAATCTTCTATAGTTTTAGCTAATAACTTAATTTTAAGTAAAGTTATTAGCAACTAAAAAAATCTTATATTTAATAAGTATTAAGTAAAAACTATAAAATAAAAAAAATAAGTATATAAAGATATGAAAATAAAATAAAAATAAAGCTAAGTGTTACAAACCTAGGCACATATGCGGGACCCCTATTCTGTTATGAAACCAAGTGTATTTTCGCTTTTTGCTTACTAAGCACTTACATAATTATATGATATGACTAAGCACTTACATAATCATCTTACATTAGTCAATTACCTAATCACTTATCTAATATACTTATATAAGTGGCTTACTTAACCACTTACTAATCATATGACTCAGCTGTCTTGCTAAGTATCCTTTCTTATCTTATTACTTTTTTATCTTTACTGCTTACTCACTTATTCTAGAATATCTTAAGACCTTCCAGAACATTCTAGAACATTTTCTCATATTCTACCATCTTCTATTATTCTTTCTAGCCACCTTTCCTTGTTAGGACTAGTCTTCTCTATAGTTAGCCTATTTTAGTGTTTCAGCTAGCATAGCCTAGCTTAGCTTGTAGTTAGCCTATTTACTTTGTTTCATCTAACATAGCCTAGTATAGCTTAGTTTAGTCTAATAGTTTAGCCATAGTCCCTGCCGAGTTTTTCCATTATTCCCACACTATTCCCACATGTATAAATACCCCCCTCCTGTCAGTAGCTAGCCCCTCAGTCTTGATCTTGTCTTTCCTCCTAGACTAGTACCTTCTAATACATCCTTTTGTCTCACCTCTCCTTTGTCTCTGTCTATATCAGTATATACTGGTTGTGCCTTGTCTTCAGACTCTGCTGACTAATCCTGGTACTAGAACTAGTCATTGCTGACATTAGATCAAGACTCCTTCTATCACTACTTTCCTAGTGTTACTCTCTTATCACCACTCTTGTGGTGTTTCCACCAACCATCTTTCTCTACCCTTATTCACTTTCTATTAGACATACCCATTAAAGCCTTCTACCACTTTCTCACCACTATTCCTATAAGAGTAAAGCCAGTCCCTTTTCCTTTTCTAGTAGTGTATGAGACATTACTCTTTTAATTGTTTGTCCAGAGTTATTTCTCACTTGAGGATAGCTTCTATACTAAGTTACTTAGATACATAACACACTATTCCTTGGCTAGATTCTTATCTTAAAGGCTTTGTGCCTGGAGACTAGTTTAAATCCTGTTACTTAGTGGATAATAGTCAAAACCACTAGTGCAGGGTGACAGCAAGTAGAGTGTGTTCCCCTAAGCAGTAGTAAAACCCTATAAGTAGTTTTGTAGAGTGTAATAGAGTAAGATTGACTTGCCTTTTCTTAGAATTAGACACTAGATAGCCTAGAGTAGATATTCACTTATTCCCTTTATTTTTACTCTCTTTCACTTTCCCTAGATTAGTAGTATCTTCATTCAGTTTACTTCCTGTCAGCAATGACTAGTTCTAGTACCAGGATTAGTCAGCAGAGTCTGAAGACAAGGCACAACCAGTATATATTGATATAGACAGAGACAAAGGAGAGGTGAGACAAAAGGATATATTAGAAGGTACTAGTCTAGGAGGAAAGACAAGATCAAGACTGAGGAGCTAGCTACTAACAGGAGGGGGGTATTTATACATGTGGGAATAGTGTGGGAATAATGGAAAAACTCGGCAGGGACTATGGCTAAACTATTAGGCTAAACTAAGCTGTGCTAGGCTGTGCTAGATGAAACAGAGTAAATAGGCTAACTACAGGCTAAGCTAGGCTATGCTAGCTGAAACACTAAAATAGGCTAACTACAGAGAGGACTAGTCCTAATAAGAAAAGGTAACTAGAAAGAATAATAGAAGGTGGTAGAACATGAAAGAATATTCTAGAACAAATGAGTAAGTAGTAAAGATAAAAAAGTGATAAGATAAGAAAAGATGCTTAGTAAGACAGCTGAGTCATATGATTAGTAAGTAGTTAAGTAAGCCACTTATATAAGCATATTAGATAAGTGATTAGATAAGCATACTTACATAAGATGATTAGATAAGATGCTTAGATAATCGACTTATGTAAGATAATTATATAAGTGCTTAGTCATATGATATGATTATGTAAGCTGCTTAGTAAGTAAAAAGCGAAAATACACTTGGTTTCATAACATTACCCCCTCTCTTAGATTGATTGTCCTCAATCATGATTTTGACTTTTGAAAGAGGGTATGTATTTTACATCTATAACTCTTAATCTCCTAGAAGCTCTGGGATTTTCTTTGTAAAACTCTTCAATTAATTCTTTAGAGTTTTCTAAGTGTTTTTCAGGCTCCCAAATTCTACTTTCAACACCATATCCTTTCCAATGTACTAAGAATTTAAGCTTATTTCTGACAAATTTAGAGTCTATAATGGATTCCACTTTATACTCTTGTTCTTTGCCAATAAGCACTGGAGGTAGGGGAGGAGCTTGTTGTTGGTTTTCAAAGACTGGAGTTGTATAAGGAGATAGTAGAACTTCATTAAATACTGGATGTATTCTTCTCCAGGTATTTGGAAGTTTTAGCTTATAAGCACCTTTGTTGACCTTTTCTATTATTTCAAATGGACCATATCTTTTACAATCTAGTTTTTTCATAGGTCTCATAGAAGGTAAATTAGTTGCTTCAAGCATTACTAAATCTCCTTTTTTGTATTCAATAGATTCACCTTTATTTCTATCATAAAAGTGTTTCATAACTTCAGCAGCCTTCTTTAAACTGGCTTCAACTTCTTCTCTGACTTTCTGCATAGTTTTTGCAAATTGTCCAGCTGATTCATTGACAGGTTCTCTTCTAGGATTGGACCCTTTATATGGATATAATCCATAATTTACAAAGAAGGGTGAATATCCAGTAGAAGATTGTACTTTGTCATTATAAGAGAATTCAGCTATTGCTAACTACTTAGCCTAATCTGATTGTCTATGATTGATGTAAGCTCTGAGATATTATTCAATCTCTTGGTTTATTCTCTCAGTCTGACTATCAGTTTGGGGGTGATATGCAGTAAAAGGGTTTCCAGTAATTCCTAACAATCTATACAAGTCATGCATAAAATTAGACTCAAATTGTGGACTTCTATCACTTATAATCTTCCTGGGAATCCCATGAAGTCTAAAGATTTGATCTCTATAAATTCTTGCTAACCTCTCAGATGTAAGTTCTATATTAGTGGGGAGAGCATGAATTTGTTTACTGAATCTGTCCACAATTACACATATTGTATTAAAACCTGTAGACTCTGGTAATTCACCTATTAAATCTATAGATATAATTTCCCAGGGTCTAGTTGGTATTTTATTTGGGTTTAATAGAGCATATTTTTTGTTTCTATGAGCCTTAGTTCTCTGATATGTATCACAACCAGAAACATATAAGCGAATGTCATTTGTAATTCTTGGCCACCAAAAATTACAAGTTACTAATTCCTGGGTTTTGTTTCTACCAGGGTAACTAGCTACTGTCTCATCATGATGAACTTTGATAATTTTAGCTCTCAAAGTTTTATCTTTTAAGACATAAATTTTATTTTGCCAAGTAATCAAATGATCATTCTCTGCCCAGTCCTTTTCTTTATTGTCTAATGCCCTTTTTACAGACTGATCAATTGCATATGTACTTTCTTTAATATTTTTGATTAGTTCTGTATCTAATGATTCAATACTTGTAGCTCTGAACCACTCAGACTTTAACATAGTAACTCTCTTATTATCATTCTCCCCTCTGTCATAATCAACTCTTCTTGACAGAAGGTCAGCCTTTTTCATCTCTTTCCCAGGCTTGTGAATGATTATAAGATCATATTTCCATAGAAGCAGTATCCATCTTGCTTGTCTTCTATTTAAATCCTAAGATTCTCTAAAGTATTGAATATTAGCATGATTTGTCCAGACTTCTACTGTATGTTTAGCTTCATACAAGTATGGTCTCTATTCTTTCAGAGCTTTAATAATGGCTAGCATTTCTTTGTCATAAATAGGATAATTTCTTTCCTCTGGTGTTATAAATTCTGACATAAATGCTATAGGATGCTATTTGTTATCTTATTTTTAAGACAAAACTGCCCCAATTGCAAAGTTAGAAGCATCTATTTCAATTCTGAATAGATCATTGTCTGTAGGCACTGCTAAGACTGGAGCAGAAGTGATAGCTTGTTTTAGCTGTATCACTGCTTCTGCTTCTTCTTTTCCCTATTTCCATCCTGATTTTCCTTTTAACCTATTAAGTGGTGTGGTAATATGACTGTAACCCTTAACAAAGCGTCTATAAAATCCACAGAATCCTAAGAATAATTCTAACTGTTTAACATTCTTAAGTTCTAGCCATTCTTGTATAGCTTTTATTTTTTGGGTTTCTATTTCAATTTTACTACCACCTACTACATATCCCAAGTAACCAATTTTAGGTTCAGCAAAAGAATATTTAGAGTATCTCAGACATAAGTGATTGTCTTTTAACACTTGTAGTACTTGTCTGACAAGTCTAATATGTTCAGATAAATATCTAGTAAATATTAAGATGTCATCTAAGTAGACTATTACTGAACTCTCCTATATCAAGTCTTTTAGTATAGTGTTCATAAAAACTTGAAAAGTAGCAGGAGAATTAGTTAATCCAAAAAACATAATAGTGGGTTCAAACAATCCTCTGTTAGTTTTAAAGGCTGCTTTCCACTCATCACCTTCTTTAATTCTAATATTATTATATCCCTACCTAATATCTAACTTTGTGAAATAATTAGATATTTTGGTTTTGTCAAGCAACTCCTGGATTAGAGGAATAGGGTATCTATTTTTAATAGTGCCCTCATTTAACTTTCTATAATGTTAAGGAAAACACTAAGTCTTGCAATTCGATGTTCGAGTTTAGAAGTCGTCGATCACTAAGTAAGACTCAACACTGTCTTAGTTAGGATGTTAGTAACAAGATCCTCTTGTGCTATCACTAGCAGATGCGCTTAAGCCCTCTGTCCTGAGGTATCAATCAGAGTTGAGCAAGACTGTTGTGAACAACTTTAGTTCAATTAAGAAACAAGAGGTCAAGCTAAGGGGCTAAGTCAGCTACAAGCCCTATATAAATACTCTACTACTGTGCAGCAATACAACTATCACATGATTGTTATGAATGAGTCATGTGGAGTTGTAATGACACAATGCCACCTCGTGTATCAGTAAGCATGTGTTTGTGAAACAGGGGCAGATAAGTGTGAGAGTCTAAATAGATATAAAAGGAAAGATGAATAGAGCGAGTCATGTGGAGAAAAGAATAGGGGTCCCGCATACATGCCTAGGTTTGTAACATTACCCCCTCTTTAAGCGCAGTTGTCCTCAACTACAAATTAAATAAAATCATCCAAGCATGTATTGCTTGAAGTCGATAGTTGAGAAAATGGTTGGGGGATAAAAGGGAGAAAAGGAATGCCTGATAGATAAATAAATAGGGTTATAAACACTAAGAGCTTTAAAGCAGATTAGTGAGGAATCGCTTTCCTTTACAGCAATAAATTATAATATACAAGTGCTTCCCTTGCCGGAATCATGGGCATAAATAAGAAAATTTAATCAAGAAAATAAAAGACGAAGCAATTGAGTGGGGGTTAACTTTTTATAGATCAATACTTTTCTTAGGCAATTCTTGATTTTGGTCCTTGTTTGTTGGAGCCTTCCTCACCGCAGCTCCACCAATTGTGTCCTGGAGCTGGTTCTTGACACATTTTGCAAAAGTATTTTTCGCACTCGACCATTCCATGTCCTGGGGCTTGTTTACCACATTCACCGCATGTATAGTGAGGGCAATCAAATATCTTGTGGTCCTCACCCTCACAGCTCCATATGTGGTTCATGATAGCTACTTGGCGCTTATCACTATCACTAGTCCAACTGTACTCTTCTTCTTCTTGTACAGGTAAGGTTTGGACGTCTTTGTTACTGGCCGATGCCCTCGGTAGTTTGCTGTCAGGTATGTTTTCTTTATTTTCTTCGTCTATTTTGTTATCCTTCATTTTTTCGTCATTATCATCATCATCACTGGGTAATTCTTCGTCAAAATAGCAAGGGTCGTCTCGAGTTCCCTTTCTATACATGTAAACAGGTAACAAATTACCTTTATCGAAGACTGCATCTTTTCATTCAGGTGGAAACAGTGCATCATCCATAATGAACTTTCCTAGAACATGGCTAGCTCGTCCTAAGGTAAAGGCTGCTTGCATACTTTTTGCTGCCCTTTTCTTATGGTGTTGTATATCGTTCCTTAGCTTAGTTGTTTGATGCTCGAGTTCATCAAGTACGTCTTGCATGATCTTGCCTTGGTCTCGAGACCTTTCGAAGTCGTCTAGCCAATAGTTAAGTGGTGCATGTGCAGGTCTTCGAAGAATTTGGTAGAACTCTTTTTGTTGATTACAAGTGATGGTGAGTCGGTCTGGAGTACAGAGGATAGCGGCTAGTTGCCATTTCATTTGTAGTGTAGTATTATTATCGAAGTAAGGGGGGTCAACTAGGTCTAAGGTAGGGAGTAAAGAGTCTGTAGAGACCGAAGATTGGGAAGGGGTAGAGTGTGGGTAGAATTGTTCAGTTCTTCGGCCTCTTTGGGTAATAGTGTCTAGGTAGCGGATAGCAGGCATGTTTGTTTAGCAGTGGTTGTTTTGTTTGCTGGGGTTTTACAGTAAATTATGGGTCTTTTTATATTCGTCTAGAATCTCATTTGCATGTGATAGCTCCTCTGGTTTGTACTATATGTTTTCTGATGACGGATATCCCAACCATTTTACTAAGAATTTTCAGGGTTTTCGGGCATTCTTTGGGCTGTGTCCCACAATTGCTTCTATTTCATATTCTTCCTCCCCTTCTATAATATCAGGTGGGGGTTCTGAATAGCTGGGACCATGTGCTTCGGTGGCTTTATATGGAGATAGAAGGCAAGCGTGGAAAACAGGAAAAATTTTCCATTGTTCTGGTAACTGTAGTTTATAAGCCCATGGGGATATCACCTTAGTAATAGGGAATGGTCCTTCTCATTTTGGTTTTAATTTCCGATGTAACACCCCTAAGTTAATATTCTTTGCCTCGAGCCAGACTAGATCTTCTTCTTTGAATGGTTTGAACTTTGATTGAATTCTTTGTGCCATTAGTGCGTGAGCTAGTTCATGTGCTGCCAGTGCTTCACTTCTCTGTTGATTTAGCTGTTTCAATCGTTCAGATAAGGAGGGAATATTGGTGTCTTCTATTATGTGTGGTATTGCTCGTGGTTGATATCCAAGTAACAATGAGAAGGGTGTCTGTTTTGTCACTGAGTGAATACAGTTATTATGTGAGAACTCCATTAGTGGTAGATGTTCTGTCCAGGTTTCAGGGTGATTAGAACAATAGATTTGTAGATAGGCTTCGATTTCCTGGTTTGTCCTCTCTGTTTGTCCATCTGTCTGTGGATGGAAGGCTGTTGACATAGATGATGTGACTCCTAATCGTTTGTTCATTTCTTGGAATACTTGTGATGAAAATTGTGGTCCCCTATCTGATATTATCCTATTAGGAAGTCCAAATCTTCAATATACATTATCGTGATAGAGTCTTGCTGTACCAATTGCATCAATTGTTTTTGTGCATGGGATAAGAATTATTGCATTTGTTAAGTCATGGTCCACTACTACGTATAGTGCATTATATCCATTTGATTCTGGTAAATCAGTAATAAAGTCCATGGTAACCGTTGAAAATGGATATGCGTAAGGATCGGCTTTAATAGGTGCAAGAGGAGGTGCTGATGGATGTGTGTTGACTTTCATTTGTTGACATAGTGCGCATCCCTGTACATAACTCTTGACAAAAGTATGCATTCCTGGCCACCAGAAATATCTTTGTATATTTGCCATAGTTCCAAAGATTCCTGGATGACCTTGTGATGGTAAGTCGTGGTAAAGTTTAAGTAGTTCTTGCTTTAGTTCAAGATTTGCTGGTATATATGTTCGATTTTTAAATGATAGTAGTTCGTCATTGTATTTCCATCCTGCTAGCTCTTGTTTTAGTGGAGTTAACTCCTTTTCTGTGAGCCCTTTAATAACCTGTTGCGCTATTTGATCTTCCTCTAGGCCCTTTTTGATCTTTTGTTGTAGTTCAGTATCTATTACGGAGATTTGAATGATGTCTCCATCATTTGAGTATCCATAGTTATCTTCTATTAGATAGTCGGGGTCTAGATCATGACCAAAGGTGTTTTCTGGTAGCATGGTGATTTTTTCCTCCTCCTCTGTTTGATTATACCCTGGCCATCGTGATAGAGCATCTGACTGTATCATTTTTGTTCCTGGAACATGCATAATATGCATATTAAACTGTGATAGAAAGAGGTGCCATCGTCGTTGTCGAGGGGTTAACTTTTGTGGGTTCTTGTAATAGGTTAAGTTTTGATGATCACACCATATTGTAACAGGATGTGGGGTGCCTAATAAGTAGTGTCTCCAGGTTTCGAGAGCTTGTACAATTGCTAATAACTCTCAATCATATATTTGATAGTTTCTTTCAGCTGGGTTAAAGGCTTTTGATAAATAAGAGCATGCTTTGAGTTCTCCATTATGATCATATTGCCTTAATACTGCTCCCCAAGCTTCAAGCGATGCATCAGTTTCTAGTATAAAAGGCTTTGTTTTATCGGGTACTAGTAATATTGATAGGTTCGAGAAACATTCTTTTAGTGTGTCAAATGCTTGTTGTGCTTCTTTACTCCACTCCTATATTGCTTTAACTTGTTTAAGCTTTTCCAATGGTCGAGTAATCTGAGAGTATCCTTGTATAAATTTCCTATAGAATCCACAGAATCCTAAAAATCAATGTATATCTTTGGGTTTCTTAGGTAATGGCCACTCGAGTATTCCTTTAAGTTTAGTAGGGTCTGTTGCAATATGGTTTGGTTTGATTATAAGCCCTAAGTATTCAACCTCCTGCCTGTGAAACACACATTTCTCAATCTTTATTGACAGTCTGTGGTTTCAACAAACTTGTAAGATCTCCTTTATTCGTTCTTGCAGTTCCATAATTGTTTGGCCCATGATAAGTAAACCGTCCATATAAATGAGTAGTCCTCCTTTCTGTTTTTGTTCATGAAAGATATCATCCATAAAGGCTTGAAATGTGGCTGGTGAATTGCAAAGTCCAAAGTACATGACCATCGGTTCATATAATCCTCTAGCTGTTTTGAATGCCGCTTTCCATTGGTCTCCATCCTTGATTCGTATGTTATTATAGCCGTTTCGTAAGTCCAGTTTTGTAAAGAATTTATATCCTTTTATTTGGTCTAGTAGATCACTAACCAGTGGTAATAGGTACGTATTCTTGATTGTTGCTTCATTTAATAGTCTGTAATCCTGTATAGGCCGTAGTGTTCTATCTTTCTTTCCAACAAAGAAGAATGGAGAGGCTTGTGGCGATGTCGATGGTTGAATAAATCCTTTTTCCAAGTTTTCCTGTAAGAATATGTCCAGTGCTTCCTCCTCTTTTAGTGTTAGTGGATACACTTTGCAATTCTTTGGTACAAAGTCCGATTTGAGCTCTATTGCATGGTCATAGCTTCGAGAGGGTGGTAGTTGGTTTGTTTGTGCCTTATCAAATACGTCTTTGAAGTCCCTGTACTCTGGTGGTATAGTATGAGGTTCGTTGTCTTTTACATTTTGAGCCAGGGTTGTTGCAAAAGTTACTTTAGATATAGTCAAGGATCGCAGTATGTGTTCTGGTAATTCGATACTTCCATTTGCCCAATCTATCTGAGGATTTACTTGTTTTAACCATGGTAGTCCTAGTATGATTGGGGATTTGCCTGTGTTTGTTATTAAAAGCCGTTCATCTGTTGTGTTAAGTCCTAGGTTCAACTTAGTGTATCTAGTAATAACACCTTCCTTATTGATTGTATTGTCCACATTTCGAGCTATGATAGGTCTATTTAGCGCATAGGTTGGCAGTTGGTGTTGTTTTACTAGTTCTTTGTGAATAAAGGTTCCTTCTGCTCCACAATCTATGAGGGCTGTGGTTTCGATGCTTTTGTCTTTTGTGTTTATTGTTATAGGGATAGTAAGAGCACTTGTATTTGGATCACAAACAATTACACAAGAAACTTGTACATCAGGAGATCGTAACATTGAACTACGTCTCCCTATCAAAAACCCTGTTCATTAAGTTCGCTGAAGATGCTGTTTCGTTCTTCTTCAGTTATTCCTCCTAAGAGAGTTGCTATATGCGCTGCACGAGCTTTACTTGATAGACCATATTCCATCATTTGTGGTGCTGGTGCCTCCGGCTGTTCTTCTGTTTCAGTCTGTCTGACCTGTCTCTGTTTAAAGAAACCACTAGGTCTTGGATTACTCGATCCCTGGTTATTCTGGTTATTCTGGTTATTGTTCCAGTTATTACTGTTTCTCAGTCTCTAGGTTCCATTCGAGTTCCTTTCTGTGTTACAGTTTCGACTGATATGTCCCTTCCTTCCACAATTAAAACATTTCCCTTCCTTTAGGTACTTTGTTCTCTGATTCTTCGACAGTTGAACTCGGTCTACATCCATCGCGTCAGGATCTTTCACTGTAGGTGTCTTTACAGTTATTCCTCTTCCTTAGAGTAGCTGGTTCATATTATTCCATTGTATTCCAATCTTTCGTACATAGTCGTACCATTTATCCATGGTGTCCAGTAATTGTGTACTGTTGTATGCTGATTCAACTAGTTTTGTGGGTAAGCCTTGTAAGAAGTATGGCATCAAGGCATTATATTCAGTAATTTTTGCCTGTCTAGCCAGCATCTGGAATGTGTTTATGTACTCGTTGTACTTCTGGTTCTTGACTTTTAGCTTATTAAGCTCTCGAATCGCTTCTCCTGCCTCATCAGAGGTGATGAATCTATCCTTGAATGCTTGCTCGAAGTCGGCCCATGCACCAAGGTTATTCCAGTGTTGTTCCATCTATAGATCAGCCCATTTCTCTGCTTTGGATAGTCCTGTATTATAGTCTGTGGATCGCATATAGGATAGTGCAAACAAAATCCTCTTTTCATCGCTGTTATAGACTGCTTGATTAAGCATTAGGTATGCTCGTACATCTGCTAGCCATTTTCTAGCCCTGTTTGTTGCTCCTGTAAAGATAGGAGGCTTATTGATGCTTATCTCCTTTATATAGACCTGAGGGTTCTGCTGGGGTCCAGGGGGTGGAACTGGAGGTAGACCTGGGGGTGGGACTGGGGGTGGGACTAGTGGTGGAACTGGGGGTGGTGCACTTCCTGGATTTCCACTTATACTATTTTCCTGGTTGGTTCGTTTCGGTTCAGGTGTTTCTATTTGGTTCGAGTCGCTTCTGGGTCTCTTTTCTGCTTTATTCGCTTTTACTATCCTGTCTGGAAGTACTCTAGCAAATTCTTCATATATTCTTTCCCAGTCTGGGTTCTCTCGATGAAAGTATTCTCGTCCTTTGTTTTCAGGAATAGGCTCCCAATGGTTGGTTACCCTATCGAAGTATAGTGCTCTAGTGTCAAGCCAAAAGAGCCCTTCCTCCCACCTAGTCCCTACTGGTGGTAACTTGATGTATTTCGAAATTTTGTTATACTTAGACTTGATAAGTCAGCAAAATGTAGAGCTTAACCTAATGTTAAGGAAAACACTAAGTCTTGCAATTCGATGTTCAAGTTCAGAAGTCGTCGATCACTGAGTAAGACTCAACACTGTCTTAGTCAGGATGTTAGCAACAAGATCCTCTTGTGCTATCACTAGCAGATGCGCTTAAGCCCTCTGTCCTGAGGTATCAATCAGAGTTGAGCAAGACTGTTGTGAACAACTTTAGTTCAATTAAGAAACAAGAGGTCAAGCTGAGGGGCTAAGTCAGCTACAAGCCCTGTATAAATACTCTACTACTGCGCAGCAATACAACTATCATATGATTGTTATGAATGAGTCATGTGGAGTTGTAATAACACAATGCCACCTCATGTATCAGTAAGCATGTGTTTGTAAAACAGGGGCAGATAAGTGTGAGAGTCCAAATAGATATAAAAGGAAAGATGAATAGAGTGAGTCATGTGGAGAAAAGAATAGGGGTCCCGCATACATGCCTAGGTTTGTAACAATTACCCCCTCTTTAAGCGCAGTTGTCCTCAACTGCAAATTAAATAAAATCATTCAAGCATGTATTGCTTGAAGTCGATAGTTGAGAAGATGGTTGGGGAATAAAAGGAAGAAAAGGAATGCCCGATAGATAAATAAATAGGGTTATAAACACTAAGAGCTTTAAAGCAGATTAGTGAGGAATCGCTTTCCTTTACAGCAATGAATTATAATATACAAGTGCTTCCCTTGCCGGAATCATGGGCATAAATAAGAAAATTTAATCAAGAAAATAAAAGACGAAGCAATTGAGTGGGGGTTAACTTTTTATAGATCAATACTTTTCTTAGGCAATTCCTGATTCTGGTTCTTGTTTGTCGGAGCCTTCCTCACCGCAGCTCCACCAATTGTGTCCTGGAGCTGGTTTTTGACACCTTTTGCAAAAGTATTTTTCGCACTCAATCATTCCATGTCCTAAGGCTTGTTTACCACATTCACCGCATGTATAGTGAGGGCAATCAAATATCTTGTGGTCCTCACCCTCACAGCTCCATATGTGGTTCATGATAGCTACTTGGCGCTTATCACTATCACTAGTCCAACTGTACTCTTCTTCTTCTTGTGCAGGTAAGGTTTGGACATCTTTGTTGCTGGCCGATGCTCTTGATAGCTTGTTGTCAGGTATATTCTCCTTATTTTCTTCGTCTATCTTATTGTTCTTTATTTCTTCATCATCATCATTATCATTGCTGGGTAATTCTTCGTCAAAATAGTAGGGGTCTTCTCGAGTTCCTTTTCTATGCATATATACAGGTAACAGGTCGCCCTCATCATAGACTGCATCCTTTCGTTCAGGTGGGAACAGTGCATCGTCCATGATAAACTTTCCTAAGACATAGCTAGCCCATCCTAAAGTAAAGGCTGCTTGCATACTCTTAGCTGCCCTTTTCTTGTGATACTCTATGTTTTTTCTTAGTTTAGTCGTTTGATGTTCTAGTTCATCAAGTATGTCCTGCATGATTTTGCCCTGGTCTCAAGACCTTTCAAAGTCGTCTAGCCAGTAGTTAAGTGGTGCGTGTGTAAGTCTTCGAAGGATTCGGTAGAATTCTTTTTGTTGATTACGAGTAATAGTGAGCCGGTCTGGGGTACAGAGAATGGCAGCTAGTCGTCATTTCATTTGTAACGTAGCGTTGTTATCGAAATAAGGTGGGTCACCTGGGTCTAAAGTAGGGAGTAAGGAGTCTGTAGAGACTGAAGACTGGGAAGGGGTGGAGTGTGGGTAGAATCATTCGGTTCTTCGGCCTCTTTGGGTAATGGTGTCTAGGTAGCGAATAGCGGGCATGTTTGTTTTAGCAGTGGTTATTTGTTTGCTGGGGTTTTACAGCAGATTATGAGTCCTTTTATATTTGTCTAGAATCTCGTTTGCATGTGATAATTCCTCTGGTTTGTACCATGTGTTTTCTGATGATGGATATTCTAGCCATTTTACTAAGAACTTTCGGGGTTTTCGGGCATTCTTTGGGCTGTGTCCCACGATAGCTTCTATTTCATATTCTTCCTCCCCTTCTATGATATCAGGTGGGGGTTCAGAATAGCTGGGACCATGTGCTTCGGTGGCTTTATATAGGGATAGAAGGCAAGCGTGGAAAACAGGGAAAATTTTCCATTGTTCTGGTAACTGTAATTTATAAGCCCATGGAGATATTACCTTAGTAATAGGGAATGGTCCTTCTCGTTTTGGCTTTAATTTCCGATGTAACACCCCTAAGTTAATATTCTTTGCCTCGAGCCAGACTAGATCTCCTTCTTTGAATGGTTTGAACTTTGATTGAATTCTTTGTGCTATTAGTGCATGAGCTAGTTCATGTGCTGCCAGTGCTTTGCTTCTCTGCTGATTTAGCTGTTTCAATCGTTCAGATAAGGAGAGAATGTTGATATCTTCTATTACATATGGTATTGCTCGTGGTTGATATCCCAGTAACAATGAGAAAGGTGTCTGTTTTGTCACTGAGTGAATACAGTTATTATGTGAGAATTCCATTAATGGTAGGTGTTCTGTCCAGGTTTCAGAGTGATTAGAGCAATAGATTCGTAGATAGGCTTCGATTTCCTGGTTTGTCCTCTCTGTTTGTCCATCTGTCTGTGGATGGAAGGCTGTTGACATAGATGATGTGACTCCTAATCGTTTGTTCATTTCTTGAAATACTTGTGATGAGAATTGTGGTCCCCTATCCGATATTATTCTGTTAGGAAGTCCAAATCTTCGATATACATTATCATGATAGAGTTTTGCTGTGCCAATTGCATCAACTGTTTTTGTGCATGGGATAAGAACTATTGCTTTTGTTAAGTCGTGGTCCACCACTACATATAGTGCGTTATATCCATTTGATTCTGGTAAATCAGTAATAAAGTCCATGGTAACTGTTGAAAATGGATATGCATGAGGATCAGCTTTAATAGGTGCAAGAGGAGGTGCTGATGGATGTGTGTTGACTTTCATTTGTTGACATAGTGCGCATCCCTGTACATAACTCTTGATAAAAGTGTGCATTCCTGGCCACCAGAAATATCTTTGTATATTTGCCATAGTTCCAAAGATTCCTGGGTGACCTTGTGATGGTAAGTCGTGATAAAGCTTAAGCAGTTCTTGCTTTAGTTCAAGATTTGCTGGTATATATGTTCGATTTTTGAATAATAATAGTTCATCGTTGTATTTCCATCCTGCTAGCTCTTGTTTTAATGGAGTTAACTCTTTCTCTGTGAGTCCCTTGATGACCTGTTGCACTATTTGATCTTCTTCTAGGCCCTTTTTGATCTTTTGTTGTAGTTCAGTGTCTATTACAGAGATTTGAATGATGTCTCCATCATTTGAGTACCTATAGTTATCTCCTACTAGGTAGTCGGGGTCTAGATCATGACTAAAAGTGTTTTCTGGTAGCATGGTGATTTTTTCCTCCTCCTCTGTTTGATTATATCCTGGCCATCGTGATAGGGCATCAGACTGTATCATTTTTGTTCCTGGGACGTGCATAATATGGATATTGAACTGTGATAGAAAGAGGTGCCATCGTCGTTGTCAAAGAGTTAACTTTTGTGGGTTCTTGTAATAGGTTAGGTTTTGATGATCACACTATATTGTAACAGAGTGTGGGGTGCCTAATAGGTAGTGTCTCCAGGTTTCGAGGGCTCGTACAATTGCTAATAACTCTCGATCATATATTTGATAGTTTCTTTCAGCTGGGTTAAAGGCTTTTGACAAATAAGAGCATGCTTTGAGTTCTCCGTTATGATCGTATTGCCTTAATACTGCTCCCCAAGCTTTAAGAGATGCATCAGTTTCTAGTATAAAAGGCTTTGTTTTGTCAGGTACTAGTAGCATTGACGGGTTCGAAAAACATTCTTTTAATGTATCAAATGCTTGTTGTGCTTCTTTATTCCATTCCCATACTGCTTTAACTTGTTTAAGCTTTTCCAATGGTCGTGTAATCTGAGAGTATCCTTGTATGAATTTTCTATAGAATCCACAGAATCCTAAGAATCAATGTATATCTTTGGGTTTCTTAGGTAGTGGCTATTCGAGTATTCCTTTGAGTTTAGTAGGGTCTGTTACAATATGGTTTGGTTTGATTATAAGTCCTAGGTATTCAACTTCCTGCCTATGAAACACGCATTTCTCAATCTTTATTGATAGTCTATGGTTTCGACAAATCTGTAAGATTTCCTTTGTTCATTCCTGCAGTTCCTCAATTGTTTGACCCATGATAAGCAAATCGTCCATATAGATGAGTAGCCCTCCTTTCTGTTTTTGTTCATGAAAGACATCATCCATAAAAGCCTAAAATGTGGCCGGTGAGTTGCAAAGTCCAAAGTACATGACCATTGGTTCATATAGTCCTCTAGCTGTTTTGAATGCTGCTTTCCATTGGTCTCCATCTTTAATTTGTATGTTATTGTAGCCATTTCGTAAGTCCAGTTTTGTAAAGAATCTGTATCCTTTTATTTGGTCTAGTAGGTCACTAACTAGTGGCAACGGGTATGTATTCTTGATTGTTGCTTCGTTTAGTAGTCTGTAATCCTGTATAGGCTGTAATGTCCTATCTTTCTTTCCAACAAAGAAGAATGGAGAGGCTTGTGGCGATGTCGATGGTCGAATAAATCCTTTTTCCAAGTTTTCCTGTAAGAATACATCCAGTGTTTCCTCCTCTTTTAATGTCAGTGGATACACTTTGCAATTCTTTGGTACAAAGTCTGATTTGAGCTCTATTGCATGGTCATAGCTTTGAGAGGGTGGTAGTTGGTTTGTTTGTGCCTTATCAAATACATCTCTAAAGTCTCTGTACTCTGGTGGTATAGTATAAGGTTCGTTATTTTTTACATTTTGAGCCAGAGTTGTTGCAAAAGTTACTTTAGATATAGCCAAGGATCGTAATATGTGTTCCGGTAATTCAATGCTTCTATTTGCCCAATCTATCTGAGGGTTTACTTGTTTTAACTATGGTAGTCCTAGTATGATTGGAGATTTGCCTGTGTTTGTTATTAAGAGCTGTTCGTCTGTTGTATTAAGTCCTAGATTCAACTTGGTGTATCTAGTAATAACACCTTCTTTATTGATTGTATTGTCCACATTTCGAGCTATGATAGGTCTGTTTAGCGCATAAGTTGGCAGCTGGTGTTGTTTTACTAGTTCCTTGTGAATAAAGGTTCCTTCTGCTCCACAATCTATGAGAGCTGTGGTTTCGATGCTTTCATCTTTCATGTTTATTGTTATAGGGATAGTAAGAGCACTTGTATTTGGATCACAAACAATTACACAAGAAACTTGTACATCAGGAGATCGTAACATTGAACTACGTCTCCCTATCAAAAACCCTGTTCATTAAGTTCGCTGAAGATACTGTTTCATTTTTCTTCAGTTATTCCTCCTAAGAGAGTTGCTATATGCGCCACACGAGCTTTGCTTGATAGCCCATATTCCATCATTTGTGGTGCTGGTGCCTCCGGCTGTTCTTCTGTTTCAGTCTGTCTGACCTGTCTCTGTTTAAAGAAACCACTAGGCCTTGGATTACTCGATCCCTGGTTATTCTAGTTATTCTGGTTATTGTTCCAGTTGTTATTGTTTCTCAGTCTCCAGGTTCCATTCGAGTTCCTTTCTGTGTTACAGTTTCGACTGATATGTCCCTTCCTTCCACAATTAAAACATTTCCCTTCCTTTAGGTACTTTGTTCTCTGATTCTTCGACAGTTGAACTCGGTCTACATCCATCGCGTCAGGATCTTTCACTGTAGGTGACTTTACAGTTATTCCTCTTCCCTGAAGTAGTTGATTCATGTTGTTCCATTGTATTCCAATCTTTCGTACATAGTCGTACCATTTATCCATAGTATCTGGTAGTTGTGTACTGTTGTATGCTGATTCAACTAGTTTTGTTGGTAAACTTTGTAAGAAGTATGGTATTAAGGCATTATATTCAGTAATTTTTGCCTGTCTAGCCAGCATCTGGAATGTGTTTATGTACTCGTCGTACTTCTAGTTTTTGACTTTTAGCTTATTAAGCTCTCGAATCACTTCTTCTGCTTCATCAGAAGTGATAAACCTGTCCTTGAATGCTTGTTCAAAGTCTGCTCATAGTCCAAGATTATTCCAGTGTTGCTCCATCCATAGATCAGCCCATTTCTCTGTTTCGGATAATCCTGAGTTGTAGTCTGTGGATCGCATATAGGATAGTGCAAATAGAATCCTTTTTTCATCATTGTTATAGACTGCTTGATTAAGCATCAGGTATACTCGTACATCTGCTAGCCATTTTCTAGCTCTGTTTGTTGCTCCTGTAAAGATAGGGGGCTTATTGATGCTTATCTCCTTTACATAGACCTGAAGGTTCTGTTGGGGTCCAGGGGGTGGAACTGGAGGTAGACCTGGGGGTGGACGTGGGGGTGGAACTGGAGGTGGAACTGGGGGTGGTGCGCTTCCTGGATTTCCACTCATACTGTTTCCTTGATTGGTTCGTTTCGGTTCAGGTGTTTCTATTTGGTTCGAGTCGCTTCTGGGTCTCTTTTCTGCTTTATTTGCTTTTACTATCCTGTCTGGAAGTACTCTAGCAAATTCTTCATATATTCTTTCCCAGTCTGGGTTCTCTCGATGAAAGTATTCTCATCCTTCGTTTTCAGGAATAGGTTCCCAATGGTTGGTTGCCTTATTGAAGTATAGTGCTCTAGTGTCAAGCCAAAAGAGCCCTTCCTCCCACCTAGTCCCTACTGGTGGTAACTTGATGTATTTCGAAATTTTGTTATGCTTAGACTTGATAAATCAGCAAAATGTAGAGCTTAACCTAATGTTAAGGAAAACACTAAGTCTTGCAATTCGATGTTTAAGTTCAGAAGTCGTCGATCACTGAGTAAGACTCAACACTATCTTAGTCAGGATGTTAGCAACAAGATCCTCTTGTGCTATCACTAGCAGATGCGCTTAAGCCCTCTGTCCTGAGGTATCAATCAGAATTGAGCAAGACTGTTGTGAACAACTTTAGTTCAATTAAGAAACAAGAGGTCAAGCTGAGGGGCTAAGTCAGCTACAAGCCCTGTATAAATACTCTACTACTGTGCAGCAATACAACTATCATATGATTGTTATGAACGAGTCATATGGAGTCATAATGACACAATGCCACCTCGTGTATCAGTAAGCATGTGTTTGTGAAACAGGGGTAGATAAGTGTGGGAGTCCGAATAAATACAAAAGGAAAGATGAATAGAAACGAGTTATATGGAAAAAAGAATAGGGGTCCCACATACGTGCCTAGGTTTGTAACATTACCCCCTCTTTAAGCACAGTTGTCCTCAACTGCAATTTAAATAAAATCATCCAAGCATGTATTGCTTAAAGTCGATAGTTGAGAAAGATGGATAGAGGAGTGGGATAGAAAGAAAAGGAGTGCCCGATAGATAAATAAATAGGGTTATAAACACTAAGAGCTTTAAAGCAAATTAGTGAGGAATCGCTTTCCTTTACAGCAATGAATTATAATGTACAAGTACTTTCCTTACCGGAATCATGGGCATAAATAAGAAAATTTAATCAAGAAAGAAAAGAAGGCAAAACATATTGAGTGGGGGTTAAATTTTTATAGATCGATACCTTTTTAGGCAATTCCTAAGATTGGTTCTCGCTTGTCAGAGCCTTCTTCACCACAACTCCACCAATTATGTCCTGGGGCTGGTTCTTGGCATATTTTGCAGAAGTATCTTTCACATTCGACCATTCCATGTCCTGGGGCTTCTTTACCACAGCTACTACATGTATAATAAGGGCAGTCGAATACAGTATGGTCCTGTCCTTCACAGCTCCATGCGTGGTTCATTATGGCTACTCGGCGCTTATCAGAATTGCTAGTCCAACTGTACTCTTCTTCTTGTACAGGCGAGGTTTGGACTACTTCATTACTGAACCGTACCTTAGGTGGTTCATTGTCAGATATGTTTTCTTTGTTTTCTTCGTCTATCTTGTTAACCTCCATTTCTTCATCATTAATATCATCTTCGCTAGGTAGTTCCTTGTCAAAGTAACAGGGGTCTTCTCGAGTTCCTTTTCCATGCATATACACAGGTAACAAGTCACCTTCATCATAGACTGCATCCTTTCGATCAGGTGGGAACAGGGCGTCGTCCATGATAAACTTTCCTAAGACATAACTGGCTCGTCCTAGAGTAAAGGCTGCTTGCATACTCTTAGCTGCCCTTTTCTTGTGATGCTCTATGTCTTTTCTTAGTTTAGTCATCTGGTGCTCAAGTTTGTCAAGTACGTCTTGCATGATTCTACCCTGGTCTTGAGACCTTTCAAAGTCATCTAGCCAGTAGTTAAGAGGTGCATGTGTGGGTCTTTGAAGGATTTGGTAGAATTCTTTTTGTTGGTTGTGAGTAATAGTGAGTCGGTCTAGGGTACATAGGATAGCGGCTAGTCGTTGTTTCATTTGTAGTGTAGCTTTGCTATTAAAATAAGGGGGGTCTCCTGGGTCTAAGGTAGGGAGTAAGGAATCTGTGGAGATTGGGGATTGAGAAGGAGTAGAATATGGGTAGGATTATTCAGTTCTTCGGCCTCTTTGGGTAATAGTGTCTAAGTAGCGGATAGCGGGCATGTTTTGTTTTAGTAGTGGTTGTCTTGTTTGCTGGGGTTTTACAGCAAATTATGAGTCTTTTTATATTCATCTAGAATCTCATTTGCATGTGATAGCTCCTCTGGTTTGTACCATGTGTTTTCTGATGACAGGTATCCCAACCATTTTACTAAGAATTTTTGGGGTTTTCAGGCATTCTTTGGGCTGTGTCCCACAATTGCTTCTATTTCATATTCTTCCTCCCCTTCTATAATGTCAGGTGGGGGCTCTGAATAGCTGGGACCATGTGCTTCAGTGGCTTTATATGGAGATAGAAGGCAAGCATGGAAAACAGGGAAAATTTTCCATTGTTCCAGTAACTGTAATTTATAAGCCCATGGAGATATCACCTTAGTGATAGGAAATAGTCCTTCTCATTTTGGTTTTAGTTTCCGATGTAGTACCTCTAAGTTGATGTTCTTTGCCTCGAGCCAGACTAGATCTCCTTCTTTGAATGGTTTGAACTTTGATTGAATTCTTTGTGCCATTAGTGCATGAGCTAGTTCATATGCTGCTAGTACTTTGCTTCTTTATTGATTTAGCTGTTTCAATCGTTCTGATAAGGAGAGAATATTGGTGTCTTTCATTACGTGTGGTATTGCTCGTAGTTGATATCCAAGTAACAATGAGAAAGGTGTCTGTTTTATTACTGAGTGAATACGGTTATTATGTGAGAACTCCATTAATGGTAGGTGTTCTGTCCAGGTTTCAGGGTGATTAAAGCAATAGATTTGTAGGTAGGCTTCGATTTTCTGGTTTGTCCTCTCTGTTTGTCCATCTGTTACAAACCTAGGCACATATGCGGGACCCCTATTCTTTTCTCCATATGACTCATTTCATTCATCTTTCCTTTTATATCTATCCAAACTCTCACACTTATCTACCCCTGTTTCACAAACACATACTTACTGATACACGAGGTGGCATTATGTTATTATAACTCCACATGACTCATTCTCAACAATCATATGATAGTTGTATTGCTGCACAGTAGTAGAGTATTTATACAGGGCTTGTAGCTGACTTAGCCTCTCAGCTTGACCTCTTGTTTCTTAATCAAACTAAAGTTGTTCATAATAGTCTTGCTCAATTCTGATTGATACCTCAGGACAGAGGGCTTAAGCGCATCTGCTAGTGATAGCACAAAAGGATCTTGTTGCTGACATCCTGACTAAGATAGTGTTGAGTCTTACTCAGTGATCGACGACTTCTGAACTTGAACATCGAATTGCAAGACTTAGTGTTTTCCTTAACATTAGGTCAAGCTCTACATTTTGCTGACTTATCAAGTCTAAGCATAATAAAATTTCGAAATACATCAAGTTACCACCAATAGGGACTAGGTGGGAGGAAGGGCTCTTTTGGCTTGACACTAGAGCACTATACTTCAATAAGGCAACCAACCATTGGGAACCTATTCCTGAAAACGAAGGATGAGAATACTTTCATCGAGAGAACCCAGACTGGGAAAGAATATATGAAGAATTTGCTAGAGTACTTCCAGACAGGATAGTAAAAGCGAATAAAGCAGAAAAGAGACCCGGAAGTGACTCGAACCAAATAGAAACACCTGAACCGAAACGAACCAACCAAGGAAACAGTATGAGCGGAAATCCAGAAAGTGCTGCACCCCCAGTTCCACCCCCAGTTCCACCCCCAGGCCCACCCCCAGGTCTACCTCCAGTTCCACCCCCTGGACCTCAGCAGAACCCTCAGGTCTATGTAAAGGAGATAAGCATCAATAAGCCTCCTATTTTCACAGGAGCGACAAACAGGGCTAGAAAATGGCTAGCGGATGTACAAGCATACTTAATGCTCAATCAAGCAGTCTATAACAATGATGAAAAAAGGATCCTGTTCGTATTATTCTATATGTGATCAACAGACTATAATGCAGGATTATCTGAAGCAGAAAAATGGGCTGATCTATAGATAGAACAACACTGGAACAACCTTGGACTATGGGTAGACTTTGAACAAGCATTCAAGAATAGATTCATCACCTCTGATGAGGCAGGAGAAGTGATTCGAGAGCTTAATAAGCTAAAAGTCAAAAACCAGAAGTACAATGAATATATAAACACATTCCAGATGCTGGCTAGACAGACAAAAATTACTGAATATAATGCCTTGATGCCATACTTCTTACAAGGCTTATCCACAAAGCTAGTCGAATCTGTATACAATAGTACACAACTACCGGATACCATGGATAAATGGTACGACTATGTACGAAAGATTGGAATACAGTGAAACAACATGAATCAACTACTTCAGGGAAGAGGAATAACTGTAAAGTCACCTACAGTGAAAGATCCTGACGCGATGGATGTAGACCGAGTTCAACTGTCAAAGAATCAGAGAACAGAGTACCTAAAGGAAGGGAAATGTTTTAATTGTGGAAGGAAGGGACATATCAGTCGAAACTGTAACACAGAAAGGAACTCGAATGGAACCTGGAGACCGAGAAACAGTAATAACTGGAACAATAACCAGAATAACCAGAACAACTAGGGATCGAGTAATCCAAGACCTAGTGGCTTCTTTAAACAAAGACAGGTCAGACAGACTGAAACAGAAGAACAGCCGGAGGCACCAGCACCACAAATGATGGAATATGGGCTATCAAGCAAAGCTCGTGTGGCGCATATAGCAACTCTCTTAGGAGGAATAACTGAAGAAAAATGAAACAGTATCTTCAGCGAACTTAATGAACAGGGTTTTTGATAGGGAGACGTAGTTCAATGTTACGATCTCCTGATGTACAAGTTTCTTGTGTAATTGTTTGTGATCCAAATACCAGTGCTCTTACTATCCCTATAACAATAAACACAAAAGACAAAAGCATCGAAACCACAGCCCTCATAGATTGTGGAGCAGAAGGAACCTTTATTCACAAAGAACTAGTAAAACAACACCAACTGCCAACCTATGCGCTAAATAGACCTATCATAGCTCGAAATGTGGACAATACAATCAATAAGGAAGGTGTTATTACTAGATACACCAAGTTGAACCTAGGACTTAACACAACAGACGAACGGCTTTTAATAACAAACACAGGCAAATCCCCAATCATACTAGGACTACCATGGTTAAAACAAGTAAATCCTCAGATAGATTGGGCAAATGGAAGTATCGAATTACCAGAACATATACTGCGATCCTTGACTATATCTAAAGTAACTTTTGCAACAACCCTGGCTCAAAATGTAAAAGACAACGAACCTCATACTATACCACCAGAGTACAGGGACTTCAAAGACGTATTTGATAAGGCACAAACAAACCAACTACCACCCTCTCGAAGCTATGACCATGCAATAGAGCTCAAATCGGACTTTGTACCAAAGAATTGCAAAGTGTATCCACTAACACTAAAAGAGGAGGAAGCACTGGACATATTCTTACAGGAAAACTTGGAAAAAGGATTTATTCAACCATCGACATCGCCACAAGCCTCTCCATTCTTCTTTGTTGGAAAGAAAGATAGAACACTACGGCCTATACAGGATTACAGACTATTAAATGAAGCAACAATCAAGAATACGTACCTATTACCACTGGTTAGTGATCTACTAGACCAAATAAAAGGATATAAATTCTTTACAAAACTGGACTTACGAAACGGCTACAATAACATACAAATTAAAGATGGAGACCAATGGAAAGCGGCATTCAAAACAGCTAGAGGATTATATGAACCGATGGTCATGTACTTTGGACTTTGCAATTCACCAGCCACATTTCAAGCCTTTATGGATGATATCTTTCATGAACAAAAACAGAAAGGAGGACTACTCATTTATATGGACGGTTTACTTATCATGGGCCAAACAATTATGGAACTGCAAGAACGAATAAAGGAGATCTTACAAGTTTGTTGAAACCACAGACTGTCAATAAAGATTGAGAAATGTGTGTTTCACAGGCAGGAGGTTGAATACTTAGGGCTTATAATCAAACCAAACCATATTGCAACAGACCCTACTAAACTTAAAGGAATACTCGAGTGGCCATTACCTAAGAAACCCAAAGATATACATTGATTTTTAGGATTCTGTGGATTCTATAGGAAATTCATACAAGGATACTCTCAGATTACTCGACCATTGGAAAAGCTTAAACAAGTTAAAGCAATATAGGAGTGGAGTAAAGAAGCACAACAAGCATTTGACACACTAAAAGAATGTTTCTCGAACCTATCAATATTACTAGTACCCGATAAAACAAAGCCTTTTATACTAGAAACTGATGCATCGCTCGAAGCTTGGGGAGCAGTATTAAGGCAATATGATCATAATGGAGAACTCAAAGCATGCTCTTATTTATCAAAAGCCTTTAACCCAGCTGAAAGAAACTATCAAATATATGATTGAGAGTTATTAGCAATTGTACAAGCTCTCGAAACCTGGAGACACTACTTATTAGGCACCCCACATCCTGTTACAATATGGTGTGATCATCAAAACTTAACCTATTACAAGAACCCACAAAAGTTAACCCCTCGACAACGACGATGGCACCTCTTTCTATCACAGTTTAATATACATATTATGCATGTTCCAGGAACAAAAATGATACAGTCAGATGCTCTATCACGATGGCCAGGGTATAATCAAACAGAGGAGGAGGAAAAAATCACCATGCTATCAGAAAACACCTTTGGTCATGATCTAGACCCCGACTATCTAATAGAAGATAACTATGGATACTCAAATGATGGAGACATCATTCAAATCTCCGTAATAGATACTAAACTACAACAAAAGATCAAAAAGGGCCTAGAGGAAGATCAAATAGCGCAACAGGTTATTGTTATGATATCAAGTCATATACGCTTTTTTTGCTTACTTAATCTGCTTATCTAAGCCTTACATAAGCATATTACCTAAGTGTATTAGATAATCATCTTACATAATGATCTTATCTAAGCAACTTACATAATATATTACATAATCATTTACTTAGTCATGATTACCTAAGCATCTTATCTAATCAGCTTATCTAATCAGGATTAGGTAATCATCTTGTGTAATCATCTTGTGTAATCACTTACTTAATATCTTAGCTAAGTAGCTTATTAAATAATTAAGCTAAACCTTATATTTCCTTCTATTACATATTCTATAAAGTTCTATAGAAAGTTCTATTAAGTAATTAGGCTAATTCTTCTATTAGACTAATCTTTTATTCTTTTCTATTTTCATATTCTATAAAAAAGATTCTAGGCCTTTCTAAGACTTCTTAAAATATTAGCCTATTAACTTTAGTAATTAGCCTATTTTATTCTAGAATATTTACTTAGCCTATTTAGCCTATTTTCTTCTATTTTGTTCTAGAGCGCTAAAATAGCCTATTCTATTCTAGAATACTTAGTTAGCCTATTTAGCCTAAGTTAGCCTACTTAGCCTATCTTAGTCTATTTATTCTAGAACCCTCTTTTAGCCTATTTTATTCTAGAAACCCCTTTTATTTATTATTGCCCCACTTTTATTTATTTATCACTCCACTTTTATTTCTCTTCACTTTTCACTATTCCCTAAATAAGTTAATGTCACAGTGACTAGTCACATAGGTAAATAGTATATATATACACCCTCTGTTAGTGGCTAAGCCCCCAGTCTTAATCTTGTCTTTCCTCCTAGACTAGTACCTCTTAATACATCCTCTTGTCCCTCCTCTCCTTTGCCTCTGTCTATATCAGTGTATGCTGGTTGTGCCCTGTCTTCAGACCCTGCTGACTAATCCTGGTGCTAAAAGCTAATCATTGTTGACACCTTTTCTGTCTCTGTCTATATCAGTGTATACTAGTTGTGCCTTGTCTTCAGACCCTGCTGACTAAGCATTCTGCTGACTAATACTGGTACTAGCACTAGTCATTGCTGACAGTTATTAAAGGGCTCACAGAAAAGGAGTTAACTCCACTAAAACAAGAGCTAGCAGGATGGAAATACAATGACGAACTACTATCATTTAAAAATCGAACATATATACCAGCAAATCTTGAACTAAAGCAAGAACTACTTAAACTTTACCACGACTTACCATCATAAGGTCATCCAGGAATCTTTGAAACTATGGCAAATATACAAAGATATTTCTGGTGGCCAGGAATGCATGCTTTTGTCAAGAGTTATGTACAGGGATGCGCACTATGTCAACAAATGAAAGTCAACACACATCCATCAGCACCTCCTCTTGCACCTATTAAAGCCGATCCTTACGCATATCCATTTTCAACGGTTACCATGGACTTTATTACTGATTTACCAGAATCAAATGGATATAATGCACTATACGTAGTAGTGGACCATGACTTAACAAATGCAATAGTTCTTATCCCATGCACAAAAACAATTGATGCAATTGGTACAGCAAGACTCTATCACGATAATGTATATCGAAGATTTGGACTTCCTAATAGGATAATATCGGATAGGGGACCACAATTTTCATCACAAGTATTCCAAAAAATGAACAAACGATTAGGAGTCACATCATCTATGTCAACAGCCTTCCATCCACAGACAGATGGACAAACAGAGAGGACAAACCAGGAAATCGAAGCCTATCTACAAATCTATTGTTCTAATCACCCTGAAACCTGGACAGAACATCTACCACTAATGGAGTTCTCACATAATAATCGTATTCACTCAGTGACAAAACAGACACCCTTCTCATTGTTACTTGGATATCAACCACGAGCAATACCACATGTAATAGAAGACACCAATATTCCCTCCTTATCTGAACGATTGAAACAGCTAAATCAACAGAGAAGTGAAGCACTAGCAGCACATGAACTAGCTCACGCACTAATAGCACAAAGAATTCAATCAAAGTTCAAACCATTCAAAGAAGGAGATCTAGTCTGGCTCGAGGCAAAGAATATTAACTTAGGGGTGTTACATCGGAAATTAAAACCAAAACGAGAAGGACCATTCCCTATTACTAAGGTGATATCCCCATGGGCTTATAAACTACAGTTACTAGAACAATGGAAAATTTTTCCTGTTTTCCACGCTTGCCTTCTATCTCCATATAAAGCCACCGAAGCACATGGTCCCAGCTATTCAGAACCCCCACCTGATATTATAGAAGGGGAGGAAGAATATGAAATAGAAGCAATTGTGGGACACAGCCCAAAGAATGCCCGAAAACCCTGAAAATTCTTAGTAAAATGGTTGGGATATCCGTCATCAGAAAACACATGGTACAAACCAGAGGAGCTATCACATGCAAATGAGATTCTAGACGAATATAAAAAGACCCATAATTTACTGTAAAACCCCAGCAAACAAAACAACCACTGCTAAACAAACATGCCTGCTATCCACTACCTAGACACTATTACCCAAAGAGGCCAAAGAACTGAACAATTCTACCCACACTCTACCCCTTCCCAATCTTCGGTCTCTACAGACTCTTTACTCCCTACCTTAGACCCAGTTGACCCCCCTTACTTCGATAATAATACTACACTACAAATGAAACGGCAACTAGCCGCTATTCTCTGCACCCCAGACCGACTCACCATCACTCGTAATCAACAAAAAGAGTTCTACCAAATCCTTTGAAGACCTGCACATGCACCACTTAACTATTGGCTAGACGACTTCGAAAGGTCTCGAGACCAAGGCAAGATCATGCAAGACGTACTTGATGAACTCGAGCATCAAACAACTAAGCTAAGGAACGATATACAACACCATAAGAAAAGGGCAGCAAAAAGTATGCAAGCAGCCTTTACCTTAGGATGAGCCAGCCATGTTCTAGGAAAGTTCATTATGGATGATGCACTGTTTCCACCTGAACGAAAAGATGCAGTCTTTGATGAAGGTGATTTATTACCTGTTTACATGCATGGAAAGGGAACTCGAGAAGACCCTTGCTATTTTGACGAAGAATTACCCAGTGATGATGATGATAATGATGAAGAAATGAAGGATAACAAAATAGACGAAGAAAATAAAGAAAACATACCTGACAGCGAACCACCGAGGGCATCGGCCAGTAACAAAGACATCCAAACTTTACCTGCACAAGAAGAAGAAGAGTACAGTTAGACTAGTGATAGTGATAAGCGCCGAGTAGCTATCATGAACCACATATGGAGCTGTGAGGGTGAGGACCACAAGATATTTGATTGCCCTCACTATACATGCGGTGAATGTGGTAAACAAGCCCCAGGACATGGAATGGTCGAGTGCGAAAAATACTTTTGCAAAAGGTGTCAAAAACCAGCTCCAGGACACAATTGGTGGAGCTGCGGTGAGGAAGGCTCCGACAAACAAGAACCAGAATCAGGAATTGCCTAAGAAAAGTATTGATCTATAAAAAGTTAACCCCCACTCAATTGCTTCGTCTTTTATTTTCTTGATTAAATTTTCTTATTTATGCCCATAATTCCGGCAAGGAAAGCACTTGTATATTATAATTCATTGCTGTAAAGGAAAGCGATTCCTCACTAATCTGCTTTAAAGCTCTTAGTGTTTATAACCCTATTTATTTATCTATCGGGCATTCCAACAAACAAGGACCAAAATCAGGAATTGCTTAAGAAAAGTATTGATCTATAAAAAGTTAACCCCCACTCAATTGCTTCGTCTTTTATTTTCTTGATTAAATTTTCTTATTTATGCCCATAATTCCGGCAAGGAAAGCACTTGTATATTATAATTCATTGCTGTAAAGAAAAGCGATTCCTCACTAATCTGCTTTAAAGCTCTTAGTGTTTATAACCCTATTTATTTATCTATCGGGCATTCCTTTTCTCCCTTTTATCCCCCAACCATTTTCTCAACTATCGACTTCAAGCAATACATGCTTGGATGATTTTATTTAATTTGCAGTTGAGGACAACTGCACTTAAAGAGGGGGTAATGTTATAAACCTAGGCACGTATGCGGGACCCCTATTCTTTTCTCCACATGACTCGCTCTATTCATCTTTCCTTTTATATCTATTTGGACTCTCACACTTATCTGCCCCTGTTTCACAAACACATGCTTACTGATACACGAGATGGCATTGTGTCATTACGACTCTACATGACTCATTCATAACAATCATGTGATAGTTGTATTGCTGCGCAGTAGTAGAGTATTTATATAGGGCTTGTAGCTGACTTAGCCCCTTAGCTTGACCTCTTGTTTCTTAATTGAACTAAAGTTGTTCACAATAGTCTTGCTCAATTCTGATTGATACCTCAGGACAGAGGGCTTAAGCGCATCTGCTAGTGATAGCACAAGAGGATCTTGTTGCTAATATCCTGACTAAGACAGTGTTGAGTCTTACTCAGTGATTGACGACTTCTAAACTCGAACATCGAATTGCAAGACTTAGTGTTTTCCTTAACAACTCATCTATATGGATGATTTGCTTATTATGGGTCAAACAATTAAGGAACTACAGGAACGAACAAAGGAAATCTTACAGATTTGTCGAAACCATAGACTATCAATAAAGATTGAGAAATGTGTGTTTCATAGGCAGGAAGTTGAATATCTAGGGCTTATAATCAAACCAAACCATATTACGACAGACCCTACTAAACTTAAAGGAATACTCGAGTGGCCACTACCTAAGAAACCTAAAGATATACATTGATTCTTAGGATTCTGTGGATTCTATAGAAAATTCATACAAGGATACTCTCAGATTACACGACCATTGGAAAAGCTTAAACAAGTTAAAGTAGTATGGGAATGGAGTAAAGAAGCACAATAAGCATTCAATACATTAAAAGAACGCTTTTCAAACCCGTCAATGTTACTAGTACCTGACAAAACAAAGCCTTTTATACTAGAAACTGATGCATCTCTTAAAGCTTGGGGAGCAGTATTAAGGTAATATGATCATAATGAAGAACTCAAAGCATACTCTTATTTGTCAAAAGCCTTTAACCCAGCTGAAAGAAACTATCAAATATATGATTGAGAGTTATTAGCAATTGTACAAGCCCTTGAAACCTGGAGACACTACCTATTAGGCACCCCACACTCTGTTACAATATGGTGTGATCATCAAAACCTAACTTATTACAAGAACCCACAAAAGTTAACTCCTCGACAACGACGATGGCACCTTTTCTTATCACAGTTTAATATTCATATCATGCATGTTCCAGGAACAAAAATGATACAGTCTGATGTTCTATCATGATGGCCAGGGTATAATCAGACAGAAAAGGAGGAAAGAATTACTATGCTACCAGAAAATACCTTTGGTCATGACTTAAACCCCGACTATCTAATAGGAGACAATTATGGATACTCAAATGATGGAGACATCATTCAAATCTCCATAATAGATACTGAACTACAACAAAAGATTAAAAAGAGTCTAGAAGAAGATCAAATAGCGCAACAGGTCATTAAAGGGCTCACAGAAAAAGAGTTAACCCTACTAAAATAAGAACTAGCAGGATGGAAATACAATGATGAACTACTGTCATTTAAAAGCCGAACATATATACCAGCAAATCTCGAACTAAAGCAAGAACTGCTCAAACTTTACCACAACCTACCATCATAGGGTCATCCAGGAATCTTTGGAACTATGGCCAATATACAAAGATATTTCTGGTGGCCAGGAATGCATGCATTTGTCAAGAGCTATGTACAGAGATGCGCACTATGTCAACAAATGAAAGTCAACACACATCCATCAGCACCTCCCCTCGCACCTATTAAAGCTGACCCTCATACATATTCATTCTCAACAGTTACCATGGACTTTATCACTGATCTACCAGAGTCAAATGGATACAATGCGTTATATGTAGTAGTGGACTATGACTTAATAAAGGCAATAGTTCTTATTCCATGCACAAAGACAATCGATGCAATTGGGACAACAAGACTCTATCATGACAATGTATATCGAAGATTTGGACTCCCTAACAGAATAATATCTGATAGAGGACCACAGTTTTCATTGCAAATATTTCAGGAAATGAACAAACGGCTAGGGGTTACATCATCTATGTCAACAGCTTTTCATCCATAGACAGATGGACAAACAGAAAGAACAAACCAGGAAATCGAAGCCTATCTACAAATCTATTGTTCTAATCACCCTGAAACTTGGACAGAGCACTTACCATTAATGGAATTCTCACACAACAATCGAGTTCACTCAGTAACAAAACAGACCTCATTCGCATTATTACTTGGATATCAACCACAAGCAATACCACATGTAATAGAAGACACCAATATTCCCTCCTTATCTGAATGATTGAAACAGCTAAATCAACAGAGAAGCGAAGCACTGGCAGCACATGAACTAGCTCATGCACTAATGGCACAAAGAATTCAATCAAAGTTTAAACCATTCAAAGAAGGAGATCTAGTCTGGCTCGAAGCAAAGAACATCAACTTAGGGGTACTACATCGGAAATTAAAGCCAAAACAAGAAGGGCTATTTCCCATTACTAAGGTGATATCTCCATGAGCTTATAAATTACAGTTACCAGAACAATGGAAAATTTTCCCTATTTTCCATGCTTGCCTTCTATCTCCATATAAAGCCACCGAAGCACATGGTCCCAGCTATTCAGAACCCCCACCTGACATTATAAAAGGGGAGGAAGAATATGAAATAGAAGCAATTGTGGGACATAGCCCAAAGAATGCCCGAAAACCCCGAAAATTCTTAGTAAAATGGTTGGGATACCCGTCATCAGAAAACATATGGTACAAACCAGAGGAGCTATCACATGCAAATGAGATTCTAGATGAATATAAAAGGACTCATAATTTGCTGTAAAACCCCAGCAAACAAATAACCACTGCTAAAACAAACATGCCTGCTATCCGCTATCTAAACACTATTACCCAAAGAGGCCGAAGAACTGAACGATCCTACCTACACTCTACCCCTTCCCAATCTTCAGTCTCTATAGACTCCTTACTCCCTACTTTAGACCCAGGTGACCCCCCTTACTTCGATAACAATGCTACACTACAAATGAAATGACGACTAGTCGCTATTCTCTGTACCCCAGACCGACTCACTATTATTAAGGAAAACACTAAGTCTTGCAATTCGATGTTCGAGTTTAGAAGTCGTCAATCACTGAGTAAGACTCAACACTGTCTTAGTCAGGATATTAGCAACAAGATCCTCTTGTGCTATCACTAGCAGATGCACTTAAGCCCTCTGTCCTGAGGTGTCAATCAGAATTGAGCAAGACTGTTGTGAACAACTTTAGTTCAATTAAGAAACAAGAGGTCAAGCTGAGGGGCTAAGTCAGCTACAAGCCCTATATAAATACTCTACTACTGCGCAGCAATACAACTATCACATGATTGTTATGAACGAGTCATGTGGAGTCATAATGACACAATGCCACCTCGTGTATCAGTAAGCATGTGTTTGTGAAACAGGGGCAGATAAGTGTGGGAGTCCAAATAGATATAAAAGGAAAAATGAATAGAATGAGTCATATGGAGAAAAGAATAGGGGTCCCGCATGTGTGCCTAGGTTTGTAACATTACCCCCTCTTTAAGCGCAGTTGTCCTCAACTGCAATTTAAATAAATCGTCCAAGCATGTATTGCTTGAAGTCGATAGTTGAGAAAGTGGTTAGGGGATAAAAAGAAGAAAGAGGAATGCCCGATAGATAAATAAATAGGGTTATAAACACTAAGAGCTTTGAAGCAGATTAGTGAGGAATCGCTTTCCTTTATAGCAATGAATTATAGTATATAAGTGCTTTCCTTGCCGGAATCATGGGCATAAATAAGAAAATTTAATCAGGAAGATGAAGGACGAAGCAACTGAGTGGGGGTTAATTTCATAGATCAATACTTTCTCAGGCAATTCCTGATTCTGGTCCTTGTTTGTCAGAGCCTTCTTCGCCACAGCTCCACCAATTGTGTCCTGAAGCTGGTTCTTGGCACCTTTTGCAGAAGTATTCTTCGCACTCGACCATTCCATGTCCTGGGGCTTGTTTACCACATTCACCGCATATATAGTGAGGGCAGTCAAATATTTTATAGTCCTTGCCCTCACAGCTCCATATGTGGTTCATGATAGCTACTCGATACTTATCACTATCACTAGTCCAGCTATATTCTTCTTCTTCTTGTGCAGGTAAAGTTTGGACATCTTTGTTACTGGCTGATGCTCTTGGTGGCTTATTGTCAGGTATATTTTCTTTATTTTCTTTATTTATCTTGTTAACCTCCATTTCTTCATCATTAATATCATTTTCGCTAGGTAGTTCCTCGTTGAAGTAGCAGAGGTCCTCTCGAGTTCCTTTTCCATGCATATATACAGGCAATAAGTCACCTTCGTCATAGACTGCGTCCTTTCGATCAGGTGGAAACAGTGCATTGTCCATAATAAACTTCCCTAAGACATGGCTAGCTTGTCCTAGAGTAAAGGCTGTTTGCATACTCTTAGCTGCCCTTTTCTTGTAATGCTCTATGTCTTTCCTTAGTTTGGTCGTCTAATGTTCGAGTTCATCAAGTATATCTTGCATGATTCTACCTTGGTCTTGAGATCTTTCGAAGTCGTCTAGCCAATAGTTAAGTGGTGCATGTGCAGGTCTTTGAAGGATCCGGTAGAACTCTTTTTGTTGGTTTCGAGTAATGGTGAGTCGGTCTGGGGTGCAGAGAATAGTGGCTAGTTGCCGTTTCATTTGTAGTGTAGTATTATTATCGAAGTAAAGTGGGTCACCTGGGTCTAAGGTAGGGAGTAAAGAGTCTGTAGAGACCGAAGATTGGGAAGGGGTAGAGTGTGGGTAAAATTGTTCAGTTCTTTGGCCTCTTTGGGTAATAGTGTCTAGGTAGCGGATAGTAGGCATGTTTGTTTAGCAGTGGTTGTTTTGTTTGCTGGGGTTTTACAGTAAATTATGGGTCTTTTTATATTCGTCTAGAATCTCATTTGCATGTGATAGCTCCTCTGGTTTGTACCATATGTTTTCTGATGACGGATATCCCAACCATTTTACTAAGAATTTTTGGGGTTTTCGGGCATTCTTTGGACTGTGTCCCACGATTGCTTCTATTTCATATTCTTCCTCCCCTTCTATAATATCAGGTGGAGGTTCTGAATAGCTGGGACCATGTGCTTCGGTGGTTTTATATGGAGATAGAAGGCAAGTGTGGAAAACAGGGAAGATTTTCCATTGTTCCGGTAACTGTAATTTATAAGCCCATGGAGATATCACCTTAGTGATAGGAAATGGTCCTTCTCATTTTGGTTTTAGTTTCCGATGTAGTACCTCTAAGTTGATGTTCTTTGCCTCGAGCCAGACTAGATCTCCTTCTTTGAATGGTTTGAACTTTGATTGAATTCTTTGTGCCATTAGTGCGTGAGCTAGTTCATGTGCTGCCAGTGCTTCACTTCTCTGTTGATTTAGCTGTTTCAATCGTTCTGATAAGGAGGGGATATTGGTGTCTTCTATTACGTGTGATATTGCTTGTGGTTGATATCCAAGTAACAGTGAGAAAGGTGTCTATTTTGTCACTGAGTGAATACAGTTATTATGTGAGAACTCCATTAATGGTAGGTGTTCTGTCCAGGTTTCAGGGTGATTAGAGCAATAGATTTATAGATAAGCTTCGATTTCCTGGTTTGTCCTCTCTGTTTGTCCATCTGTCTGTGGATGGAAGGCTGTTGACATAGACGATGTGACTCCTAATTGTTTGTTCATTTCTTGGAACACTTGTGATGAGAATTGTGGTCCTCTATCCGATATTATTCTGTTAGGAAGTCCAAACCTTCGATATATATTATCATGATAGAGTCTTGCTGTGCCAATTGCATCAATTGTTTTTGTGCATGGAATAAGAACTATTGCCTTCGTTAAGTCGTGGTCCACCACTACATATAGTGCATTATATCCATTTGATTCTGGTAAGTCAGTAATGAAGTCCATAGTGACTGTTGAGAATGGATATGCATGAGGATCGGCTTTAATAGGTGCGAGAGGAGGTGCTGATGGGTGTGTGTTGACTTTCATTTGTTGACATAATGCACATCCCTGTACATAACTTTTGACAAAGGCATGCATTCCTGGCCACTAGAAATATCTTTGTATATTTGCCATAGTTCCAAAGATTCCTGGATGACCTTGTGACGGTAGGTCGTGATAAAGCTTAAGCAGCTCTTGCTTTAGTTCAAGATTTGCTGGTATATATGTTCGATTTTTGAACAGTAGTAGTTCATCATTGTATTTCTATCCTGCTAGCTCTTGTTTTAGTAGAGTTAACTCTTTCTTTGTGAGTCCTTTAATGACCTGTTGCGCTATTTGATCTTCTTCTAGGCCCTTTTTAATCTTTTGTTGTAGTTCGGTATCTATTACAGAGATTTGAATGATGTCTCCATCATTTGAGTACCTATAGTTATCTCCTATTAGATAGTCGGGGTATAGATCATGACTAAAGGTGTTTTCTGGTAACATGGTGATTTTTTCCTCTTCTTCTGTTTAGTTATACCCTGGCCATCGTGATAGAGCGTTGGACTGTATCATTTTTATTCCTGGAACATGCATAATATGGATATTGAACTGTGATAGAAAGAGGTGTCATTGTCGTTGTCGAGGAGTTAACTTTTATGGGTTCTTGTAATAGGTTAAATTTTGATGATCACACCATATTGTAACAGGATGTGGAGTGCCTAGTAAGTAGTGTCTCCAGGTTTCGAGGGCTCGTACGATTGCTAATAACTCTCGATCATATATTTGATAGTTTCTTTTGGCTGGGTTAAAGGCTTTTGATAAATAAGAGCATGCTTTGAGTTCTCCATTATGATCATATTGCCTTAATACTGCTCCCCAAGCTTCAAGCGATGCATCAGTTTCTAGTATAAAAGGTTTTGTCTTATCGGGTACTAGTAGCATTGATGGGTTCGAAAAACGTTCTTTTAATGTATCAAATGCTTGTTGTGCTTCTTTACTCCATTCCCATACTGCTTTAACTTGTTTAAGCTTTTCCAATGGTCGAGTAATCTGAGAGTATCCTTGTATGAATTTTCTATAGAATCCGCAGAACCCTAAGAATCGATGTATATCTTTGGGTTTCTTGGGTAATGGCCACTCGAGTATTCCTTTAAGTTTAGTAGAGTCTATCGCAATATGGTTTGGTTTGATTATAAGTCCCAGATATTCAACTTCCTGCCTATGAAACACACATTTCTCAATCTTTATTGATAGTCTGTGGTTTCAACAAACTTGTAAGATCTCCTTTGTTCATTCTTGCAGTTCCATAATTGTTTGGCCTATAATAAGCAAATCGTCCATATAGATAAGTAGTCCTCCTTTCTGTTTTTGTTCATGAAAGACATCATCCATAAAGGCTTGAAATGTGGCTGGTGAGTTGCATAATCCGAAGTACATGACCATTGGTTCATATAGCCCTCTAGCTGTTTTAAATGCTGCTTTCCATTGGTCTCCATCTTTGATTTGTATGTTATTGTACCCATTTCGTAAGTCCAGTTTTGTAAAGAATTTATACCCTTTTATTTGGTCTAGTAGATCACTGACTAGTGGTAATGGGTACGTATTCTTGATTGTTGCCTTGTTTAGTAGTCTGTAATCCTGTATAGGCCGTAGTGTCCCATCTTTCTTTCCAACAAAGAAGAATGGAAAGGCTTGTGGCGATGTCGATGGTCGAATAAATCCTTTTTCCAAGTTTTCCTGTAAGAATATGTCCAGTGCTTCCTCCTCTTTTAGTGTTAGTGGATACACTTTGCAATTCTTTGGTACAAAGTCCGATTTGAGCTCTATTGCATGGTCATAGCTTCGAGAGGGTGGTAGTTGGTTTGTTTGTGCCTTATCAAATACGTCTCTAAAGTCCCTGTACTCTGGTGGTATAGTATGAGGTTCGTTGTTTTTTACATTTTGAGCCAGAGTTGTTGCAAAAGTTACTTTAGATATAGTCAAGGATCGCAGTATGTGTTCTGGTAATTCAATGCTTCCATTTGCCCAATCTATCTGGGGATTCACTTGTTTTAGCCATGGTAGTCCTAGTATGATTGGAGATTTGCCTGTGTTTGTTATTAAAAGCCGTTTGTCCGTTGTGTTAAGTCCTAGATTCAGCTTGGTATATCTAGTGATAACACCCTCCTTATTAATTGTATTATCCACATTTCGAGCTATGATAGGTCTGTTCAGCGCATAGGTTGGCAGTTGGTGTTGTTTTACTAGTTCTTTATGAATAAAGGTTCCTTCTGCTCCACAATCTATGAGAGCTGTGGTTTCGATGCTTTTGTCTTTTGTGTTTATTGTTATAGGGATAGTAAGAGCACTTGTATTTGGATCACAAACAATTACACAAGAAACTTGTACATCAGGAGATCGTAACATTGAACTACGTCTCCCTATCAAAAACCCTGTTCATTAAGTTCGCTGAAGATGCTGTTTCATTCTTCTTCAGTTATTCCTCCTAAGAGTGTTGCTATATGCGCTGCACGAGCTTTGCTTGATAGACCATATTCCATCATTTGTGGTGCTGGTGCTTCTGGCTGTTCTTCTGTTTCAGTCTGTCTAACCTGTCTCTATTTAAAGAAACTGCTGGGTCTTGGATTACTCGATCCCTGGTTATTCTGATTATTCTGGTTATTGTTCCAGTTATTATTGTTTCTCAGTCTCCAGGTTCCATTCGAGTTCCTTTCTGTGTTACAGTTTCGACTGATATGTCCTTTCCTTCCACAATTAAAACATTTCCCTTCCTTTAGGTACTCTGTTCTCTGATTCTTCGACAGTTGGACTTGGTCTACGTCCATTGCATCAGGATCCTTTACTGTAGGTGTCTTTATAGTTATTCCTCTTCCCTGAAGTAGCTGATTCATGTTGTTCCACTGTATTCCAATCTTTCGTACATAGTTGTACTATTTGTCCATAGTATCTAGTAGTTGTGTACTGTTGTATACAGATTCAACTAGCTTTGTGGGTAGGCCTTGTAAGAAGTATGGCATCAAGGCATTGTATTCAGTGATTTTTGCCTGTCTAGCCAGCATCTGGAACGTGTTTATGTATTTGTCGTACTTCTGGTTCTTGACTTTCAGCTTATTAAGCTCTTGAATTGCTTCTCCTGCTTCATCAGAGGTTATAAACCTATCCTTAAATGCTTGTTCGAAGTCGGCCCATAGTCCAAGATTGTTCCAGTGTTGTTCCATCCATAGATCAGCCTATTTCTCTGCTTCGGACAATCCTGAGTTATAGTCTGTAGATCGCATATAGGATAGTGCAAATAGAATCCTTTTTTCATCACTGTTATAAACTGCTTGATTAAGCATTAAGTATGCTCGTACGTCTGCTAGCCATTTTCTAGCTCTGCTTGTTACTCCTGTAAAGATAGGAGGCTTATTGATGCTTATCTCCTTTATGTAGACCTGAGGGTTCTATTGGGGTCCAGGGGGTGGAACTGGCGGTAGACCTAGGGGTGGGCCTGGGGGTGGAACTGGGGGTGGGGCTGGAGGTGCAGCACTTCCTGGATTTCCGCTCATACTGTTTCCTTGGTTGGTTCGTTTTGGTTCAGGTGTTTCTATTTGATTCGAGTTACTTCTCGGTCTCTTTTCTGCTTTATTTGCTTTTACTATCCTGTCTGGAAGTACCCTAGCAAATTCTTCGTATATTCTTTCCCAGTCTGGGTTCTCTCGATGAAAGTATTCTCATCCTTCGTTTTCAGGAATAGGTTCCCAATGGTTGGTTGCCCTATTGAAGTATAGGGCTCTAGTGTCAAGCCAAAAGAGCCCTTCCTCCCACCTAGTCCCTACTGGTGGTAACTTGATGTATTTTGAAATTTTGTTATGCTTAGACTTGATAAGTCAGCAAAATGTAGAGCTTGACCTAATGTTAAGGAAAACACTAAGTTTTGCAATTTAATGTTTGAGTTCAGAAGTCGTCGATCACTGAGTAAGACTCAACACTGTCTTAGTCAGGATGTTAGCAACAAGATCCTCTTGTGCTATCACTAGCAGATGCGCTTAAGCCCTCTGTCCTGAGGTGTCAATCAGAATTGAGCAAGACTGTTGTGAACAACTTTAGTTCAATTAAGAAACAAGAGGTCAAGCTGAGGGGCTAAGTCAGCTACAAGCCCTGTATAAATACTCTACTACTGTGCAGCAATATAACTATCACATGATTGTTATGAATGAGTCATGTGGAGTCATAATGACACAATGTCACCTTGTGTATCAGTAAGCATATGTTTGTGAAACAGGGGCAGATAAGTGTGGGAGTCCAAATAGATATAAAAGGAAAGATGAATAGAATGAGTCATGTGGAGAAAAGAATAGGGGTCCTGCATGTGTGCCTAGGTTTGTAACAACTATCACTCGTAATCAACAAAAGGAGTTCTACTGAATCCTTCGAAGACCTGCACATGCACCACTTAACTATTGGCTAGATAACTTCGAAAGGTCTCGAGACCAAGGCAAGATCATATAAGATGTACTTGATAAACTCGAGCATCAAACAACTAAACTAAGGAATGATATACAACACTATAAGAAAAGGGCAGCAAAAAGTATGCAAGCAGCCTTTACCTTAGGACGAGCTAGCCATGTTCTAGGAAAGTTCATTATGGATGATGCACTGTTTCTACCTGAATGAAAAGATGCAGTCTTCGATGAAGGTAATTTGTTACCTGTTTACATGCATGGAAAGGGAACTCGAGAAGACCCTTGCTATTTTGACGAAGAATTACCCAGCAATGATGATGATGATGACGAAGAAATGAAGGATAACAAGATAGACAAAGAAAATAAAGAAAACATACCTGACAGTGAACCACTGAGGGCATTGGCCAGTAACAAAGATGTCCAAACCTCACTTGCACAAGAAGAAGAAGAATATAACTGGACTAGTGATAGTGATAAGCATCGAGTAGCTATCATGAACCACATATGGAGCTGTGAGGGCGAGGACTATAAAATATTCGACTGCCCCCACTATATATGCGGTGAATGTGGTAAACAAGCCCCAGGACATGGAATGGTCGAGTGTGAAAAATATTTCTGCAAAAAGTGCCAAGAACCAGCTCCAGGACACAATTGGTGGAGTTGCGGTGAGGAAGACTCTGACAAACAAGGGCCAGTTTCAGGAATCGCCTAAAGAAGGTATCGATCTATAAGTCTAAACCTCACTCAATTGCTTTGTCTTTCATTCTTCTCGATTAAATTTTCTTATTTATGCCCATAATTCTGGCAAGGAAAGCACTTATATATTATAATTCATTGCTGTAAAGGAAAGCGATTCCTCACTAATCTGCTTTAAAGCTCTTAGTGTTTATAACTCTATTTATTTATCTATCGGGCATTCCTTTTCTTTCTCCTTCTATTCCACCTCTACCCACTTTCTCAACTATCGACTTCAAGCAATACATGCTTGGATGATTTTATTTAAATTGCAGTTGAGGACAACTGTGCTTAAAGAGGGGGTAATGTTACAAACCTAGGCACATATGTGGGACCCCTATTCTTTTCTCCACATGACTTGTTTCTATTCATTCTTCCTTTTATATCCACTCAAACTCCCACACTTAACTACCCCTGTTTCACAAACACTTGCTTACTGATACATGAGGTGGCATTGTGTCATTATGACTCTACATGACTCGTTCATAACAATCATGTGATAGTTATATTGCTGCGCAGTAGTAGAGTATTTATATAGGGTCTGTAGCTGACTTAGCCTCTCAGCTTGACCTCTTGTTTCTTAATCGAACTAAAGTTGTTCACAATAGTCTTGCTCAATTCTGATTGATACCTCAGGACAGAGGGCTTAAGCGCATCTGCTAGTGATAGCACAAGAGGATCTTGTTGCTAATATCCTGACTAAGACAGTGTTGAGTCTTACTCAGTGATCGACGACTTCTGAACTCAAACATTGAATTGCAAGGCTTAGTGTTTTCCTTAACAGTTGAACTCGGTTTACATCCATCGCGTCAGGATCTTTTACTGTAGGTGTCTTTACAGTTATTCCTCTTCCTTGAAGTAGCTAATTCATATTGTTCCATTGTATTCCAATCTTTCGCACATAGTCGTACCATTTATCCATGGTATCCGGTAATTGGGTACTATTGTACGCTGATTCGACTAGTTTTGTGGGTAAACCTTGTAGAAAGTATGGCATCAAGGCATTGTATTCAGTGATTTTTGCCTGTCTAGCCAGCATTTGGAATGTGTTTATGTACTCGTCGTACTTCTAATTCTTGACTTTTAGCTTGTTAAGCTCTCGAATCGCTTCTCCTGCCTCATCAGAAGTGATAAATCTATCCTTGAATGCTTGTTCGAAGTCGGCCCATGCTCCAAGGTTATTCCAGTGCTATTCCATCCATAGATCAGCCCATTTTTCTGCTTCAGACAATCCTGCATTGTAGTCTGTTGACTGCATATAAGATAATGCAAATAGAATTCTCTTTTCATCATTGTTGTAGACTGCTTGATTGAGCATTAAGTATGCTCGTACATCGGCTAGCCATTTTCTAGCTCTGTTTGTTGCTTCTATAAAGATAGGAGGCTTATTGATACTTATTTCCTTCATATAGACCTGAGGGTTCTGTTGAGGTCCAGGGGGTGGAACTGGAGGTAGACCTGGGGGTGGGACTGGGGGTGGGACTGGGGGTGCAACACTTCCTGGGTTTCCACTCATTCTGTTTCCTTGGTTTTGTTAAGGAAAACACTAAGTCTTGCAATTCGATGTTCGAGTTTAGAAGTTGTCGATCACTGAGTAAGACTCAACACTGTCTTAGTCAGGATGTTAGCAACAAGGTCCTCTTGTGCTATCACTAGCAGATGCACTTAAGCCCTCTGTCCTGAGGTATCAATCAGAATTGAGCAAGACTATTGCGAACAACTTTAGTTCGATTAAGAAACAGGAGGTCAAGCTAAGGGGCTAAGTTAGCTACAAGCCCTGTATAAATACTCTACTACTACGCAGTAATACAATTATCACATGATTGTTGAGAATGAGTCATGTAGAGTCATAATGACACAATGCCACCTCGTGTATCAATAAGCATGTGTTTGTGAAACAGGAGTAGATAGGTGTGGGAGTTCGGATAGATATAAAAGGAAAAATGAATAAAACGAGTCATGTGGAGAAAAGAATAGGGGTCCCGCATATGTGCCTAGGTTTGTAACAGGTTTGTTCGCTTTGGTTCAGGTGTTTCTATCTGGTTCAAATCGCTTCTTGGTCTCTTTTCTGCTTTATTTGCTTTTACTATCCTGTCTGGAAGTACTTTAGCAAATTCTTTGTATATCTTTTCCTAGTCTGGGTTCTCTCGATGAAAGTATTCTCATCCTTTGTTTTCAGGAATAGGTTCCCAACAGTTAGTTGCCCTATCGAAGTATAGTGCTCTAGTGTTAAGCCAAAAGAGCCCTTTCTCCCACCTAGTCCCTGCTGGTGGTAACTTGATATGTTTCGAAATTTTATTATGTTTAGACTCGATAAGTCAGTAGAATGTAGAGCTTGACCTAATGTTAAGGAAAACACTAAGTTTTGCAATTCAATGTTTGAGTTTAGAAGTCGTCGATCACTGAGTAAGACTCAACACTGTCTTAGTCAGAATATTAGCAACAAGATCCTCTTGTGCTATCACTAGCAGATGCGCTTAAGCCCTCTGTCCTGAGGTATCAATCAGAATTGAGCAAGACTATTGTGAACAACTTTAGTTCGATTAAGAAACAAGAGGTCAAGCTGAGAGGCTAAGTCAGCTACAAGCCCTGTATAAATACTCTACTACTGTGCAGCAATATAACTATTACATGATTGTTGAGAATGAGTCATGTGGAGCCATAATGACACAATGCCACCTTGTGTATCAGTAAGCAAGTGTTTGTAAAACAGGGGTAGATAAGTATGAGAGTCCGAATAGATAAAAAGAAAAGATGAATAAAACGAGTCATATAGAGAAAAGAATAGGGGTCCCGCATATGTGCCTAGGTTTGTAACAAAGACAGTGTTGAGTCTTACTCAGTGATCAACGACTTTTAAACTCGAACATCAAATTGCAAGACTTAGTGTTTTCCTTAACACTAAGTTATATATAAGTTACTAAATAACCTTATATACTATTAAAGCATAAGAATAATAGTACATATAAGGAGATTATATATACAACTTGTATAAGTCATATAAATAATGAATGTTTAAAAAAGGAAAAATTGGCTTTTAGCCTTAAATAGTAAGAATAGAGAATAATAAAAAATATAAAAAGAAATTAATATACATTACTGTCCACTCATAATAATAATAAGCTTATTAATTCTTTATAATTAACTCTTTTCACTAATATTTAAAACTTTTTTTGTATATTCTATAGATATATATCTATTATTCTATTAATTCTTGTAGTATATTATTCTTTTAAAAATTAATATAGAATCTTTTTATTAAAAGCTTATTTTTCTGGTAATTAAGTAAATTTACTGAATCCACAAGTTATTTTGAGATATATCAGTAAGCCAATATTATTCTGATAAGTATTTTTAAAGAGAACGAAAAAACTAGATGGCATTCAACGATAGAACACTATAAAAAAGTAACAAAAACAGAAGAAAATTACAAGGTATAACAAAAAAAACGCGACGCGACACAAAGAGGATGCTAAGAGCACAGATATAGAACATCAAATCATACAAAGAATTCTTGATAGACTTCGGACACAAACATACATTCAAGTGCTTTCATCCCAGAGCACTAAGCACTAACATATGGAGCTAAACCCGCATTCTTCACTGTTACTGGGTCCTCAGCATTCAGCGCGTTGATAAGAGTGAGTAGTTCACTGCGAGACTCGGTGCCGAGTTGGTCTGGTAAGCTTGGATCGAGAACGTGCCCGAATACAGATAAAAGCTTCTCTATATATGGTGTAAGAGCCGCGGGCTGCACTCGGAAAAGATGGAACAGTGCACGAAAGACGGGTCTATTCTCTAGGAAATCGTTCGTCAAAGGAAGTGCACCGATGAAAATTGGTAGAACTTGTTCAAGTGGTACAGCGGTAGTATTTCGTACAATTATACGACCGACTGCACCAGCTGCATTGTCACGAGCCGTCATTTTTGATGGGGGAGAACCTGGTGCTATCTCGAAAAGCGGAAGAAGAGCAGAAAGAAGTAGACTGTACTGGGGGGATAAATCTTGCGCACTATGCTCTACAAGAAGTCCCACGCCAAATGCAGCATTACTGTAAACCTCTGCATCTGGATCCTGCAGAGCCTGATAGAAGAGATTAAAGAGAAGCTCAGTGGATGGTGTGATTGAGTCTTTCATCCCAGAGATGATCTCTGCTAAGGTGCCAATTGCGGATGATCGATCACTCAACGAACGCCCTTTTTTCTGATACGGAAGGTAAAATTACCAAGAAGAACAGAGAAATAGATTTTAAAAGCTTACGTAGAATTTTGCAATAAGAGGATAAAACCTCTGGAAAGCTCCACCAAAATCAGACCCGAGGGTGCTCGCAAGAGCAGCCACTAGGTCACCCGCTGATGAGATGAGAACAGAATCGTACTCTGCCTGATCTTCTAAGGGCTCCTCATCTTCGTCCTGATCTGGATCCTGTTGACAAAGAGCCTTTTGCTCAAGTATTTGTATAGCAATATTGCTGATATTTTCGAGGTCTGAACCAAAGATAAATTAGGAGGGCAGATGCGACTGATCTACAGATAAATAGTTAATATCTCAGATAATAAATACGTTATCTCAGTCAAAATCAGAAAAGAATCGTGTTAGTCTCATCCACCGGTGAGGTATCGAAGTGAGCTGAGTTACGATGTATTCTCATCCGTATATAGCTATTTTTTGAGATGGACTTACTTATCATCTTCGGTTTCATACATGTCAAGGAGTGCCGGTAAAGCGTGTCCAATGAGGTCTTTGACATTTTGATGGATCGGTACCTTCACCTGAATACCAGGAAGCCAGTCAGAGGGAGTATAGAACGTGCGTATGATTTCGAGTAAAGATTCAGTTGCTGATTTTCGAATGCCCTCGTAGTAATGAGGAAGAAGGTTAACTAGCTCCAATGCCGCCTTTTCGACAAAAGGTAAAAAGTGATTGCTGGTGGCTGCAAACACGGTTCCCAGAGTATCTGCGGCAATTTCTTTCTCAACAGCAATCGCACTATTCACTTCAATCATTTTTTCTGCATCGAGTGATTCGGCGTCATCGTCTATACTCCTATCACCATCTGTAACATTGACTACAGTAGATGATGGTGAACCAGTTGAGAATAATTCAGCCGCCTCCGATGAATCTACTGCAATCGGGTTAGACGAATGGAAAATTAGTAAAGTACTGAATTTAAAAAAAAATAAAAGAAAAAATAAAAGGAAGCAAAAAAAAACAGACATACAGATATCGGTTTCGCCATGCTCACTCTGGTTTAAAGAAGATAGAAGTGAAGGAACAACTTGTGGTAAGAAAGGAGCAAATTCTTCGCCAAAGACACGGCTCATAACCCCGAAGAATAAAAAGCTGCATTCCCGAAGGCGAGCATTGTCAGATTGAGCACCAGAGAAAGCTTGAGTCATCATCTCAGAAAGGTATGGTCTGAATGCTTCGGCTCCAACTGCTTCAGCAAAAGTTCCGATAGCATCCATGGTAATACCACGGAGCTCTGACTCTTCTCCTTCTCCTTTTAGTTGAAGGAATGGGCCCATTCGCTGCATGGTTTGATTAAAGTATGGGAGGAAGGCAGATTTACTGGCATGTGCAGCACTACCTATTGCTCCAGTCACAACCGCCTTTATTTTTGTAGGTGCTGTATCAAGTAAACCAGAAAGAGTCTCCATAAGTAATTGGAGGTATTGCCCGATAGTGTCCCCAAGGACTTCAAGGAGTGCGTCCAATGCAGTGCACGCGGTACGTTGGGTGGATGGGTCCGCAACTAAGCGCATAAGAGCGGGAACAAGAGTAGAATGACGAGAAGCCGCAGACTCCTCTAACCATTCACATATACAACCAACCGCGGTGCAGGCCGCTCTACGGACACTAGCATCAGCGTCCGCTAGTCCCGCTTCAACAATGGGCCACACAGCAGCCTCAACATGCGGTTGCATGTATTCAGAGACCCCTTCTACAGCAACACCAAGAGCAAGAAGTGCTCCACGACGAGCACTAGGATCTGCTTGAGACATATATTGATTGATAAGTTCTCTGAGAGCAGGGAAAACTTGTGCAGGAGGAAGGGACGTCGAAAGTGTATCAATAATTCGAAGAGCGGAACGACATGGGGCATCATCTTCAAGTTCTTCAGGCTCTTCTCCTGTTGTGACAGGCATTAGACCAGTGAGAAGATCAGGGGCAAGTCCGGATGCTTGAACCTTTGTCTTTTTGCTGAATAAAAGTGAGGTTAATATGAAAGGAGTCTTAGCGAAATGCAGGCTCACTATTTAATGGTCCATGATAGAGCGTTCAAGGACATGATACGCAATTCGTCGTCGTATGAGCGATTTGCACCACATTTGAGGAAAAATCCAACAAGCTGAGGGATATGTTTACTGAGCAAAGGCACTTCGAGGATGAGTAACGTTTCAAAAACATCAAATAATTGACGAGCCCCCGTCTCGTCAGAAGAATCTAGACACCCTTGAACCACAGCAATTAATGCCGGGAGAAGCTGTTGAAATTGTTGAATTTCGTTTTTCTCGTCTGATCCAATGTACTGAGCAAGTACGCCTAGTGCACGTGCAGCTGTAACGCGAACATCAGCACTCTCTGGGTCTTGAAGGAGCTGATGAAAGAGGCCAAAAAGCTCATTCATATATTGCGAGAAACCCTCAACAATCAACTCAAGGATGGTAAATAGCACAAAAGCACCAAGCTCACGTTCATACACCTGTTGAGAAGTGCAGCATCTGTTGATAAGGGGAAAAAGTTCATTCCATTGATGTAGAGGAATTTCTATGCTTGCGATAGCAGCGATGACGCGAGCTCCCAGTATAAGTATCAATCCGGTATAGGTAAGAAGTTTCCATGGAAAAAAATCCACAATAAAAATGCAATTCATAAGTAAGCGTTATAGAAACGATCGTTGAGATTTTTCGTTGATTAAGATTACATTTCAAATGTTCTATTATGTGGGACGTATCTAGTCTCATTTTGCGTGAAGATTCGCCTCTTCTTAACCGTGCTCGCCTCTAAGTTTTAAAATATACTAATGCTAATCATATTGAAGGTGTAAATTATCAAGTTATTATCTAAAGCGAAGCGAATTCTGTGAACAAATAAGAATCTCGGGTTTAGTAAAAGTAGAAAAAAAAGTGTCCGATAGAGAAATAAAATGATGCAACTAAATTCTACAAGGATTACAAGAGGAAAAGTTGTCAAAAAGAAAATTCAGCGTCGAAATGGATTTCGAGATGAACCTGAGGAGCCTGTATGTGTTTGTTTTAGCAGGTAATTATTGCTATGTTGTCCATATCCTTGTGCTCCCACATAACTAGCAGGTTCACCATCAAGATCAATCAAATGTCGGTCATGGTATTCAGGGCTTGGTTGGCGATCTCTAACTGACGAAGCATACTCTTCAGCAGGAGTTGGAATACGATCCACAAATCTGTTTGGAATTGGATCCGAAGTACCCAAACTCGACAGAGTATAAGACGAGTGACTGAAACGCGATTGGGAACGATCAAGATGGCGCGTATCGAGATTTGTGAGGTGAGAAGTAGGGATAGGAGGCCTAAAGTCATCCCGTACGGGCTGTCGCACTTCAGTAGCTCGTCTAGGTTGTCCGGTAAGGTAAGTATACATGGATTCGTCGCTCATTGTATTCAAATCTGATTCCGTCTTTTTGGAGTGGCGCCGAGATTCATGTTTCAAATTTCTATGGCGATAGGAGAGAGGTAAGTCGTTCCCTTTGTGCGCTCCACGTGAATCTCTTGTGCGTCCCGAATATGCATATCCATCCAGAATTTTATCAACATCAGTACTATATCTTATCTCTTCTGCTTCGCGGATCCTATCATTATATCCAGTTTTGTCATCAGCACCAGAACCTGACCCGATATCCCTTAACGCAATAGGACCTGTTGGTGACCTTCTCCTCGAACCAAGTGCACGTTCTCCGATAGAATGCCCGAATAACCTTTCACCAAAACGTATAACACGCTCACGCCAAGTTTTAGGTCGATCGAGTTGCTTCTGCCTCGCAAACTCCTGAGTAGCAGCTAGACGGCGTTTACGGGCTTGTCGCCTCCAGCAAAGAAGAAGGACGAGAATTATAAAAGCGCATCCGAGAGCCATAAGGAGAATCTGCCACCATTCTAGTCGTTGGCCCCGATCCTCCACAATCGGAGAGTCGATACCGGTGATGCTGGGGAGAATACCAGAGGAGGTACCAGTTGGACTACTCGTTTGAGGTATTGCAACCAAGTCACTCAAACATATTCCAAGGCCATTCACAACGGAAGTTCCACTTTCACAAGCAGCCGAGACACATCGTCCAGAGCGTAAAATATTATTATCACTAGCACAGCTGAGGCAATTAGCTCCGCCATCACCGCTACAACTCGCGCACGAACTGTCACAGGATTTACAAGATCCACTAGCTGAGTCAAAGAACTCTGCCTTACTACAAACAGGAAGGCAACGGCCATTCGAAAGTACGGGTCGAGATGATGGGCAAGTAGAACACTGATTGAAGGAGGTACCCGTACAGGTAGCACAGTCTGGGTGACATGAAACACATGCACCAGAAGATGAAAAGGTGCCCGAAGGACATGAAGTGACACAAGTACCTCCTGATGCAAGAAGATTATTTGCACAAGTCAAACAAGTAGTAGAGCTATTAGCACAAGTACTACATGTAGAATCACAATTCGAGCATGTGGTATTGTCCTTAGGATCTAGAAAAGACCCGTTGGGACAGCTCTCGACACATTGCCCGCTACTAAGGACAAAACCTGGAAGACAACTTGTGCATTTGGCTTGGTCTATTGTACTCGCTATGGTAAAGGATGTTATTCCACATGCGGTGCACTTTTCGGGGCAGGCCTCGCATTCCTTTTTGTTATTATCCGCAACAAAACCATTGCCAGCCGTAAGCCCAGTCTGACACACTCCATTTGAGTCAACATCAACGCAGCTGCCATTGAATTTATACCTTCCAGAACCACAAACAATGCAGTCATTGCCTGTAGAACCTGTACAAGTACTACAGAGTGCGTTACATGCTGTGCATGCTGTCCCATTAGAAAACGACCCATCAGGGCATACAGTTCCAGTACTAGTCACAGACGATTGAGGAGTGCACTTCGTAGAATCGGTCGAGGATAGAGTGAAACCGCTTTCGCACGCAGAACAGATCCCCGTTGAATCTAAGCAGCTCGAGCAACCAAGTTGACATACTAGCCAGATTGTTAACATATTTCAGGGACCTTATGGAATGTATACACGTGAAACATACCTTTACATGACCCATCATCGCTAAGAAAGAATCCATCCGCACAAGTGGAACACTTTGTCCCATTTGTATTATCCTTCCAACCGGCATTACAGCTACAAGAGCCATCAGTTTGACACTTTCCGTTGACACAGTTACAGCTTTGAGTCAAGCCTTTAGGTTTGAGGCATAATCCAGATCCATTGATACCATCGTCACATATTTCACAATCAGAGGGACACGCCTGACACTCTTTACCAAAAAATCCAGATTGGCAGGCTTCACACGATGAACCAGTAAACCCTGGAAGACACGCACAAGACCCCTGTGAAGTACATATCCCCCCACTCGTACATGCCGTACTACAAGAGGCACTTTGCAGCTGAGAAAGAATCACATCAGAAGAGAAAGGAACGGGTAATTGCAGTGTATCAGGAGATGCGTCCCAAAAGATAACACGATTGTTTGATATGAGTATTTCAACCCAGGTATTTGAAGATATTATGAACGAAGGTGAATCAATTGAACTTGTTATATTTGAAGCATTAGCAGTTGTGGGGAGCGGTATGTAATCGGCTGAGCCAGAGTAATTGGAGGAAGAATAGAAAGCAAAACCAGGTTGAACCCCAAGAGAGATCGGTAAAGAGATACTTGAGCTATTTGAGAAACCAGCTGAGCCCTTAAGAGTTGCTGAGGTCGACGTAAGGACGGAATGAAGAAGTTGAGGGTCTGTAGAGGCAGCATATGTATCTGGAAGTAGTAAAAGGTCTGTCCCCACGCTTGATGAGCTCAACGTTGCTCCAACTAGGCTGAAGTCAGACAAAAGGGGTTATTGTAAGTGTTAAGAGCTTACGAGCTAAGTTTGTAAATCCCTGTACACATTGCCCAGCAATGCACACAACCTTCGCGCTATCCTGAGCCACGATAGACGTGCTGAGAATTGAAATTAGGACCAAAACGAATGTAATCATAACAGAGAGAGAGAAGAAGGGAGAAGAAGGGGATTGAAGGGCGTTGACTCTGTGTCACGTCCATTTTCAATGGCACTTGGAAAACAATAACTGGTCGTTGCGAGGAATAAGACCCGGGAGTACCGTATATGGACGAGAACAAAGAACAAAATATGATCCGCAAATGGAAGTAGCAAAAGTAGCAATGTACGGATCAGGATCACCATCCTCCAATCCGGCAATCGTTTCTCACGGAATACAAATGGCAGAAATGGCAGAATCTCGCACATAAAAGTGGGGTATCAATATAAATAAGCATCTTTATTGTGGAAGTAAAACACTTGGGGGCTATTATGAGAGAATACTAGTAAAGCAACATGGTTCGTTCAACATTAATGAAATTTCAAAAGCTTGCTAGAAAATCAACCTACTCTAATATCTACCATCCCCTTCTCTTTGATGAAGACATCCGGTTGAAAAAATATATATAATAATAGTAAAATTAACAACACAATTAGCTAAAGGATAGTTCTCAAATGGGTAATCAACTCAAAGTCCTTGCGAAAAGAGGAGAAAAAAGAACAGGTGATGCGTAATAATGTAGAAAGAAGATATTAAAGAGTTCATAAAGAAATATAAGTGGACAAGACAAAACAGTATATCCTCATTTCGAAGCCCAGATGCTAATTGACATGTTTGGTATATCGCAAAGATTATTAAACCATCATGTCGTTCATGGCGAGTGAATGCATTACGTACCCCACGTTCTACAGTAGAGGTACTCGGAGCTTATTCGACTATTGCCGGAACACCTTCATCCATTGGGGAGCCACGCAACTTGTACCCAAGCCAAAACATAAAGGCTATGAAGAACAAGAGAGCACCTCGTTGCCACTTGGGTGGTGTAGGAAGATCGAAACGGGGATCATGGATAAAAGCCACATGGGCAGGCGAAGGAATAATTGCTCTAGGCCTTCCAATTGACACCTCTTCTTCCCCAAGGTCAAAAACACTCGTCGAAGTAAGAGATGATGCGTCCTCTCGTCTAGTTGGAGACTGAGGGAGACGTTCGTAATGTGAAGGCATAAATTATGACAGTTCGAGAGTTTGGAAACAATGTCCGGGAAACTGGGAAAGATGGCCCACGCACACTTCAAGTGAGGTAATGGAAGGAATAAAGACCGTCGCCAGGTCACGGTGGCTGACTAGTCGACGCGATCCAACCCAACTCAGGCATTTAGCTTACTAATCATCGAGTAATAATAACACTATACCAGAGTCAGTTACAGCGATTCCCTATATCGTGGTGGAGGTATTGATAGAGAAAAAAATTTGAAAATTAGCCTGGAGGTATGTCCTTCACCGTGACATAAGTAATATACATGGATGTTGTCGATATGCTTTGGCGAACTTCAATATAAAACAAAACCCTGTAACAAACCCATATCACTTAGTATCCCGTAGTAGACCTGCCTCGCAATTTTTTGATACTGTGCCCCTACTTGGATAATGACGTTTCAGTGGCATATAGATACTCTCCGTCAAGATGGTTAAAATAAGTATCTACATATACATGTGCATGTTTTTCTCCTTATCTCCGAGCGCTCGTGTGCTGTAAGTGTTCGCGTGAGAGGGGTGCAACCCTCTTAGGAAGTCTACTACAGTTGAGCATGGTCCGGTGTGTTCTTCGTAAATCCCAGCGAAAATCATGCACTCAACACAGTCTCCTACTATTAAATATGATTGGATACAGGATACTAATAATATAAATAGCTACGAATCCCTCCTTCTTTGAATGTTTAATGAGTTTTCTCTATTCTTCTATGTATAAGCAATTCATTAACACCGGCACCGACTCCCAGAATGTAGCCTCCTATAAACCCTACCGTATGGTCATCTGGATCTTGTTTAAGGCTCCGACGCGATGTTATGATGTACGGATGTGCGTCACTTGTAAATGCAGAGATAGTAGATCCGGAAGAGATGAAGAAACACGGGGAAATAAAGGGGAATCTCTATATCATATCGACTGTCCCTTTCTTTTCCATTTCTCTCTTTCTTTCTTCTGTAAGAAATGACTGGATAGCCTTTTTTTTTATAAATTTGTATATACTATTTGTACAGAGTCACAATGTTGACCCTTCTCTCGAAGGTAAGGGAATTACGGTCCCAACCACTTTTAAATATTTGCTCCACAGATACCCATCCAAAAATATCAGTATACAGAATATGGCATTTGACTTCTATAGCTGATGAAGACGAAATACACATAAGGAAACCTCGGCGATATCGCACTTTCTTAAATCAAATACGATTACTGCCAAGCATCTCTAATTTTGCTCCGCTATGGAGCATCATTCTTCTCAAGCATTTTAAGCCGAGGTGAAAGCGTTTTTTGAGCTCTTCTCTTGGTGGGAGGAGCACCGACTTTGAATATAAACGGCTTTATATAATATGTATATAAGTTAGTCATGGATGTAGAAGTCAAAAATCTTCAGGTGTCCATGATCTCAATTTACGCTCTAATACAGTTATTAAGATATCATAAGCTATATAAGAGTGTTATGAAGTAAAGTACGTGCTAACATATGTTTAAGTTGATTAAAAGATAGATATATAAGAACAATGTTAGTAAAAGACTCAAACTAGGATGCTCGTTATAGAGATGACGTCATATCCTAGTGTACGTCGGCTTATGAATATAGCACTTTCAGCTAGCTACAGGACATATGACCGGTACAGCATTTCTTTGCTGATATGAGAGACCTTGGTAATGTATAGTATACTATATATCTGGTATCAGATCCGACCTTGCTCCATTTCTTGGACGTGTGTTTTCTCCCAAGGAAATCTATTATAATTCCAGGTTTGATTTTAAAAGTATCACACAGAAAAATACCATTAAACAAACCGCAGAGTACCCCTCTCTAGCCTTCGAAGTCGGATCATTGGCTTCCCTTATAATGGTGATCCCTCTCGCGATAAGGTCAACTGACAGTTCGGTTCAAAGAAATGGACCTATGCCCAAACTTACTCTTCATCTGAATAGATGAATAGATAGCGATCTACTGATATATCGTACATGATCTTTAAACAGAACAGAATGAAAGTTGCGTGCACATGAATAATACCACATAACAGTATATGATTATATTATATCAAGTCTGTTCTCCTTTTAGACATGCCAATACACCAGTTCATTCTAATAAACTCTATATCATTGGAAGTCATAAGATTCACATGCCAGTAATTTGCGGTAAATACACGCATCAGAATAACTGATGAATAGAACTTGTACAATGTAATCCATACAGAAAATAGCACTTAATCAGTAATATATACGGCGCTCATGGATCAAGGGAACAAATGGTTCCGCTTTCTTTCCTTTTCTGACATATTCTCAAGAAAAGACATCATTTTCTCAGAGTCTTTGATCAATGAAATTTCCATAGGTTTAGGACATCTAGCCTGATGGTAAGAAAAAATCACATGAAAAAAGGATATTATCATGGGGCAAAAAAAAAGGTTAGCGATAAAATGACACTACTCCAACTTATACGCACACTCATAAAACTCATTATCCTTCTTATAGCTTCTACCAAAATACATATGAGAGACAATAATAGCTTGAAGTCCTATTTAATCATAATTTGTTGTCGGTTCGAATAGGACTTTTTCCCAGAATCATCATAGCCGCAAACCCGAAGTAGGTAAACCAGGATCCAATTGTTCGGCTTTCTCCATAAGAACGGTGTTTTTAACATAAAGCGCAAACCGAGGACAAACTCCTTATACAATGATTGGTCTACTAGACCAATAGGGAGTTTCACTATAGCCATAAGGAAGGAAAGAACACGTATAATGTAGGGTATCTAGATTTCTAATAGGAGTCACTCCAGAGTAGAAGAGGAAGGGGAAAGAGAAACAAACCTATGGTAAAGTTCCTCCATGGATTGTCCGTTTTAATCGTATGGTTCGGGCTCGGATGTGGGAGGGAAGTGCGGGGTCATTTAAAGTGTTTTTTTTTGTAAACAAGGAAGTATAAGGGGCGATTGGATTCTTGAAGAAGCTTTTCATAGTAGTACTCGTTCTTTTTGAGAGAGAACTTTGTGTGAGAAGGACTTGAAAACTTGATAATCGCGAATACAATCAGTATTGGTTCCAATAATAAGGCTTAGTGGAGACTATTAACGTAAGAATTAAAGGTAATATGTAAATCACCATCCTCTTCTTGAAAGGGAATTTGACTGAGAGGCACCGGAAGTAATTATCCTAGGGTATTAATTATTGAGTTCGCTTACCCTAATGAGGTATGGTGAAAACAACAATTTCAGTAATACACCCTGATTTTCAATGATTTTCTCTAACAAATCTAGATTCTGAGTTCTGTGCTCAAAAAAAGACAGGTACTCATGCTTGATAACGAGGACAAGTATGGAATGATGGAAATCAGACATCTGATGAACAAGATCATATAACATATGTCATATTGTAGAGGCATATGCTTGGGCGGAATACATGCATATGGACAACTTGCTTGAAAATACAAGTCTAATCGGGATAGATCTGGGTTATATTAGTCCTATTGAAAGCTTCGGATACGGGTGCTAAAATAAAAGAGGGAGGGAGAAAGTCCGAAACGAGCCTACGCATGGACTCAACCGGTAAAGAGAATGTAGCGGAAGAGAAAGACGAAAAGCGATGAGGACAAATAGGGAGGGGTAGCAACGCGAGAGATACGATATTAATGAATTATGCACAAACAAAGCGAGAGAAGAGGGTGCTCGGGGCAGGTCGACGCAAGGCACCGGAAGAAGCCTGGAGAAGCGTTCTAGTCAGGAGAAATAAGAAATAGAAAAGAAAGAGGAAACATATGGGTGACTGGCCGAAAAGGGCGAGTTCGCGCGACGGACGGCGGATGCGGAAATAGAAAGTCGACTGCTCACTGGACGAGAGTAGGTGTATTGAGGACGGACATAGCGGGAATGTTATACTTTGAAGAGATCAGCAGATGTCAATTCGGAGAATGCACATAGCGGTCCGTTGAATGCGAGCGAAGAAAGGATGGGAAGAGACGGCCAGGAGGGGGAATTCGGTTGAAAAAAAGACAGAATTTGACGAGAAATATCCACTGGTGATCTCCCGCCGAGGTATAGCCATATGCTCATCCCTCAAAATTTATAAAAACCAAAGACCCGCTACAGTTCTTGTACCTTCTCGAGAATTAAATCATGGCAAACTTCGACCCCCTCCTTGATGCCTGGCAAGCCCGTCAGCGTCCTCGTTCTCAACAACAACAACAACAGCAGCAGCAGCAGCAGCAATTCGCATATGATCTCAATAACGTTAACATTCCCGGCCTCCTCTCGTCACCACCGTCTACTTCTTCTTCTCTATCCTCGGCTTCGTCGTCAGCTATCCCTTTAGCATCCTGGACACCGTCGTCGTGGTCAGAGGCCGAAATGCTGCGCCGCGGTCTTCTCTCTGATAGGAGCGTGGACATGCTCTCCGCTTTCGGAAGTGATCATCATCCTCATCACCATCAATTTAACGGCGAGCTAGGGGTTCAACTCAAGCACCAACACCAGCAACAACTCTTTGACTTTAACTTCTCTCTTCCCATCAACCTTGGGCTTAGTCTCGACAATACTGAGAACGAGAACAATAATACTCAGCTCTACCAGCAGGATCCACTCCGGTGTTCTCCTGCATTACTGACGCCGACTTCTTCCTATTCCAGTTCTTCCTCCAACTGCTCGCCACCCACTCCACCTTCACCCATATATTCTCAACATTTGAAACATCTACAAATGTTCTCGTCCCCTACTTCATCTACGAAACGATCCATTTTTGATTCAGAGTCTGTTTCTCCGGCGCCATCTTCTCATTCAGTCGACTCTTCTGATATATCCGGTGCTGCAGCAGAACGTGCCAAAATAAGCAACAACCTTGGTGGGAGTACGAACGCAGCAAAGCGACAACGAGCGTGTATGAGTACGAAAGACTTTGTCCCCCCAGACGTGACTGGCCTCAGTAAACGGGAGGCGCGTCTGGTCAAGAACCGTGCCGCTGCTTTCCTTAGTCGGCAGAGAAAGCGGGAAGAGTTTGAACAAATGGAGATGTGCGTCATATTTCCCGCCGTCCTTTTTTCCGTCGTTTTACTAAATCAAGTACTTTTTTTCTTTCTTTTTCTTTACTCTCGAAGACGGGTCGCTGAATTGGAACAAGAAAACTCTCAGCTCCGGGCACTGGCCGAGTCGTTCTCTCCAAACTGCACGAGTACTATCACTTCTGCTACTACTGCTACCGGTAGTGATTCGACGACGCATATCACGCCTACTCCCCTGGGCATATCCCCAAAGCAAAAATCCCTCGAGGAACAACCAGAAACCTCTCTTCTTCGCTCTCAGCTCGCAGCATCCCGCTCACGTGAAGCCGACCTATCTCGACAACTGGAAGTAATTCGTGGGCAATGCCGTCAACTTGAACAACTTGAGAAACTTCGTCAGGATCCGATCAAGGGCGAGAATCAAACACTATCGGGAGATATTTCTATCAAAACAGAGGAATCAATAGAACATGACTTGAGCTCCGAGGCTAGTTCACCTATAAATACTCCATCAAATTTACCAAATTTCTCCGCTCAGACAATGAAGAGCATTATCTCAAACCCCAAAAGCGGAGCAAGTCTGGGTTTGATGGTGAGTACCTGCAAACGTGCCCCATCTTCTTCTTATCCCTTTGGTTCGTGGTCTTTGTTCTCATTTTATGCCCACAATAATATATACTACTATTCTTCATCCCACTATTTTGAAAATAATTCTGACTCAGTAACTTAAATCTCTAGGTACTTCTATGTGCTCTACCATCACTTTTGTCTAAAACGTCAGGTTCCGCTTCATCATCAAATTCGGGAATTCCAACCACACGAAGCGTGCTCCTGGATGGCATGCACTGGGATACACCTGCTTTTTTGTCTCCTTCTGTCTCTCAATTGACTTCAGATAAAGAGAGCGAGAACTGGATCAGTGGCTGGACCAAGCGGGCTGCTGAAGGAATGATGGACGTTGATGCTACTCCTTCTGTAAGATGCTCATCTGATGCTTATACCAAAGAATCGGGCATTGAAGAATGGAAGAAACTCGACGTTGAGGGCCTTGGTCTGGGGCAGGGTGAACTAGAAATAGCTTTCTCTGATAAAATGATTGGTGAAGGGCGTGTAAGAGTTCGTGTTGCCTCCTCTGTCCCCTCCTCGTCCCTCCCATACTCTTCATCAAACGCTACATCTTCGTCAATACCGGACTCCAATTTTATCGTGGAAAATATACGGGAAGAAAGGGGTCCTCTCGCCTTATCAGCCACTGGAGACCCATTCTTGGGGCCGGACCCGCCTCTCCTCTGAATTTGGACTTCTCTTCTCCTACAACGTGCTGGAACACGTTTAACTCGACTAACACCGCAATGCCCATGGAAATTGGTACGTTAAATGGAGTCAACAACTTCTACGAGAAGGAACAATTACAACAATTGAGGGTTCGTGTGAAGTTGAGTGCACTTCCCAGCGCTGGTAGAGAGGGTGGTGAATGGGAAATAGAACTAAGATAACGAGGAACAGGTCCTCTACGCCTTCAAAAGCGCAAAAATGCAAAAATAAAATAGAACGGATTGAAAAATGATATTTATTAGGGCCAGATTATACGAGCCTCTCACGACATCTCCTATCTCTCTGACCAGTGTACTCTATTGGCATTCGACTTCTGTTCTCTTAACGGCTATCACGACCTTCCTTTTTCCCGACATCTTACACCCCAGTTCCTATGTCACACCAATGAGCTCAATGATAAATTCTACTGATATACTATACGCGTTTCGAGTTGGAGTATACAATTTAAGTTATGTCCCCGATTATATGTTACTTATTTCCTCTACCCCCTTTATTATTATGTCTTAACTTTGTGAATTCAATTTCTTTATTCTCCCATTTACTCCCTATCTTGGCTAACAAAATTATATTTATTCCACTTCCTTTTTGTTGCCTTTATCCCCCCTTGATACTTCTTACTCCACTCTCAGTAACGCTCTCTCGTTGTTACCCTTTCCCTTTGTAAAATAAAACGGAGTGATATTTGTAGTATGTATGGCACGAGGATTTATGTAGAAAAGTACGCTGAAGCGTTACAACAGCTTCATATATACGTTGTTCTCCTTGTATTAATTAGTCGGACAAGACTAAGTAGTTAATTCTCAAATTTTATATGTATGTAAATCATTATGAAACAGTACATAGTATTAGGTGGATACGTCTACACTGCATAATAATATCTAGTCCGACCACGGGCGTGTGTACTTCTTGATAGTTCCTCAGATGGCATGTTAATCTCATAGAGTCGTCCTTCTATACATGCGTGAAGTTGATTTGAACGTATAGATGTATAGAGAAACCATATGATACTCAAGGGACAGCTCGGTTATTGATATGTTGAACTAATGATCTTGGGAGAAAAGAGAAGTAAACGACTATATTTATGTCTTGTTGACCCTGTCCGACATACCCGTACCGATTCTGACTTTTTTTTCTATGTTTTTATAGGGGTGACTCCTAGACATTCAATTCCGATATCCAAAAGGATCCTGCATATTCACCACTGGACGTGGTAAATACGCGGTTGAAAGGGGCAACTAGGATTCGGGAGTCAAGCGAGAGCGGTTCGGCTGCCCATCCAGGGAAGTTGAACTCCCACCCACCAGCACTGATATGAACCTCCTCCGGTATCTCGTGTCTAATCTTCTCCGAAGCAGTAAACAACAACTCGATTTTTCTCGACTTCGTGAAGAAGCAAAAGAATTAAAGGTCGAGTCGTTATCAGAAGCTTATCGTGCTTGTTTATAGAAACTACTGTATTTGTGAAATTTCCACTTCCGCTCATGTCCCGTACGTGCACAAAACTAATTCTGGTAAAAGAGAATATGGATCAGAAATGCGAATCACCTGAGTTGCAACTACATCTCAGCTCGCCTAAAGTGGTAACAAAGCTGATGAACATTGATCATATATCTAGAATAATTCATCATTCCTGTAATCTGATGCCCTAGAGACGAAACAAGCTCGATTAACACATCAAAGAGGGGAGTTTCTCGTTCTGCAAATGTGCATATAGCCATTAGCGTTATCTAAAGGGTTCCTGAAATAAGATATATTCGGCGCTTTGTTTGCTTCGTGTGTAATGTTGCATCCAAGAGGAAAACTCAACAAAAGCCAACCCTTCGAGTATATCAGTAAGTATGCAACTCTATGGGCGAGCTTATGTATAATATCGGAACTAATATTGATTGAACAGATGTAAAGCATGTTTTATCAGGCTAGATGATGATCCAAGATACAATCAAAAATTGACGTCTCCGTGTGTAATACAGGGCAGGTTCAGGACATGCACGAAATCGTAAAGGGCTCGGGCGAAGCTCAGCAATGGGCACAACGCCACATGGTCACTTTCGATCTCGTGCCGCATTTACAAAGGAGTCCAAGACTGGTCGAGTCTGGCACTGATTCAGCCATACAGGTGGATCAACGAATGAAAGGAAGCACTGACTAGTGGACTAATCGCCGGTGCTGAAACCGGCAGTCCGACAAGTTTTCAAAGCACATGGTTTTAAGACATAATAATGATGGCTTTCAACTCATCTATTGTCAATGCGTAATCAAAGTCGGGAAGACCGTTAGTTAATAGATTGAGCCGTTTGTGACCCTAGATAAAAGCGGACCAAACCCGAGGAACAAATTAGCGCAAATCAAGAATCTCAAGCCAGTCAGTTACAAACTAGTCAATTCCATTTCCCAAAGGTATTATCAGCACTTTAAAACAAGGTACTGAGGTGAAGTGCTAGTTCTTCTTCTCTCCGTCCTTAATCACACCATGCTGAGATCAAGAACCAGGTTGAAATTCTTTGTAACTGAGTTCTTAAAACGAGTATTCCCGGCTTCTGCTATACGATTACGGAACCTACACCGGAAGAAGTGCATACCCTCTTAATAAACTGAGTCTACTAGAGAAACGGTCTATGAGTATTAGAGTGATATCGATCATCGTACATCCAAATTTGGATGCGGATCTAGACATTCAAGTTTTTCTTAATTTGGAAGAAGAAGCGGACGACAAAATTATATTTAGGTAGCAGGAATCACTTACACGTAAAACTCATAATGTAAAAAACGTGGGGAAGAGTTCCAATTATGAAAATCCCCTTCGATCAGATCTCATATAAACTACCCGCTTAGAATGGGAAAATATTACTTCATTTCAAATAGGACTTGAAAAAATACTGCCAATACCGAGCTTGCTATCAGGCTATCTTATCAAGTCACTTTATAAGTATGCATGTGTCCTTCAAAAGAAAATCTCTACTATTTTTTTACACACGATGTGTTCCAGAAAAAGGCTTGGTACAACATCTGAGCTACTCTAGACGGGGTCGATAGAATCGTAATGCTCAAGACGGAGTGTGCGTGTATAAATGTTATCTCCATATGGCTCGCAGAATTTGCTTTTACTATCGGTGAGCTAAAGAGACATACCAATAAAACTGAAAATAGATTATAGAAGACGCATAAGATAGTAAAGTAGTATGTATGTGCTCATCGTGTTTATAAGCTAAAACCACGGACCACACTATGATAAGCCTGGTACCATAGTAACTTTAGCTCTAAAAGAGGGACTCATCAGCTGCTTTAATTCATTGGGAAAGTTAATTCTAGCCGAACTATAGCCAGGGAGGTCCTAGAAGATACTATCACGCGCCTGACAGGAGCAATATTCTACTAAATTGAAGATCATCTGGGTGACATACCTAATATACATATCAATAATGTTTTTCGCTCCTGTTCCTGAGGGATGGAGTTATTTCATTCATTACGACTCATGTCGTCATATATCTCCATTCTGGTCAATATTTAAGCATATTGCTAAGCAATCCTATAGTTATTAATTCAGCTATCGTTAATGAGGAGCCCTCCATTCTTTTAGCCACTCCTTTACAAATTCGATTTCTTCCTTGTGTATCTTCCGAATATTCGGAGGCTCGTCTTCGGTGTTACGTAGACCATTCTCGTCGTAACGATGGACTCCGCCTTTATTATGAGCACATATTAACGTTTCTGAATACGTTTTAAGACACACCTCTAATGAGCTTGAAGGGTCGAGTTATCGTATCCGACCTATTCTCCGCATACTGGCTATGAGCCGTAACAGGGCGCCAAGGATCAACTAGATTTACATATATTGATAATCAGTTCATCTATTTGTCTCTCTAGGACGCACCTTCTCCATTAATAAGCGCAAGTCTATCAGCTGTAATTGCGAAGTCTCCGACTGTATTTACTGCTGTCACATTTGGCCAATTTGGAACGGCAAAATGTTGGCCCGGGGGAAATGCCTATGATCTATAATTAGCTCTAAGTCAAGAAAAATGATATTTTCGTTAACCTGACGACAGATCCGAGATGTTGATTCAAGTGTTTTCAGACTCGAAATAATACGCGGTTGTTTAGGGTCATTCGGCGCAATTATGAAGTATCCCCATGTCGTACAGACCTGGAAAGTCCAAGCACGCCAGGTCTCGGACAGGTCTGTGCCCTGATATTTGGTCGCATTACGAGTCCCAAAGCACTGCGTTTCATATATATATGTTAGAGTAAAAATAGTGAGCTCGACATACTTACATTCTCAATAGTGTTCCCTGAGGGGCACTTTGAAACATAATTCTTTTCGGAACATAGTCAATATCAATAATTTGATTAATTCAATCATGCGGAACATAGTTCCAACCTTTCTGATGTATTTCGCATAGTTCACTAATACTGATGGTACTCGCCACCCCTCTATCAATATCTCATCCTCGGAGTCATTATTATTTTGAAGTGAGCGCGAAGTTAAAATATCACAGAATTCATCAAAAAAAGAGTTACTAAACTCGAAGTCTGGGTCCCAGTTTTTGTCTTGCCATTTTCCTAGAGGACTCTAGAGCTTGGTAAGTCAACTATTCCTTTGCATAATTGATGAATCTCGCTTACGGCTATAAGACTGACAAAATCATCATCGTGTTCAAGGTCGGCAAGACCAAAAAGAGCTTTCAGTGGTTTTCGAAGGGGGGTATTGTGAAGTAGTATATGGTCAATAACGGCAATAGAAGACTCGATACCCTTTGAACAATCGACAGGGGCGGCATTACGAATTACTTCCATATACTCTGGGAGCTCAATTGTTGCATGAATAACCCCACTTGATGAAAGGGCGCCGTAAACAAGATCTGGATGTAAAACCCTATTCATGGTAAGGAACCTGACAATGAGAAAATGATATCGTATCACCTCATATGGGCAGACCTACCTAAGAAGGCATAATTAGTCTTACAGTCAATATCTAAATAAGTTCTTACTCACCCCCGGCATACGACCCTCCATAGTATATCCACGGGGTTTGTGGTGCGGTTATATCTTCCTGAATACCCTCGAGTTTTACTTTCGACATAAAGTTGACTGTGTCTGCAACGGCCTGATCGTTTGTAAGCCACCTAAGAGGGTTTCCTGTAGTAAGGTATGAAGATTTCTTATTATGAGCTCACCTCAGAGAGTCAGTAGAAAAATTAGCAACAGGGATTGACTTCCCGTAGTAGCGATGTTCAAGTATAACTCCGATTCCATTGGTGGCTTTACTCAATATCTCTAATATTCCGGTATCCAAGAAAGGGAGTCTTTCTTCACCGATAACTTCTCCACTATCAAGGATGAAAACTGGACCACCCTTTTTATAGTGCCTCTTGCTAAACCAGTATCTCTGTTTGAAAGTGTCATGTATACCGGCAGAAAAATGATCTAGAGGCTGAGTAAAGTAGAATTCAGGAAACTCATCGTATCCTTCTTTGACTGAGAACGCCTCTTGTGAACCATAGTCATGCAATCTGAACGAGTCGGTTTCAGATAGTTTAAGTACGTTTATCGTTTGTGCACCAAGAAATGGCGCCGAGCTTCTAAGACCTGAGAAAGATACTCTGCATGAAGATATTGTGGCGTATAACACTGCGACAAAAACGACAAAATACGAGTTCATCGCGATAATATGGTGAGAGCTTGGATCTGTTTCTTGGGAGAGCCCGGTCCAACTCAGGTAGATTACAAATCACCTGCCCCAGTACTTTATTTATTTAGAGGTGAGAAAATCAGGCTTCTTCTTCAAATTCACACACTGCACCACAAAGTAAAATAGAGAGGAAGGTACGAGTAATATATAGTACGGATTACACTTTACCAAAAGGCATAGTACGCAACTAAAGCCAATGGGCAGCTAGTGTTTTCAAACACACGACCAAATAAGTTGAGGATATCACTACTCAATGCGAAATATAGGATTTATTGTATTTGTTGTTCTGGTAAATAACAGGATTGAGTTCTTTGATAGCATATCATCGGTTTGCAACTTTAAGCATCTTTCTAGTTAAGGTGAAAGGCAAAACTAATGGACAGACTTCTTGAAGATTCTTCGAAAACCAAAATCATCGCAGCCATAAATAGTTCTCTTGGCTTCACCAGTAGCTAGCTTCGTGTGATAATAGAAGTCATCGGCTTTCAATTATTGTCAAGAGTAACGCTAATGTATTGATATAAAGAGTGTATGAGCTCCTTATAGCTATACATACGCCCAGTCTTGCAACTAACTTTCCTATCAATTTCTCAATTAAGAAATACTTTATCAGTACTTAAAGGCCAAGTATCCGTCTAGTTGTGTGAGCAAAATAGTGGTGAGCTCGGTCTCACCTTTTATTTTGGATAAAAATGAGATTTATTTACCCATTCTGAATCTTATCATTTATTCCAATGATCCAGTACCTCCTCCTCAAAAAATTTCATAAACCGGTGTTAGTACTCAGTTCATGTGTAACGGTGCTAACTATTATTTCGCTTATGTAACTCAATATTGTGTATGTATTTTTGGCAAACTTCTTTTTTTTACCTATACCATTTAATCTAGAGTTCTGGTTCGTTACTTGCAAAAACTCGCTTCTTGGCACCTCCTTTTAACGGAAATAAATCCGGCAGGAAGAGATTGAAGAATGAATAAGACCATCAATAGCCTTCCATTATTTCTAGCAGATCAAATACCATTTTTGTATCTTCGGACATTCAGGCGTCTTCCTCTATTTTATCTGGGTCAGTAGGGATAGAATAGCCGAGTATTACAGGACAAGTAAAACTCAAACCCCGGAAAAACCTCCATACAAGCATACATACATTCATATAAGCAAGCGAAAAAAAGGGGGAGGGGAGGGGGCAGATGAAGGAGAAATCAAGAAGACTCAAGTTATACACTTCTACTCCACTCCGGTCCGGAAGTAAAATGTATAGCTACATACATAGCGTGAGTACAATGTAGTCAAAAGTCAGCAGTTTCTGTCAATATTGGAGCACTGGGAATATTAAGGGGGCGGAGAGAACGGGGAACGTAACATCGGATGTTTTTCCATGTTTGTATCGACTTGCCTCTATTGGTGTATACTACCGAATTGGTACCTATACTTCGGAGATAATGGGTAGGTATGTCTATGTGAGTGTATAAATATGTTTAAGTTTGTGATTGAATTCCCCATAACCGATTAAGGTTTAGATTAGATACCGAGAAGGGTAAAAAAAAATCTGGGGTGGAGAAGTTAGGAGACATGAAAGTGAAGAGGGTGAAAGGGGGTAGTAAAAGCACCGCCGACGGTATTCTTGCAGAGAAGACTGAGGATGGGTAAGGAGAAGAGAAAGGGGAGAAAAACAAAAGTGTAAATTCGAAATACAGCATGGACAAACAAAAAACAAAAAACCCCTACTCATAACATTCTAAGATTCGTCTAGCAGCTCTTTCCTTAAGATAAATATTTAAAGACGGAGATTTCTAGGAGTATTCCGTCTAAGAGTATATGCACACCTTTCTTACTCATTCTCAAATGGTTCGCGGCAGAATCACATTTGAACGAGGTATGGTAGTAATATCCATCGACTTTGTGTGTTCTTGCCCTTCCATCGGTTCTTCAAAAACACCTGTTTACATTCATAAATGAGGTGAGTAGACAGATAACAAATACGTCATATCAAATCTTCCTCTCAAAACTCCTAACTTTATTCATTTTGATTCCCGATTTAGTATCCCCACTCCAACTCCCACCAATCAATCTCCTTCCTTTACTTACAAAAGAAGTACTTCTTCATGTTTTTCCATCTCCTTCTCTTAAATCTCGTTCCTTATCGTTTATCTCATGGAGGATTTTCCTACTTGCGCAGATCAGATTTTAATACCTTTGTCCTTACGATGTGTGGAGCGTGAGATTGCGAGTAGTATCAAGCCACTACATCTCAGGCACGCCATGCAAGTTATAAGACAGAGAACAGAAACGAAGAGTGGGGCACCAATACGCGTGTAAACTTCTTTTTCCCTCCTCTTTAACTAACATTAGTATTAGTAATACTTCTGAGGCATGTTACAAGCGTCATGAATTGACATCATAAAAACTATCATCAGGAAAAGCCCGACCCAGAAACGGAACCAAAGTACGTACAGATTACTCTTTTTAATTTAGATAAACGTGTACCACAATATAGCAGTACAGAAGAAGAAAAAACACTACTCCAGCGTGATAGGCCGATTACAAATAATTAGTACTGAAAAAGGGTGACAGTATCAATTAACGTACGGATGGGTCCATACTCCATCTCCTATTCATACACTTTGAGATCAGGAATAAGAACGAATACGTATGTAACTCCGTTGTGTTCCTGACATATCATCTTCACAGTTAAAGGCACAGGAACATAATTCAAGAAGATAGTCGAAACAAATAAACAATAAAAAAACGGAAAACAAAGCGGCTAAAATAGTGAAAGGTGAAAAACTGAGAAAGCCATAGTTCGGGATAGGCATTACTTATTTCTACTTATTTCTACTTCTTTCTGGTTCTATACTTACGAAATCACCCCTCTTTCTAACTATTGATCCCCTTCTCTTGTGCCAGAGTCAAATAACTTGGCGCCAGCAACAGAGTCTGTCAAGCCTCTTTTCTTCAGTATACGTTACCCCCTTTACTATAATTCTTATGGCCCCCTTCCACTCTTTTACTGTCCGTCATGTACTCCGATTCACATTATTTTAGACGAAGGAGGGTCGGAAGCCCTCAGAACCATCTCTAAAGTTGGACAGTAGTAACCCACGGTAAACAACCGCCAGTCACTCGGGTATATGGCAACTACACGTTCGAAAACTATATCTCGTATCTAAATATAATTACTAACTCGAATTTGAAGAGTTAAACTCAAAATCTTAGCTGGGAAGAAATTAATGTAACAGAAAACTAAGAATAAAAGGGGGGTAGAAGAAAGTTTGATGAAGAGGACGACACAAAAGACAGACAGGTAGATAGATTGGGCATGGAAGGAAGTATGCGACATCGGAGCAACGGCGGTAGTCGGTGAGAACCTCGGGTTTTCCTCATGTCTTTATGATCTGGTCCATCTTAGGTTCGATACCGATTGTCTGTCTGTCTGTGATGGCGCGACATAATTAAATGTCTGCTAAGTATGTACGCGTAAACGTACATACGAGTATTTATAGTAAGAGGATATCAAATGCAAGAATATCATGAGTGATATCCAAGTATGATAATGTTTAAAGGAGGAAACGGCGGCGGGGACGGAGGAGAAGGATTCATGTTGTGATGGAGACGGTCGGGAGAAGAAGTGCAGAAGGGGTTAAAGAGATAGATTTTGATGGTAATGATGACAAGAACATGGTGATTTCTTGCTACACATAGACTTAATGTGTAGGGCCTAAGGTTGTGGAGTGAAAGGAAGAACCAGCGGGAGACGGGAGAAGGATGGATTTTGCTTGCTATCGTCGCTAGGTAAAAGCGGGGAGACCTAAAAATAAGACTAATAGCAAAGACACAATACGTCTAATTTAGACAAATATGTGATTGAACAAAGTATTCCCAAAAAAATAAATAAATAAAATAAAAAATGGACTAGAATTTTATTAAAAATGATAAAGCGAGAACGGGGGATGATGGAAGGACTTCCGGTGAAACTTGGACTAAGACAAGAAGAAATAAAAAGGAGTAGACAAGGGAAAAGGTGTTAAAATAAAGCCAGATGTCTGTCAAATGATCGGTGTAAGAGTCGATCGCGACAGATGGATGGACGAGGAATGGGGAAGCACATGCAAACGAAGGAGGAGAACATTGACGCCGTCAGAAATAGTCAGACAGGGTCAGGTAGAGAAAAGGTGGACGAGATCTGTGGAAAGGGTTTGGAGGCCTCTGGATCTGACAGAGAATACTGATGTCCTGTCCTCGGATATGGCCACACATCAAACGCAATCATCGTTGATTGTATCCGAGGTTAAGTGTGTGGGTGTGGGTGTACATGCCACAGCCGGGAATTCGGTGTTGAATGAGCTAAATTGAAATAAAACGAAATAATAAAGACCTGAAATAATATAAGGCGCAGATGAGTGCACGGAGTCGGAGATCGGCAGAGAGAAGGACCGGAAGAAACTGTGAGAGTCAAAGTCAGCTGCGAGGCTGTGAGTCAACGTCGCTCAAAAAGGGAACATCCATATAATCAGAATAAGGATAGACATCTCTCTTTTTTTTTTAATTTGTATTTTATTTTATTTATTATTATAGTTAATGATTCTTGGATGGATGGACGTCCGAGTGAGCGACTGCCCAGTGCTTTTCGAATATAAATTGGATACGCGAAGGAAGTGAACATTGACTGTCTCCTCCCCCATTCCCTCTTGTTCACAAACACGTTTGGCGATGGACGCACAGTCGCAGTACTCGTTTAACAACAACAACAACAACAGCCACAACACATACGCAGCTGTCACAGGGTGGCAAGAGGGGCATGTAGACGCACAACTAGAGGAACGGCAGCAGCAAAGCTTCCGATACTCCCTGCCGCTGTCTCCAATCACGCCAACATTGTCTCTACCTACGATGAATGCAGGGTGCGAGCCGCCTGTTTTTCCCATGCAGATGGGGGCGTCGATGGCCATGTCGATGTATGCGGCCGAACGGTGGGCGGCGAACGGACCAGGATCAAGTGGATCAGGAGCAGGGATGATCGCCGGAAGCAGTGGGGAAGTGGCTGCTGGACTGACCAATCAGGAAACAGGATCATCCGGGATTTCCGTCCATTCTCCTCCTTCTCGTCTTTTCCCGTTCTCACAGCCCGCCTTCGCGTTCAACATCGACTACGACGTTCGCAACAACCTCCACATCCACCAAGAACACCCAGACCATCGGCGACGACATCTGCACTCTCTCCAGCATCCGTACATACACCAATATTCTACTCCTCCGACAACACCGACCAAAGTCCCGCCATTTGCAGCAGGCAACTCTACAAACATTGCTACCACCACAAACACTGCTACGCCCACTACTACCACCACCACCACCACTACCACTACCACCACCAACACTGCTGCTGCTACTACCAACTCTAGCACCTCACACTTCAACTTAAACCCTGTTTCCGCCCATCCTCCTGCTTATTCTCACTCTCATCAATCTCTACTTCCGCAGTTGTCTGTGCCTTCTCAATTCAATAGCATTCCATCTGCCATGTACCGTACATCGTCCTCACCATCATCTTCATCGTCTTCCATCAAACGAGCAATGTCTGACGACGAATATGCGTCCCCGCCCGTCTCTCTTTCTTCTCGTTCTCACCACCATCACTCCAGCTCCCAATCAACTGGCGCTGGCTCAGAAAATGCTAATAATGGCAGCAACAAAACTGTAAAGCGACAGAGGGCGTGTGTGAGCACCAAGGACTTTGTTCCCCCCGATGTAACTGGCCTCAGCAAACGAGAAGCGCGTCTTGTAAAGAACCGCGCCGCTGCTTTTCTCTCTCGCCAACGGAAGAGAGAGGAATTCGAGTACATGGAATTGTACGTCCTCTCTTAACTGCTCGCTGCTACATGCATATGCAATGCTCTACCATATTCGCTTAATACACTTTATTCTCTTTTGGGTTTCTTTTACTCTAATCATACATAATCATCGCTAATTTACACTTTTCTTCCGTTCTTTTTACACTTTCTCTTGATTAACACGCGTTTTACTGATCAACACGTTCCCTTCACAGACGCGTAGCCGAACTCGAGCAAGAGAATGCTAGACTCCGTGAAGCCGCAGATATCTCTCATCAACGTTCCCCTCACAGTATCACTACTCCTAGCAATGATCCAGAAGAAGGTTATATTGAATCCTCAGAAGAAACAGAACTCGATCATTTGCGCGCACAGCTAGCCGCTGCTAAACAGCGCGAAGCAGAACTGGCAATGCAATTAAAGCAACACCAAGAAGGTGTGCCCGAAGAGGCACGCGATACCCGTGTTCAAGACTTTACTCACGGTAACACGGGTGTAGTCAAATCCGAGGACGCCGATGATGGGTCGTCTACCAGTACCGCCCGGGAGGACTCGCCCTTTGGAAGCCCTGTATCCATTATTTCTGGTGCTGGTGCGGCAGGCTTTAGGAACCTAGTCGCAAACCCGAAGAGCGGTGCTAGTTTAGGCTTAATGGTCAGTTTCGCTTTCACGCCCCCTAGACAATAAACGCGTCTTTTTAATTTTGTTGAGATAGGTTTTACTTTGCGCACTACCCTCGCTTTTGTCTAGTACAAATCCGACATCCGCTTCTCGTCCCTCAGCCGTAGAACATCAAGCACACCATCCCCATTCCCACCATCATAGCGCTGTGAATCGCCCCTCTACGTTCTTAGATCAACTCCAATGGAGCGGGGAGTCTCCGGCTTTCTTCTCTTCTTCTTCAGGGGAAATTGGGTGGCCGGGATCTACTAACGCTGGTGCTACTGGAGAAGGAGAAAAGATGGAAGTCGACTGTGGGAGATTCGAGGTTATTGACGAAGCCCAAGACCCGTTAAAGGAAAAGAATGAAATTCACGACAAGGACATCCAAGACCGTGGAGATGGGGAAGACGGGGAATGGAGAAAGCTAGAGATTGAAAGCGGTGAAGGAGGGGCAGGTTTATTTGGTTCGACAGGATTGGATATATCGTTTGTTACTCGCCGTACTGGAGATGGGAAAATCAGAGTCAAAGTACACTCCTCCGCAGCTGCTATGTCCAAAAACGATAAAAGGAGTACGGATCCGCAAATGAGTTTCTCATCTTTGTACAAAACGGCGGGTGTTAGCCGAGGAGAAATGGACATGACCATGGAGAGCATGATTGCAAACGCCGCAAGTGACTTGGCCACTAATCCTCTATCGCTTTCATACGTTGATGCTGACCCACTCGGACCGTTCTTTGGCGCGTCGTCCCTCCCCAGTCCAGTAGAGGCTGTCGATAGTAACAAAAGAGCTGAGACTGGATCCACGGCTAACATGGCTTCCTCGGTTTCGACTTTCGGAAATAATAACGATGTGAAGAGAGGTACTGGAGCAGGCTTGATGGAATCGGCTTTTGGACATGACTATCCCGGAGCTAGTCTTGACTCAAGTCACGGTTACGGATTTGGCTATGGTGGAATCGGAGACTTTTCATCTTCTTCTGGTCTTGGCTATCCCGGTTACGGAGGATATGCTGATTACACTACTAATGTCCTTGTCCCACAAGGAAAGTCACCAGTAGACGGTGAAGAGAAGAAAAGAGTAAGGATTGCATTAAAGAGCCTTCCGAGCGTAGGAGGTGAAGGCGGCGAATGGGAGGTTGAAGTTCGGTAGCCTCCTCTCTTCTTGGGTCAAACTACTGTGTAAATTCATGTATGTTAGAGCTGGACATGGACTACCCTGGATTTATTTCTTTTCTCTTACTTCATTTTCAACTCATTTTTGATTAAACTTTTTTTTTTCGTTTCTTGAACTTTCTTGACCCCCCCAATGTTGTGACTTTCTTGTTGACTCTGTGTTTGTTATCTTGTTCTTTTACATTTCTCTGTTGCTCACTTACTTAGGGGGCTTGGGTATAATGAAGTAGAATGTACATTTATTCCTTTTCCCCCTCCCTTTCCATACCCGTCCCTCAATCAGTCCAGCGAGCCGGTCTTTTAGGCGGTTGAAAGACAATTTTTCTTGTCTTACATTACAGCCATTATATTCTGCCTCACCTACACGGAACTACTCTACGTAAAATTTAACTCTATGACTATTTCATGCCCTCCACCACCCTTATTTTCATTTTTTTCCTCTTCTTTCAAAGATCGATTTTGTTTGTTATCACCACTTTTTCCTCCTCTCTTCATTTGTAGTCCCTTTCTTCCATAAGAGAGTTTTGTCTTTGTCTTGTCCTGCAACCTCGCTAGCATTGTTTACTGAGCATTAGTATATGTACTTCATTACCGAGAAACTATTCAATTCATTTACTTTTTTCACTTTCCTTGGTTACGTTTTTAGCTACTAATGAATCCAGATCTGATTATGTTGCAGTCGTTTTACATTACCCTTTCAAATATGTTTTCGTCTCTTTTCCATTTTGGAAGTTGCCTATACGCTTAAGTTTAGCAACAATAAAAAGGGCAGTATACCAAACATTTGATGTATGGTCTTAATTTATCCAGTATGGGCTACAGTAAATTTCATTATAATTGTTATATTATTGTACACGCTCCTCAAATTCGTTGATAATATTATATTTCCTGTAACTTATACTACTTGACTAATAATAAAACTTGATACGCTCTGCAGTACTCCAAAACGGGTTTAATGATCTTACAAACTCTACCTATATATATCCGGATATACCTCGTTTTTAATTAAAAAGCGTCCGGGCAGAACTAAAGAAATGAGTAAGAAGTTTACTCACAGGGACTCTCGGTAGTGGGTATCTAGTATCTATTACTTCCTGAGAAGAGGAAGAGCTCTCGAAGTATTTCCGATCTCAAGTTCCAAGCCTCAAGCCCCAAGTTCCAGATGTAGACTCGGACTCGGGATACCGGATACCCAAGTAAGAGAGAAAGCAGCTTTTACGTGTAAGAAAGAAACCACAATAACAAATATAAATACAAAGGTATACTGCCCTCCCTTCCTCCGAGGTTGTTCCCCTTCCTCCGGAATTCCTCTAGATCAATAAAACTTCTAATAATGCATTTTGGGAGCTTCTTTCGAGATATCCTCGGCAAAGAACGATCGTCTGTTCCTTCCTTTCACTTCACTTCCCCCCCTCCTTTGATTTCCAAGTTCCTTACCCACACAGCCCCGATCGAAGGGAGAGGGAGAGCGTCTTTAAGGGAAGGGTGTTTGCAATTGCAATTGAACAAGTCTAGTACATACAAATACCATATATAGAAAAACACATGCTTATTTCTTAATACCTGTGATTACCACAAGGGACTATATTAACCCTCTTATCCATATCCAATGGATCAGGACACGGAAGCTTACTACTATCAAAAAAGGTAGGTAGGTGCGGTGCGGCGAGAGGGGGAGGGGGCAAAAAAGGTCCTAGCGCCTTTAGTTCCCAAATTCAGTTTCGGGTGTTTAGAAGGCCAATCGTTTCTCGACGATTTTCTCCGGAGTTTGCTCTCCTTTACGTCCGAGTGGGCGGCTATCTATAACTTTCTACCCCCAATTACCCCGAGAGACTGCGAGAGATACCGAGAGAGAGAAAGAGAATGTGTGTGTGCAAGGACCCAACCAACAGAGACGTGCACTACCATCTTTTTGCGTCTCAAACCAAATTTACCTAGTCATATGTAAATAATCGTAATAATAAACTATCAGTCGTCTATGTATGTATGTGTGGACATCGTCGTGAGGTGAACATATGCACATGTCAGTGTACTGGTGTATTCACAGTCGTACGGTTGTCCTTGTTCTTGTTCGTCTCCTTGGTCCCTGCTTCTAGCTCAAGATACAAATTTTGATAGATCGATCAAAAGAGAAATTAAGGGGGAAGGGAGGGGAGGGGGTGTACGAAAGGGGGCGAAAAGGAACAACAGCAACAAAATAAAAACATTGGCAATTTGCTTGATTGAGGGCCTCGAATATCGAAGCACATCGAGTACTTGGTACTCATTGTTTATTGATCTGCATCCACACAAATGCGTCTTTGTGTGTGTCTCTAGGCGGCAGAACAGACTCGGGCTTGGAACACCCGTGACTTGTTTTGGTTTTAAAGAAAACAACAACAACAAAACAAAACAGGGTCTTGTGCTTCAAAACTGACTCTCGGTAAACTTGGTCTGTGCGTTTTATCAATTTGTATTACTCCGCTTTTACCACTCTTTTTTTTGTGATTCTCACTATTGGATATCTCGGACATCCAAAATGTGACCTTACTTTATTGATGATATCAAAGAAAGGTTGCAATGAAATGGTAGAAGACCCGGATACTGTGATTGCCAGAGCGAAACGAACATGGAACATGCGCATCTAGACAATATGATCGATCCGGTGTGATATTACAAACTCGTAAATCATCCCATGTAGTCGCCTGACAAATTTCTCATTATACCGTCGTAGACTGTTTAATAATGACATTTCCGTTTCGGGCCACATAGGAGGTCAATCAGACAAAAGAGCTTCCATCACGTCGTCAAAAACAGTGGTTCTCGTATCCCTGATATCTAGTATACTCCACACACACTCACACTCAAAAAAAGCCACCCTGTTTATTCTATTCCAAACGAGAAGTGTGCTCCCCCTACTCCGTTCCTCCGACGTGATAATAATGGTTCTCCAATAACGATAAATAGATGTTTTTTCTCAACGGTGCACGAAGACGCCTGATCCTTCCCTAAAGCAAAAATCCCGCGTGACAATAGACGACACCGCTTAGTCGGAAGGAACGTGATTATCAATGAAATTGGTATGTATCGGTGGCTTGAGGGGGTTCTGATACAATAAGCTCAAATGAAAATATAGCCTGACTTTAGCCAGGGAAGTACAACATATATAAATATTGAAAAAGGAAAAGGCATCGTCAAACAGACACGGAAGGACTTTACCATTGCTCGAACTGATGGAGAATTGTCCAAACTGGGTAAATCATCTACCCTTCTGATTATATCTTCGCTATCGTTGGGATCATTGATACTAAGTTTCTTCGTCTTCTTCTCAGCTAATCAGCTAATCAGCTGATACTCTGTTAAATTATGCTCAGTTCGGTTAGTGAAAGAAAAAGGGGGTGGAATTAAACATGTAGTGGTATGCCAAAGCGATCTAGAATAAACCAACATACATGTATCACGCCATAAACGAGGGTGTAGTTCATCATAACCGCGAAGACAAAAAATTTTGCCTTCCATCATTTCTTATTGAGAGAACGTTTGAGCTTTTTATGTTTATTCGCATCCCGCTACGTTTCTTTCCTCATTTTCTTGGTGGACAGGGAAGTTGTTTAGAAGAACCTTGATACTTATTAAGTATATCAGGTCCTGGTATACGTTCTGTGGAGTTGTTAGTGACGTGCCAAATATAAGCTATATTAAATAGGTAAGAGTGTACATGTCCATACATGTATATGCACTTGCCATCCTGAAACAAGACGCAAGAATACTCGTGATAACCTTAGTACATTAAATTTTCAGAGACAGAACTTCCCTGTTCTGTTCATGTCACAGGAAAGGCTAGTATAATAACAGGGAATATCCACATCCTTCAGTAAAAATAAATACATAGAGAAGTTTAGAAGATACCTAACTACACCAAAAAGCCATCTAAAGCTTTTCTGCTCCCCCTAATCTGTTGCGTCAAATATAGAAAGCGCTCGACTTCTCCGCATAGCCTTCATGACAGTTGTCATTTAATGTGCTTCTGTGTCTAATTCGCCTCCCCTATCTGAGTTATCGACATCTCTGGAGAAAATAGGGAGGAGATGGGGCTTGGACAAAAAGGGATTAAAAGTACACCTAAAATATATTTAGCAACTACTCGCTTCTTCCGAATCAAAGAAGATCAATATTTTGTCAGAGAACAGGCCTCACGTAGAATAAAATAGTGGCCTAGAGAGTGAGATATCTCAACTATATATGAATATAGTAAAATTCAGCGGTCAATATGATGCGCTGTTGCTTTACTAGTTTCGGGAAGTCGTTGATTTCTTGATGTTGAACACATGGTATCTTTTGGCTAGAATAACACCGTTGAAAGACAGGATCTTCCTATTGATTTATTGAAAGGGTGGTCAGATAACTTCAAAGCTCAGTTGACAACTCCAATTTGGCAGGTCATTTCCCTTCTATGGTATCTTCAAAATGAAAAAAAAAAATCGATGATCAATTTAGGTCCTAAGTGACTTCGTTCGGATAAAGAGCTAATATGGCATCTCTATCAGTGTTTCAAGCTGGGTCTAACAGAGTTAATGAGGGTAAATATGACGTTGGGCAGTATGTCGTTGTTGTTGCATGTTCAGAAGTATAATGCGATCGTTCAGTTAACAACTGTCACATTGTGACGAGTACTATGTCAAAAAATTACCCAATTTAGGAGGCCAAATTCGTGTAAGGTCTCAAGTGCGTGGCAAGTAACGTAGTAACATTTATGAAAGTTCCTACAACATAGGAGAAGTCCCCCTGCACAAAATTCTCATCATAAAAGATGAAACTAAATCTGAAAATATACCATACGACTGAAACTAGCAAGTCCTGCCATGATAATCAATTCCAGATGTAAGATATATCATACCAACTCTATTATGCTTTTCAGCGAGAAAAAATAATAATAGCCACATCAATTTAAGCCGTCGCTGGTTAATTTGACTGAAACATGATGTCTGTCAACCAGAGTTTGTGAATGATGAAAAAAAAAAAAGAGAGATAATTGAGCGACAGGGATAAGCAGGAGAATAGCTGCATGTCAAGGACGGGGAATACGAAAAGAATGGGGAATATTGGAATGTATAGTCCAGAAAAGATTAAAAAGAAGCCAATAAAGTTCATCAAAATAAAGTATGAAGAAAGACTAATGAATGTGAAGTCTCTCTGGTTCAATTGTCAAAGGACTGTCAATAAAATTACATCTTTTTGCTTTCGTCATTTGCACCTCCCAGAGAGGTATACTGAGCATGACCGTGACCACTTAACGTTGGAGCAGCGTACCCCTGATGGACTGGTGTGCTGGTACCAGATACAGAACCATCTCCATAACGTTCTGCTAGTTGGCTAATAGAGAATGTTAGGTGACGAACACTAATATTAGCTTTGAAGATGGTACTTACTTAGCATAACTATCCATTATAAGGGCCATAGCATTAACATTCAACCGATATGCCTTGGGCATCATACCCTTACCCCAGCGGTAGGTAACATGGTTTGAACACAACAAAGCTGAAAGAATGGCAAGGAGCTGTACAGGAACTAAAGAAAAGGCGACAGTATACCAACGCTCTAAGGTCGAACGTTCGAACTTGATGTACGCATTCTTGCAGCCAGGAAGGACACTCCTTGAGTAACAAGTTTGACTAACAGTTGCCTCAACGAAAGGATTGAAATAACCACAGCACTGAAGTTGGTCTTGAATACGCAAACGTCCGGTCATCCCAATATCGCGAGACCATTGTGAATTGATTTTACCCTCAAGGTTGAATGTTCTTTTCTTATATGTCATGTAGCCAGGGGCGCATATGAAAATGAACATAATCCAGAGGAGCACAGTGTAAACTGCTAAGAATCCACGATTGTTGAGGAGAATTCCTGCCCATCCAAAAAGCGAAGTGATAATCCCAACAGTGGCAGCAAGCGTTGATACAACAAGTTCAGAATGGTTTCCAACTCGGACGATATCAGCGTGGTGGAACACATTCAGCCATGTAAGCAGAAGAATGATCATCGTGCTGAGGGAGATCACTGAGATCTAATCACTATCTGTCAATAGGGGTAATGGAAAACAAATCCATGAAACATTACTAACAATAAGATTCACTATGAAAAGAATCCACTTGAATCGATTCCAGTGCATTTTTGGCTTCTTTCCGTCTTTTCCGAACAGATTATCTACACCATCATAATCTTCGTCATTCGCCCCAGGCATACGAGATTCCCCACTCTTGAATGCTTCCCTACCACCACCTTGCTTGACACTCTTCCCCTTCCGCTTGTACAATCCTGGGGACGGTGGACCAGAAAATTTTGTCGGAAGGTAATTTACAGACAAGGAAGCCGTCGACGGGGAGAGAGAGGGTACTCCGGATATCGGCCGTTCACCGCGAACGCTCGCAAAAGGAGCGGCGGGAGGTTCAAGACCATTTGAGCGATCTCCAAGCATATGTTGCTGCGAGGATGCGAGAGAGTTACTGATAGAAGGAGCTCGATGGGAGGAACTGGGAGGAAGAAAGTGTGTGTATCAGCGTCGGTCCAGTGGTAGTAGAAAGGGACGATGACGAGATGGTTATTAGTTGCTCGATCATGAGCTGCGGACTGTTCTCTGCTTTCTTGGCGGAAGGGCGTGTGCCGAGTAAGCTCATTTCTCATCACACCCTCGCCTCTTCGGGAGACACTCTCATAGGCTCTTTCTCGAAATGCACGTACAAAAAGTCAAAAATATACTCACTGTGAAGTCATGTCTTGAATTTGTAAATTTCACAAATCGTAGACTTCACCTTACTCGGGCAACTTGTTTACTTCAAAGTAGAATTATTCGTAATCTAGTCGAGAAGCCACCCTCAAATCAAATCTAATGTACGAACCTGCGCTACGACTGTTGAGGGGACAATCACTTTCTGCAAGTTAGAAACGAACGGCACGGCAGTCTGAGACGAACTAAGCGAACGTGAGAAACACTATGTGTCAGAAAGTACGTCTTCCATGCATATGAAATGTTTAGAAGGAGCTTACGAACTGATGTGGTTTTCCTGTTGGACAGATAGAACAACAGCGGCGGCACAACGACGATGAAGAAAGGAGTAGCGTCGGGTTCGTAGCGTCCACATGTCAACAGGTCTCTTGGCACCGGTGGGAATGTCCATATAGGGGAAGTATGATTATGATACACCAACAGAAATAACCGAGTGATCTTTGCATTTTTTATAACTATTACAAGTAGTATGGGTATGTACATTTGCGTATCATTACTACGAACCACGAAAAATGACCACGGAATGGAATGATACAATTTAATTTGTCTTTAAAATGTTACGAATGCGCTATTCTTCTTCTTCCCAAACGCATATACAATTCTGGCACTCAGATACACGCCAGAAGTAACACCAATTATAACACTGATCACTGTGAATCAGATAAGAATCAGTATCCCAACTGCCATATTCCCAACGGCATCACTTACTTTTTCTAGCGAGTTCCAGTGACCTTGTATACTCGTCTTGTCCAGGTTCCATGTATGAGCTCGAGAGCCCCCCAGCTTCTGCCAATCCAGTGGGGATGAGAAGCAATATACCCGTAAGCATAATTGTGAAAGCCGTCCCTCCATATTTTCGTGAATACATATTCCCCAGAAGGCTAACAACAAAACTTCCGAGTAATGCAGTATAGTCTGGATGTCCGTCGAGCCCACACTTGATGTCGACGGCTCGCGTGACAGCTGTACTCAAACAGCTGATCAACACCATCACTGGCATCTGAACACTCTTCAACGGTTGTGCCCTCCGCATACTTATTACAACATTGAGCACAGGTAGTAAAACAAATAAGGAGTACCAAGGGAGTGGTTGTTGCCACCAGCCCCTGCCCTGATCTCGATAGCATCCCTTCACAATACTGATCATAGAGTTTGAGTCCTGCTCACCGAATGACCAGACACCTGATAACGTTAAAGGGTTCTGCTCGTCTAGAGAAACAAAGGTTCCGAGAAAAGTCTCGTATTTACTTGCTAACTTAGCTATGGCACGACGTCCTTTTGTATCAAAATGAAGCCAAGCATCAGAACCGAGAGTAAGCCCAAAACCGAGATAAAGTGAGGTCATTAGACCCGTAACTAATTTCGATGAACCAATCATAAGGTTTCGTCCCGCTAGCTCAAGAACTCCAGACACTAAATAGCCGTCAGTCGGGAAACGATAGAACAGCTACCAAAATACGGACACATTATAGAACCTGGGAGTAGGCTGGATACCGCAGTGGAAGAGATCGATTGATAACAAAAGAGTTGATTCGGTACCGCAGTAGCTAAAATTCTAGCCACCAGCGAAACTACTCCTGATATGAAAATACTTTATGGGACAGCAAAGTCAACCCATCAGGCAAAAAACAAGTTATCTTACCACTTACTCGGCTCCGATTTTGCTCATTTCATATCGTGAGACGATAGTCTGACCTCCAAAAACCAGAAAATTGAGAATACCTGAGACGCACATGTCGAGAATACTCCCACCAAATGAACTACCGCAAAGGATAAAACCTTGTAGAAAAGCAAGGAGAAATTCGAGCCTTTTAGTATAAAGTGGAGGTCTAGACAGAAGTTTTTCCAAACGACTCCACCCTTCGGAAGCTGGTATTTCATCATGCATAACTGCACGATAGATGTTATGTGTTTCGTGTATACGTCTTAAGTCAAGTGATGTACCCTGACGTACTAACACAGTCTTGCAGGAGAACGTTCCCGGTTGCCCAAAGTAAATCTTCACAGTCCCAGGGATCTGGTCGAACTGTACGGGGAGTTCAAAGATTGTTGCAACGGACCTGAGCTGAGATTCAACCCTATGGGATGGAGATCCAAAAGCAAGTAATGCCCGTGCTAGAACTATAATAAAAAGTCGCTGGGAACCCACACCTATACGTTTTGTGAGTAATTACGTTCAGATTTATTAAATGACTTACTATCTCTATTAAAGACAATACGATGTTTCTCTCCTTTTCTCCTTTGCCTATACGATAATCCACCTTTATCCGATATTGAAGGAGTAGGAGTATCCTTTTCCGACTTTGTATTAAAATTTTCTTCTTCATTTTGTTGGGTAGAGTATGAATTATTGTAATCCGACTCATTATCTCTTTCAGGAGAGTTGAACGGACTAGCCGGACGTGAGAGAGAGGGAGAGTTTTCAGTAGATTCTGAGCCGTGAAAGAAGTTTCTGAAAAAGTCACAAATTCGGGTTATAAGAGAGGGGTTTTGAGTTTCTTGGTCTTGCCACACTTCTTGTTGTATATAATAGGGGTAGTATAATGGTAACACATTCTCTGGCATTCGTGTTGAATCGATAAATTCAGAAAAGGAGTATGGTGGCGGGATTTTTGGTGAGTAGTTTTGGAATAAGTAACGTGTATCTGTCTCCATATCCAGAGGTTTCTTCATAACTGGTGACGAGTATCCAGATTGATGTGCATCTTCGGGAAAACAAAGCCGTGATCCCCCTATAGACCCTGGATAGACTATATCCCTCTGGTTTGGAGTATATCTAGAATTTGATGCTATGCCATACTCGTTAGAAGAGCCTTGCTCAAGCTCGGGTATCGATGTAAGATTTGATTGTACTGTATCGGGACTTTGGTGATACAACTCATGCCTAAGCGGTGGATACACGCTAGCATCAGATGAACGTCGAATTCTTCCGTCACTTCTTTGTAAACTCCGTGGGGGTAGTATAAAAGAAGGGTCAGAGTTAGATCGCGGTCGAGGTCTCTTGAATTCTTGTCTATGGATATCACTCATCGTTGAGAGTGGCACAAATGTACGGGCGACCATTTTAAGGGCCTCTGTGGATAGATCATTATGGAAGTCGGTCAGGATTAAAAGGTGTAACAAAGGTAGGCGTAAACGCTAATAGACTCCTTGGTAATTCGTTGATTTCATTAGGTACTGGTATTTATAAGTATTTTCAACTAGTTAATAGTTTGTTATTTTATCAATTTTAGGAGTCATAAAATTACTTAAACCCTCACCATAGTGGGTTTGACCCCCAGAACTTTGTATTTACTAGAAGCCAGTATAGCCTATATGACATCCAAGTCTTGGGCGAGAGACCGTGTTCGAACGGAACTGAAGAGAGCTCAGCGTTAATCTCAAAAGGCGATAGTGAAAGGGGAAAAAATGGGGGTGACCAATATTTTTCCCGTCCTCTCTTTAATTTTTTTCGAAGTATCTACTGGTTGCGCGTAGTAATCTTTACAATGTCTCTTGGATACTGTCTACCTGAAATGGATGATAGCCACCAAGGGTTCGAAGTATTTAGTATGTATATATCAGTTCCTAAAGGTATAGGACCGCAGTCTCCGAGCTTCCGTCCAGAATAAACCCCTTTCATACAACCTTCCAAAAATGTGCATCAAGTTCCGTGTTTTGTCTATCACATGTCTCAGTGGCTTCTGAGAACCGTCAAAAGATAACCTTCTGATCCAGAGCCACAGTATACTTGTACCTCAAACTTTATTGAGAAGGTACATGTATCCTTCTGGGTATAAATATACAGGAAGACCGATTATGACTTTTCATCCACCTAAGAATACGCTATGAGCTATAGTCCGTATCCTGTAAATGGTTATGCAACAGTAGTTTTTGATAAGGAATGCCTTGCTATAAAACATAAAACAAATTCATATTTTGTAAGTATTCTCCTCTGGGAAAAATATGATCGTACAATTCTATCGTAAAAATAAAATATCAGTACAAGTTGAGCAATCAGCTCTCTCTACATATAAGAGTTAAAAAAGAAATGGATAAAAAGGTATTGTCTAGTGAGAGAAGAAGAAGAACCTGACTCTCAAGATAACCAAGAAAAAAGTATATACTTTTAGTATTTTTATTCAGAGCGATGGGGATCTCCCCCCGGGATTGCTAGCCAAAGACCAGCCATAACGCACAATACACTGACCACTCTAAATGACATAAGAATTTCTATTGTCAGGGACCCTGAAAACAGGTGATTTGGGAAAGTTTAGATACGCACAAAGGATGTAAACTGGATATGCCTAGTCTATCACTCATAGCACCCGTGACCAGTGGTAGCACTGCAGAACCCGATATTCCTAGCCCAGTAATCCATCCGACTGAGCCCGAAATGAGCCAGTGAGGGACAAGCTTCGCAGTACGATTCATAATAATTGGGAAGATAGGTCCCAAAAACAACCCAATGAAAGAGACGGCAACTCCATTTCCAATCAACGAAGGGACAACCCAGATAACGACATCAAGCCTACAAGTGGTTCCTCATGTGAGTGTATATTATAGAAGATAAAGTTTGTAGACAAACCCAAGACAAATAGAAAGATATAGCCAAATGACACGGCGTTCTCCGACCTATAGAGAAGTATGAGACACATTTTTCAGCTGCATGTCAGTAAGAATTTACATACAAGCTTGTTAAGCCAGAGTAAACCGACACGCCCGAGTGTCATACCCGCAAAAAAGCCAGAAGATATATACCCGGACGATGGTCCACCATGGCGTTTATCAATAATGAATGTAACGATCCAGCCTAGATAGAAATCAAAATTAGTATGAATCGCGGAAAATGAGCAGATTGGAGACATTCCTGCCAGAGTAAATTCAACTCCGACATATGCAAGGGCGAAGAAAGCAAGAAGGTGAACCACCTTCAATCCCATTATCTGGGAATAGAGATTATCTTTTGATGTTCCAGATTCGCGGACAACTTGTCCCGCTTTCACGAGAATGACTAGAACAAAATTACTAAGTATATGTGCCGAGATTAATCAAGATTCTAGTCCTCACCATCAAGGTTTTGGAGGCGGAAAGCAAGTGTTAAGAATATGATATTAAAAACTGCGCCTCCCATCGAGATGAGATAATGGTATGACCATCGGCGCATTCCGGAGAACTGAGTTGCGACTAATGGCGAGACGAATGCACCAAACCCATAACAAGCCTGAATAATACCCATCTTTGTAGAGCTATTTCGAAGGCTAACGGTGAAAACCATGGCTTGGGAATTCTGTTCCAATGCCTGAGAAAAACTATGCAAATAGAATGAACCGGAACGTACCTGTAATGCCAACCCAAATCCTGAAAACAAGTAGGCCATCGCAAAGAGAGGATATGGAGGAGCAGGTGCTTGAAGGACATAGGCAACTAGCTGGAATAATGCACCTACAAGCAGTGTCTTTGGTATACCTGTATCAGTTAAAAGACCATATTTACATAAAGTTCTTCCATAATTCACCTTTCCGAATCCTAACTTCTGCGATAAGTAGATGTTCGCAAAAGCTCCCGTAATGAATCCCTGCATGTACTTTAGATTAAGAAAACAGATATAGAGGAAGTATCTAGGACGTTACTAACACATGCATTCGTAATATATACCAGGGCCAAGATGGCGAATTTTATCTGGTTATATGCATATGAGCAATTTATACAGAAGCCAGAAACATAAAAACACACCTTGTAGTGAGCCTGAATAGCAGGTAGCATGGGACCGTTCGTGCCATCATTCCAGCCCTCTAAAAAGTAGCAAAACATGAGAGCCGCAAAGCCAATGTATTCCGCCCTTCTCGCCCGCTTTAAGTCTTCCAATGAGGGTGTAGGTACATCTGACCCAACAACAGAAACGACGTTAGATGAAACACGGGCTGCGGGGAGTTCTGTAAGCTGGTATTCCTCAATTTCTCTCCCCGGTGTCGTTGCTGGAGTATTTTGTGAAGTAAAAACTGCGACAGTAGTTTCATCGTTGTCAACTCTTAGCTTTGTATCATAGAAAGCTGATTTCTCTGTTGTCGTGGGTGAGGATAAACTATCGACCTGGGTGGCCATAATAGTCACCAGAGATGATGTAGATGGAAAAAAGAGGAAAAGAAGGGGGGATATGCATTTTTTACAGGACCCGGTATCGATAAAATAACAAACGGAATGGATAAGGCGGAGAAGGTGGGGAAGGTCTAGTCTGAGTGGATTTGGAGACGGCAGAAGGCGGCAAGAGGAAAAACTCCGGAGATCGAATAAACCAGGGTACTTTCATAAAAGTTTGTGTAGAAGTCCCTACATATTACTCGAAGGTTGTTTTTTTTTTACTCTTTTGTGGCGGACATCCAACCCGGCTATGTTCCGGTGCGAAGGTAGAGATTTGATCACATAGTTATATATTTACGTTTTCATCTGGACCATAAGACAACATTCTAGGGGCTAGAACCAGCAAAAAGGAAAGATAAGAAAATACGGAAGATTTGGAGACGCAACACCATTACTTATTCATCAGCGGAATAGAACGCACACAAATCATTTTACGTAAAGGAATTGCTCACAGACTTTAAAAGGAGAAGGAAAGTAACCGTAAAAACAATGTGTAAGTTCGATTCCCACAAAAACCAGGAGAACTGTATATCACCTCCGCGATATCGGTAGTCAATGGTCCAATGTCATTCAAGTACTCATCTACCAAAGGAACTTATCAAGCTACTTATTATGATACTTTTCTCTCTTTTTGTATAACTTGATTGACGGGATTGTTCCTGATGAATTTAACTTGAAACAAAGACTCCAATGACCTTTTTGACAGTTGACGACTGGCAGGGGGGAAAGATGATAAGATGGACATCTCAGATACGAGGTTATGGATCTCGGAGATCAATTGTCTGAGCTTGAAAGTGAAACAGAGCTATATTCGCGTCTAGGTCCGCAACTTAAAATATTGTATTAGGTCTCATAAATACAGTTCACTAATTTTATCATGAAACGAAAAATCCATTTACCCCACAAGCAATAATAAATAAGGTCTCGATATTCCCTCAGGATCAATCAGCTGCAAATCGTATGCTGCTGACCGTTTCCTCTTCAGTATTACCGAGCTTGTAATTAGTCCCTTCATTCACTCCTCTTTCTCCCGCATCTTTTAAATTGAATAGCATTCGACTTCCAAGTAAACAGAGCACTGAAGGTCGGCCTAGGGAGTCTAGTATGTTTGCGGCGAAAAAGTTGGTCACATTCACTTCGAATTCTATTATATTCAGAATACTACAGATCACGGCACTTTAAATCAATGGTTTGAATTAATAAATCAATAAGCATAAACTATTCAACGCCTTGAGGAAGGGAGACGTACAGGGCATAATATATGACCTGATCTTGTAGGACAACCTTGAAGAGACGGAGACCATGAAATCCGTATGTTTCTCGCCAAAGCTCAGTGGCTTTGTATAAAGCGAGGAACATAAGTAAAAGTCCGAAGGCCATAGGTAATAGCCTGAATGTTCGATCAGAGAATCGAAAGGAATCAGATAGTAAAAAGCTTACCAATCGATTATGCCAATAGTTTCAATCCCCGCTGTTGACAAACGACAAACCGAGGTGCCGTCAGCTACCAAGGCCGCTCCGACTATATAGGGGAAACATAAATTAGGATGCAATAACTGTATCTATAAATAACTTACTTTTTTCCTGGCTTTCTCCATAAATAAAAATAGATAGCTTAGCTGCCCCTTCAAGTATGATGAGAGTTCTTAAAATGAAAGCTAATTTTCTATCTAAAGCAAATATTACTATGTGCCTTCCTCTTTCTCAGTTTCATAAATTACATACCTCCATGCCAAAGAGCCAAGACTCGTAGAACGAATGTATCTTTTATGAGTTAGTAAAAAACACCAAAACAAGGGATGAGTGAATACTCACAATCAATTATTAAAACAGTTACCCAACCTTAATTTATTCTAATAAGCTGATAGTTTCTTGATGTGCATTAAAGTGACATACTCGCCGCATTTGATGTCCAAAGAGCGAAGCGACCTATAGCAAATATCTCTTAATTAACGGGGTCCCTGATTTGAAGAGTGAGTAATTACAAGTTTTTGAATCGGCGTTCACCAAATCAACTGTATTGAATTTCAGCTCGTATCTCATGTCTATAGAATATAACATACAGAAAATAGGGGTAATTGCTCCAAGAATTCCAAGGTAGCGATTCTGATATGCAGGAAGAATGTTGTCATTGTCCAGCGTCGACGTGTGATTATTGATAACTTACGCCAAAATATAAGAAGCTGCTAACTTTAAAAGGGCGTTTCTATTAGGAGCATTTAATTCATTGTAAGGTTTCTTCCGGGAGGAAGTAAACGAGAAACAAACCCAGTAGTATTTGACCTAGGATTTAAACGCAGCTTGTGTATCAAAGCCTCATTATATACAAGTTTTAGCATTTACCTCCTTGTCCATGGATATTACTTGAAAAAATTAGAACAATATCGAGAAGCACGAAAAGAAAGCATACCCCAATCGTATACTAATAACGTGGCAACAACAAAAAAGAAACATTGTTGTATGAATATCTGTGACATTATTGTAGACACTAGCTTGGGATTCTCATCCGCGATAGTACTCCTGATGGCCAAGTCATTTGTAGACATAGTTACTCGCTCTACTGCAAAAGGGCTATGAGATCTGGTCAGAGTGAAGGGTCCGGGGCTCATACAAGCGAACCGGGGGTACAACTAAGGACGTGAAGATTATCGAAGTTATACTTATAAGACACTTGTCTTAATGTCCGAAATTATACCTTTGATTCGTTCGCACGAGGCCGTAAGAATTATTTGTGTCTCTAAGGTGGCGAGTAAATCAAGTCACATTGGGCGATAAAAGAGTATTAGAGTGATGAAAAGAGAAAGGTTTGATGTGACAGGAGTGGAATGCGTTTCAAGCAAGGCAGGAAGCCGTTTTATGAGATTATAAATACTCAAAAGATATGTTTCGTGGTATCAGTGCCTATTTCTTCTTCACATAACCTTCACTAATCCCCTTAATTATCGAGCTGTGTTAAGGTGATTGCCATCTTATAGCCTCACGCCCTTCTGAATCATTCACAAGAAGTAATACCCTTCTCCCTTTGAACTAGCCAGCAATCTTCAAGGGCGCCGCGTGAGAAAATACGGGAGTTATCAGAAGAAAAATTAAATCAAGAAGCTCTCAATCTATCTTTCTAATAGTGATGGTTGATGGCTGAATTGCTTCTTCGTAATTTGTTGTCTCCATTGTCGATCATTCTCATTCCAACCCCCTCCAAATGGTAACTTGAAGTTTCCAAACTGTTTAACGCCGACTGCATCATCCAAGGCGTTTAACTGTCAACCTATATTCACACTGTCATATTTAAAAGGAATAAAATGATAGTATACACGCACAGAGCCAGGGTCATTACTCACAAACATGGATTTCAATCTTTTAGCTAGTAATAATCCCCAAATTGGCTGGAAATCATCATATAGTTACTCCTGTAAGGTTTAAGAGTTCCTATTATGGTGACATCCTCTTTTTGCGGCGACGATGCTCAAATTACCCTCTACCTTATCTGGACATAAGTTCTAGCACCAGCTTTTCTCGCTGTAATTTTGATCATTCCAAACTCGTCGATGTACGTATCTTGATGTTATGAGGGAGAAGTAATCAGAATTCCGGATGATCATCTATTCAAATACGAGTAATGCTAGAATCGGGCTTCATAAAGCAACGCTGCCACGGACATCTAGTGATAACGAATGTGGATGATTCTTTATCAGGTTCTCCATAAGTGAACTCTCATCACGGGGTATTGTAGCTCGATGCCAAGGGCATACAATGTAAGACGAGGACCACCAAAGTGAGCGATGACATCGGTAGTGCTCAATAATCGAAAACATCCAATTATACGTCCAGGGAATAAGACACGTAGTGACCAATCACGGCCCGGCTGAGAGCATTATCGGTGTCCAATAGTATGCTCGATTCGTCGCCAAGATCATAGCTTTGGTCAGACTACGGCGCTGATTTTCTTGAATAACCGTATAGCGATAATAATCAAATTATATCAGTGTTGGCGTTTGGACTCAGTGAATGCTTACAGGTATTTTTTATCTTTAAGAAAGATACCGAAACCATACCTAAGCTACCAAAATGGACATATTTTTCGAAATATGTAATTAAGAACGGAGTGCAAATACATTCAGAAACGCGGATTTTAAATGCTTAACCTCCTCGTTGGTCCAAAGAATGATTTTGATTGGCTCACAAAATTTCCCAGGCTCATTGAGGCTAGTATCCTAAGCGTTACCCACTTTGTCTCCACCATCCAGAATGCGCACCCGAGCTGCGGACACCTTGGCTATGCCAAGTCTCTTCATGGTGGTTTATCTTTCTAGTTCTCGAGACCTTCGTCGACTCGCCTGCTCCAAGTATAGTCCAAAACGTGTACGAACCGCTTGCCAAGACCCGCGTAAGTGTCTTGCCAACACTCACTAGTTGACACCGCATTTCTGTGTCTACAATTGTGGATCACTTATCTGAGCAATATTGGCGGTTCTCTGTTGTATTTACTACTTTTTATATGAAAAAAAACGCCTTGATAAAATGGATAGCATTCCTGTTTAACTTCATTTTAACGATATACAGGATTAACTGAAGGGGAAAAATCCATTTTTCACAAACCAATTAGCCGTCAGGGAATGATAATTTCTAGTGCGGAAACAAAACGGCTCGACTGATTTATAATTAATTTGCTCAATTGAGATAATGAAAGACGATCGGGAGCAAGACCCTGGCTGGCATAGCTAGTTCAGACATAAGAAACCTTGGCTCACTACTAGTGTACTCATTTCTTGCATCCGCTCCCTCTACGCTCCCTCACGATAACGACTTGTTGACTACGATGAATCAACCATGCCCTCCTTCAACAAGTACAAATTTATCTCCTCCGAATCCAAAAGACAAACGAACAAATCCGTCTTCCACCAACTCTTCAACGACTGTTCTAACACTCCCAGTACCCGTTAGCTCTAGAGAACTCGAAAAAAATGAAGGTCGACAAAATTTAGAATCATGTAGAGATTATCTATTTCAAGATATCAACCCGGCTCGTGCCACTGCACTGTTACTGAGCTTCTGTTTTATGTCTGGTTTTATGTATGTCAATTCTACTAGAATGTATTTGATACATTCGTGATCAAACACTATTTTCGTCTCTTCTAGAAACGCCGTCCCATTTACTGCAATTCTTGTTTGGTGTGGTTTTCAGACTGGGAATACCGTCCAGGTACTCTCTTTAACTAATACGTGCTTATACCATTTTCTTACAACTTCTCATCCTACTAACAGCTCGCCGTCGCTATCGGAAAATTCTTTGATCCAGAGAACAGAGATATGTCGTTTGAGATGGCTGACAAGCAGGCTCTTGTCTCACTACTCTCATACCTCGTGGGCGGCCTCCTAGGCCGTTACGGGGACCGAATGGGCCCAACGACCCGCGCCTGGCTTTCACTTGGCACCTTTGGACAAGCTCTCCTTACCATGGCTGCTGCTATTACAATATGGAAGAGCGGAGAACCGAGCATAGCCCAAACAAGAGGGGACGATGCTTGGACCAACACTCTAAGTTTTGTCTCACTCGCTTTTGCTAGTGCCAGTCTCGGGCTCCAGGCTGTCATGTCAAAACGCGTCAGCTCTCACTTTGGCGCCACAGGTACGTATCGCCATTATCATTAAGACACTTTATTAATTATTATATATGTAACATTAGTTGTTTTGACAACATTGTGGGCTGAGTTTATCGGAGACCCACATCTTTTCAAAAGAGGATACGCGCCCTCCCGAGACCACCGAATTCTTGCCGTCGTCGCCTTCGTTTTGGGCGGCATCTTCGGTAGAGGTGTTCTCGATCAAATTGGTAGTGCTGCCGTCTTTGGATTAGGGACGGGGATGCGTATTCTCATCGCAATAGGATGGTTATTTGTTCCTTCAATTTCTTAAATCGCATACGTAAATGGACGTGGACATTCGCTTAAAGCTAGAATTTACCGGAATGTATCATGTTAGGTGCCCGTTGTATCATAGATCACATAGAACGTTTTGACACTTTTTAGATTTTTCAGTTTCCAAATTATTTTTTTCCTACTATTTTTCCTTTCCTCTTCGTTTATTTGTTTTAATATATGCAGTTTACTTAGTGAATCTGAGTCCATTGTGATCTATTGGAGAAGTAAAGTTGGGAACGAGTCATAGGTATGAATGTTCGGACAACTAGCCATTTACAATAAAAATAGAAAATGTGTTGACAATAATTGCGGAGCCGAAGAAGTCATATCCCCTAATTGACTCAACACCCAAAATATGAGACATGTTCACAGTATATAATATTGATGTGCATCTCCGGAAGTGTGATAATTGTCACCTTCTCAGCCAGTTGTACAACAAACCGTCGTGTCATCCATCATATCCCACAAAATGGCCCTCCCTCACAATGACCATGATTTATCCGATCCTGGAATCCTCCTGTCTTATCTAGAGCATACTCCATTTGCTAGCACACGAGTAGACAAACTATCTGGGGGCGTAACGAATTTTGTCTTTCGATTATATCTCTCAAAACCCTACGTGGAGCGGGGGGAGCAAAATATACCATTACCAACCTTAATTCTAAAGCACTCGAAATCCTGGTTATCCACAAACAAAGAATTCTACATTGATACAACGCGACAGGCAAGTTCAAATAATCTAATAGCTTAACATAGAGTAAAAATTATTTAAGAAACTCTTATATTATAGAAAGTCGAGGCATGTGCCTTGAGAGCAGTAAAGAATATATTTCCAGACGATTCACTCGTCACTGTTCCCAAGCTCTTCCGCCACGATGAGATTAATCATGTCCTGATAATGGAAGATGCGGGTACCGAATCAAAAAATCTCAAAGATCTCCTTCGTGAACGACCCTTAGATTCAAATGAAGCTCGTAAATTAGGCGTTGCCCTCGGGGAGTTTCTTGCTATTGTGCATAATCAAGGAAGCAAAGACACTGATCTTATGAAGCAAGTATCTGAGTTTGAAGACTCGAAGAAAATATACGCTGGAGTCACGTACGAGCGCGTAGTTCACCTTCTTAAATCTCTAGAGTCGAAACAGAATACCGGTTCCACGTCACATGAAGCAAACTTAAGGGAGCCATCAATAAGACCATTCTCAGAGAAAGATTATGAGGAAATCAGAGCCTTAGCAGAGTCCGCAACAAAACGCATTCTTGAGGCCTCAACCGTGTTTACAATGGGCGACTTTTGGACAGCAAATATCATAGTAGACCAAGATTCGTCAGGACGTATCAAGAGAGCCTTCGTCGTAGACTGGGAACTCGCAAGAGCCGGACTTCCATACCTAGACTATGGACAACTTACAGCAGAATTACATACCCTACGTCTATTCTACCCAGAGGCCGATACATGCGTCGATGAAATTTTGGCGTCATATGCACTTGGATATAAACGAAATTCTGTAGTTGATGCAGAGTTTACGAGGGGTGCCGCCATTCATGTCGGTGCTCACTTGATAGCCATAACACAGATGGCTCGTTGGGAGCCGAAAGAGAGAACACCGCAGGTTATGTTAGAAGGGGCAGAGTATATGCTCCATGGAAACCGCAGAGATCTAGATTGGTTAAGTCGTTCGGCTGTGCGTTTCCTCTTATTATAGGCTAATATACATCAAGCATTGGATATAAAGTTGAAGTTATTGTTAGCTTTGGGCGGAGGATATAAATTAATAAATTGATAATTTCCGGCTTCGATTAAACATACCAAAGTCTTGAAGATGTAGCCGACAGATTTCACACGCTTTTCAAATTTTTCTTAGTAATTAGCTTAGTAATAAAATATCGGTTTACAATAACGTAACTGTCACACAGGATATTGATCGTTACGTAAATTAAATTCATCTTCTGCTTCTGCTGAAGCCACAGTGAAGTCCTTCTACCATCTATTAGATGTGAGATGATATGTAGTGTAAGTGTGATGCTAGCTGCCTCTGGTAACTAGGCAAATTTCTTCACCCGACAATCCAGCAGACACTAGAATTGAATAAATCAGTAATTGTTATATCATTCAGTAGATAACAGCTGCCTTGTACGTCCCTCGGTCATGTGGCTCCAATACTGGGATCTCTCTGGTTGATATTCTCAGGGATCTTGTTCTACCATCTTCGGGCCGTTAAGGTAGAGATAGCTCAGACAATCCCCCTAGGTCTGTCAAAACCACGAGCGATTATCAATAACGGTCAATTAGTATATGGCTAAACAGATGCAGAGCAGCGCTTACGTCCATTTCATGATCCTGGCCATTTGATCCTCCTTTTATATCATTTCTCATAAAGTCGTTTAAGGTCAGAATCGAGTTTTGGAGAACAAATTAGAGACCTTTCTGCTGGTTGGGCCCAGTGATCTCTGGACGATAGTATATCATCCGAAGTCATAAAGAAGTCTGCATACCTTCATACTAGCATACAAGAAAGTTACCTGGCTTCATCGAATTCATAAATAATACCTCAGATCCTCCATAAGATCCGACTCGGAAACTTAAAAGAGGGGGGGGGGGGATGGAAGAACCTTAGTACGAACGCGGCTGTAGCGCAGCATACATCTAACAGTCAGAAACGAAGTCTTCTGTTCGATGAAATAAGTAAAAATTGCCTGTGTTGTACTGCGAAGAGGACGGACTCGAGCATACATGGCCATGTACACATATGATACGATCAAAAAAAGGGCATAGACGAATTTATCCTTAAATTTAGCAAAGGGAAAAAGAAAAATCTTCCTCGAAGCCGATTTATTTTTTCGCCGAGGTGTTTGCGTGAATCTGGGGGGGGGGGGGGAGGGGAAAGTGTGTGGTGGCGCTGATGGACGCTGCTATAACGGAGATGGAGTCGGAGACATGGTCATAATCATGAAACCTAAACTTCCAAACAGCCAAGTAATAAAGAGATGTGTCTTTCTCCTAGATACCAACAAAAATTATTAGTGTTTTTTTTCGTTAAGACAACAGCAATATAACAATATAAGGTATAACATATACCGAAAATAGAGACCTTGTATTTAAAAAGAAACTGTCCAATGATCTGAGATAAATCATGATATCGAAGTCAGCTTTTGAGATTAATGAGGACTGGTTGATGGCCGAGCCATACAAACATCAGTAACAGTAACAAAAAATGATCGTCGACGGAGTTTGTTTGAGAAGAAATGGGCATGAGAATGATGTTGCTATAATTATCCAAAACAAGTTTATTTTTCTTATATAGTGATGAATTGAACCCTCGTCTTGCGGGGTAGAGACTTCGAGGAGTACAAGTTTCATTGTCCGCGACTGACGTAAGAGATTTCGACTTAAGTGCGACATGCCAAATAAATGAACAAGAGGTGCATATTTATGATGAAACAGGGGTTCGGTATAATGATCGTGGAGATAACAACAGATCGGACAAGGAAGAGTGATGTCAACAGTAGAGATGAGGCGCATCAGTATCTGTACTTGAATACTAGCAAGTAGTAGCAGACGCGGAAAAGTCAATAGAAGAAAAGCACACACATTAGTATTTAAAGTCCAAGTCGTCTATAGGAAATTAACGGTACTTTTCTGGACTTTCTCATAGCGCCCGCGCATGCTGTGCATTTACATAGAGTCTCGGTTCTCCTGGAGCCGATAGGAACGATAGGTTTGTCAGCTTTTTGTGGAAAAAAAAGACTCGAGTTTTCTTAAGTAGTAAGTTACTAAAAAAAGGCAGATAAATTAATACAATATATAATTACCAAGATGATGATATATTCTTGTGTGTACATGTACAAATAAAAATCTTATCGCCATTGATCAGCAACGAAACATCACCTGGATCCCTATCCGAAAAGAACTGGATAAATAAAACCATACTCGCCATTACTTGAGAAGACTAGCTAAATTTGCGCATAAAGCGAGTTCCGTGGGATCGACAACAAGAAAGTGGAAGGGGAGTCTAGATAATTGTAATTTCCCTTTGGCTCTTACATACATTCAAATCATCAAATAAGATCAGTAGATCTCCAGAATGTTAGCCAGCGAAGTGTGCTCAATTGTAAATTTCTTATTTGTATGAGGACGCAGTATAAAAATGCAGAAAACGGAAGGGCGTTTATGAATGTATGAGATAGTTGGGCTGAAGTTGCGGTTGTCATGAGCGTTGATCGGAAGCCGAAGAACGACGCAGAAGAGCCGCATCAGATGCAGAACCTAGCTTTTAATTTTCTACGAATAAAACTGACTCGTCGTTATATGTGTGACCGAGTATGACTGAAGGAATAAAGGCATGTAAAAGTAAAGTAGGGACTTGTAACTGAAAAAAAATGGATTTGACTATAAGCTATACACAGGTGAGGGTCGTTTGGAGGGCTAAGTGAGGGTTGGAGGTGGTCAGATAGCCTTCAGCTAGGGCGCCGTAGGTAAATAATCGAGGGGAGCGTTTTTGATGGATGACCGATTGGGTTAGCCGATGATGGATGGACAGACATCGCTTTATTCGTTTGTGTATGGTCCGTGTAATAAACAGAGAACCGTTGTTTGTATATCGGGCATGGGTTTTCTCACACACCGAGGCTGAGCACAGTAGTTGTGACTGGAATGGGAGCGATTATTGAATGGTTGTGAACATGTATATGTACGATAGCAGCAAGCTAGAGGAGCTGCGGCGTGAGAGAGAAGCAAAGCCCGAAAAGGGAAAACGAGGAGGGCCATTTACGGAAGGAGCTAACCTTAATATAATTGAAAGAGGGGATGACAAGGAGTGCAGATTACGTAAAGGGGAGAGAATGAGCGTGGGAAAGGATCCCCTGAGATGCAGGGTAAAAAGAAGAAGAGACCCTCAGACCCTTGCTGCTTCGTACCGACTACGCCCCCGGCTCACCACTCAAACTTTCTTATCCCTCTCCTCGTCGTCCATCACACTCTTCTCACTTCCTTTCCAACGCGTATCCGACCTCTTTGTTCTTCTTCTCTCCTCTTCCTCGTCGTTTACAGCATTCTAGTCTCCCTCTTTGGCAACGACAAATACAATCACACAACAAGTAAAAAAAAAAGGAAAGCATTTCGTGCTTATTCGAGTCCTACGATCGAGGTGCACGCGAACGTAACACGAGGCGGTGCGACAGACTCCGAGACCGACGCGTACGTTATTCTATAACGCGTATCCTGTTTCATTTGCAATCTCTCTAATGGATACACCTATTTAGTATTTCATCTATTCTGGCAGCGAAACAGTGACAAAGATGCCAAGGGCTACGACCCATAAATCTCACCCTTCTGCCAGTAACCATCCCTACTATTCCCCTCCCTCTTCAGGAGGCACAGGAGTCATTTCTCAGCCCCCTTCACATGATTTATCTGTGACCCATCCACAATATCAAAACATCCAACAGCAGGCTGATGTATCGGTTGCTGCAACTCAGACAACTATCAAGAATGAAAACGCTTTAAATCCGAGTCCACGTACACAAGTGCGAGATTATAGCTCTTCTGAAGGGATATCGAAGGAATCAGATATGCAAGCAATCCAACAGAACACGAATCCATCTGCTTATACGCATGTTCCCCCGCAAAATCTCTCCCTTCATCCTCATCAGCAGGTGTCCCAGTTCCCCAAAGAAAAAGCATGTATGCCCAACTTGTGATAGAGGATTTACTACGAGTGGTCATCTTGCAAGACACGCACGCGTACATACTGGTGAACGGAACCATAAGTGTCCCTTCCCGGGTGTGAGACCCGTTGCTCTAGGCAAGATAACCTGCAACAACAGTATGTAATCATTATGTCTTCAAAATGCTAATTTTATACTAATCTGGGGTTTGTGTTAGTTATCGCATACATCTTTCACCTGGATCCCGCCGTTCATCCTCTAGCGCGACTCGTGCTGCAATACAACGTGCAATTTCTGCTCCCTCAAGTGCACCCCCCTTGGACGGACCCCCACCTCTTGCCCATGCTACTGTACCCCCTCCGCAACTTGTTCCAGCCCATCCTACATCTTATAACCAATCTTACGCATCTGCGCCTCCCCTTGTTCATGCAAGCCCCCCTCAACAATCCTATACAGTAGAACCGAGTCCAAAGTCACCAGCTTATGTTGTTCCCGCCCCACCCGGGTCATACACCCATTCACAAAATCAAGTATCGAATTCTGTCTCTCTGGTTAATGGAAATGGTTATGAAAATGGGAATGCTAATTCAAATGAGATTACCAATACACAAGTAAATGGTCACCATCCAAGTCAACCTGAAAGTCCTGCCGAGCATAGTACCCCAGCTAGTACAAGTGCTAGCAATGCAGCTAGTCCTGTCCTCGGTGGATCGGGCTCACATAATCAAACACTACCACATGCTCAACATGCATCTCCTCACCCTGGTCAGCCTACATATAATAATTACTGGCAGTATGGTTGTCCTCCAACACAAAGTTCCTCGGCATCAACAAATAGCGGATCTACTCCCGCTTATACAGCTGCTCCTGCTCCTGCACCTTCTGGACACTACCCTGGTGCCCACTCTCCTCAAATATCAACGTTCTATACTCAGGCCCATTATCCTCCGCAAGCCTATACACCTGAAGCTCAAGCGGCAGCAGTAGTCGCAGTTGCCGCACAGACTTCGACTCCCTCAACGTCCCACCCTCCATCAAATTATCCGCATCCCTCTATGCCTACTCAACCTTCTTCACATGTGGCTGCCTATCCAGGTCAGCAATACATGGCGAGTTTGAAACGAAGACGTGGTCGCCCCTCCAATTCAAGTGCCGAAGGAAGTGCGGTTCCAAGTCCTGCTAATTCTAGAACCGAACTTCCCCCTCCGTCCGTTATGACTACTGTTCCTAGTCCCGTCGCAAATAACGTGCAGCCCAACAGTCAGATTAATGGTCGTAGTTATCCACATTATGTTTCTTCGCCTGCATCAGCAGGAAATCCTCCACCCACGAGTAGTGGGAGTAGTATTGCACCCAATTCTGCGTCATCAAATAATCATTACGGCGTTTATAGCAATTATCAATCACATTCGCCGCCGCCGCCGCCCTCTTCCTCTGCTAGCTCAGGTACTGCTGCTAGTATATCTTCAATGGCATCAAATCAAACTTCTATTACCTCGTATTCGTCTCATGGAAGTCAATCTGGTGTGAATGGACATAGCCATAGTCATGGACATATGAACGGAGGTACACACAGTCCTCCACCTGTTCTTGCCCCTATACAAACCCAATCACATAGATCGGGTTCAAATAAATTGGATCCAAGAGCGTATCAATCGGCTCTCCCCGGTGTACATACCTATACACAACATCCCTCGCATACATCCCATATGGCAGGTGTGCATGCAAATCATTATCAATCTATGCATAGTCCATCTGGAGCGGCATATCCATTGTCATCAAAAGGTTACTCAACATAGGTTTTTTTTGAACGAATAACAAGTACAATTATTTATTTACAAAAATAGTTTTGCGTGCTCCATCCATACTGTTTTATTAGTTTTACTCCCTTTATCACTTCTGCTCCTCTTTTTACTCTGGAGGTAGCTTGTAAGGCATATCCCTTGTTCAATCTTCTATACGTCATACGCATTTTATGTATGTCTTCCGGCATTTTTATGCACCAACGGTTTTTTTGCATCTTCCATTTTTCTCCATCTTCTCATATTTTTCCCATTATACATTCAAGTGCATACTACCCCTTTTTTCCCTATTCCTACCTTCTCTACGAACACAATGACGACAACCAATTCTTATATTTTTCTCTTTTCTTTTTTAACTTGTCTTCCATTATATTCCTCTTACTCTTGTTTACCCATTTCTTATCGGTTGGTTTTCTTTTTCTTTTCTTTCTTTTTCCTTACACGTGTCTTCCCGCCTTTTTACATTTCTTTCTTTTTCTGCATATGATCTCTTTTTTTCCTTGCTTTCCTCCTTCTCTCCCGTGTTAGAATCAGTGGAAAGCCGGGTTTGCACAGGCGTCTCCCGGTGCGCAAAAATATGTATTGTAGTACTACTTGCTATTACTAAAAGAAAATGATACCAACGATAAGGATATTAGAAGAAAATACTAGTGAGGGGTTAACCCTTTGATAAACTCAAGGACGTAATAAGACGGGGGGGGGGTGAGTATTTTTGAGCTATTATTAGTTTGTAATTTTATCAAAACTTGTATGATACTTTAAAACAATAATGTTAGCATCATACTAGAGTGCTATACGAAACAATTCCTCGATGAAGTTTTCCTCTATTCTATTATCTATGAAGAGCCTAAAACTTTTAGATTCGTTGCCATCACCGACTCACCAACAGGCCATCATATGATTATACGTTATACATTATACATTATATAATTACTCTCATCTTATATCATATTCCCACTGTTACCTCCATTAGTGAAATTAAGCACACAGAACGACTTTATCATATGATAATCCGTATATCTCAAGCTTGTTGATACAACAACGAAACCGAGCAATCATGCCAATACACCAAGCCCCGTACAAATACAAATATTTGTATCTGGACCGTGGGGGGGTGATGAAACCCGAGTTTAAGGGAACAGAGAGGTGGCCACACAAACCAAACACTAAAACACAAATGGCACTATATCGTGACGCCACAATTTTAGCACTAATCGATCCTATGGGCTATAACTATGGCCGTGGCTATGGTATGGGATCATGATCGTGATTTCGATTCTGACTAGCTGACAGCATTTGCTCATCCCCTCCCCCCGCGCAAAGTGTGTAGGGTGTAGGGTGCCTGGTTGCATTCTTAATCAGTCGTTAGTTAGTTACGATAACAATTGCGATTTCGATTTCTTTTGGCTTTAGCTTTGCTAAACAAGAGGACTCCGCATCGGTGTGCAATGCAAACATTTATTTCATATTTCGTGTTATTTTTGTTATCGTCTATCGGGTTTACAAGAAGAAGAAGGTGAGAATAATGTATTTTATATTATATTGTACGTAGTACTATAGAACAAAAAAGGAATGGAGAAAATAAAAAGGTTTGATATTTGATGGGGTATTGAATGTTCTGTCCTGCCCTGTCCAAGACCAAACAAGACTGGAATAACACGGGAATAACAAGGGGAACTTTAAATCAAGTATAAATTCATCAACTTTCTCTGGCTTCGATTTACGTATTAAATCCGCTCCATGACATCGACGAATAAAACAAGAGCAAGGAAAGATCAAAAAAAGGCAAGTATAATATCCCATTCTCTTTAAATTTTATTCAATCACTTTGTAACCGGGGTGGGGGAGAGCGCCGGACCGACCGACCCTTGCATTTCTGACCTTTGTTTGGATTTGGAAAAGTTTAACAACAAGAGCGAAGAGGTGTATGATGGATGGAGGATCAGAAAGAAAGGAAAAGGAAAAATAAATAAATAAAATAAATATCATCGAATCAAAGCTAGTCATCAAATAACCCATATATCCGAAATTTTATTAAAGAAGGATAGAGGGAAGAAAAAAAAAAGGAAACTAGCTAGAAGCAACCCAAAGGTTCGCTAAACTAAAGGTCCCAAGAAAAAAAATCAGGTACCGCGAACGAAGGTGATGTTGATAGAGTGCGGGAGAAGAGGGGGCTAAGAGTTAGACGTATAGCCAAAAAAAGCATCCGAATAGGGGAGAGGGGGATACTCTGAACTTTTGACAGCCCTTGGAGAGTGTGTGAAATTGATGTTAAAGGTTAAAAAATCGGACGTATCTATACTAAAGAAAATTAAGTAAAAATTAGATCAACGCGGTTGAGGGTGAGAAGATTAGAAGAGGAGGGGAAAGAGAAAAGAAGAAGGGAGGGAAGGGGAGGGGAAGGGAAGGAAAGAGGGGTGGGGAGGAGCGGCGAGTGCAAGAAACATTTTTCCGTAGGAGTGGATCCAGTGTGGAATATAATATTGATAAAGAGTTCCTCCCGCCTCCACTCCGAAAGATAATGATGGAACTTGGGTTTTTCCCTTGCCGAGTAAGATGGAAAGATACGAATGACACGGTACAACTTAAGAATGGATGCTTTTTTATTTATTTACTTTCTTTTGTTTTGCAAGCAAGAAGCTCGGAAAAAACAAGGAGGATAGAATGCATTTCTAATAGGAACGGGGGTGATGGATCATTTCTTTTCTGAACAAAATGGGATAATTGATTTTGTATACTGTATACGAGGGGGTCCCGGGGAGTCGGAGTTAATTTGGGTCACACTGGCAAGAGGTTAACTTTAAAAGTTGACTTCGGAAAGCATCGGGCCAGACCCCAAGATCATGGCCATCAGACTCGAATGAAAGGTTCCACGGGGGTGTTTTCTTTTTTTATTTATTTATTTTCATATGTAATTTATTAGATCTTTGTACGCAGGGTTGGTTGGACAAGTGGTTCTAGTGTGATTATTAGTATATCGTTAATATATATGCATATGTATAGTACAATACCTTTGATCTATACTGGGTCCGCGATGTTTTCTAGTTTAATCCGAGGCTATTTTTGCGTTTGTTTCTTCTGTTATTTTTAATTTGAAGCAGGTATTCTATATCTGCAGATGAAAGAATTAGAAGCATCCTATTGGGGATGTGGCACCTAGATGAATAGATAAAGATAGATTAGAGATGTGACGGTGCACAGCCCCCGGAAGGGGACACTGGATCAGGATCGGATAGAGATGTCACGCCTATGTCACGCCAAGTTATATAAGAGAGATGAATGACTGATGGTAACTGACAAGAACGAATAGAAAATTAGTGACTCTTTGTAACCAATTTCATTCATTGTTTGCCATGATGTCAGAAGTAACGACGCTGCCGGCCCTAAAGCTGATTCACGGCCAATGGCCCACGCCAAATGCGCAACCATGACTTAGCGTGTTTCTCGGATGTCACGCTCTCGCTTCAGTCACCCGCGCTTACCTGCTATACTCGTGCCTTCTTCTGCTACTCCCTCTGCTCATACTGCCATTAAATAATCATATTTCATGGCCTCAGTAAGGCCACCTCGCTCGCTTTTTCTCCATCTTTCGGCCCTATCGGATAGCGAATACTCAATTTACTTGGAAGACTTACGCGACATCCTCGATGAACCACATAAAGAGGACACTCAAAACCGTCTTTCTGATGAACGTCTAGAAGTTCAGCGAGTAGGAATACGTGAAGTCAGAGCTTGGCTGAAGGGTCGATTTCGTGACATTCACTCCTCTGATATCGATAAGGTTTTTATTACTCCTTTCCGTCTATTAATCATATAACTATACTGGTTTTATTGACCTGGAAATTGATAATCTAATCCAGGTTCTCCAATTATTCTCTTCAAAATTAAATGAGAAGAACAAAGAAATTTCGGGTGGTCAGCTCCTCGGGGTTCTTAGACTTTTGATGCATCTTCGCCGAGGGGGTGAAATATGTGAGGGTAACGTATTCATACAAGGTCTGTCTCTAATTAAGCTGTTACCATTACCTCGGCTTAATTTCCATCTAGCGGACCCTTCTTCTCCTACAACGATTACCGGCAGGGTTGCTCTGACCTCTACAGCCATAGATGCACCAACGCCGGACTTACCTTATGATGTATCTCCACTCAAATCTAGTCAATCCGTTCCGGGGTCTCTCTCCACAAACCCTTTCCTTACCGATTCTTTTGGTCCGCGAGTCGAGAGTGATGACAATATTCTGAGGAGTCGTCCTCCTCCGGCTCATCCTTCGTCTGCTTCATCTCTCTCTGGAAAGCTTTCCCCCAGACGAGCGTCGCTCTCAAGTGGCCCCCCACCTCCCCCACCCGCTTCTTCCAAACCACGAGTCCAAGGCGTTTCTATGATAGGTGTCCGACCTGGTTCCACAAACCCATTCTTGCAACGCTCACGAACCCATTCAGGAGCTATTCAATCTAAAACAGCTAGTTCAGAAGTAAAATTACCTCCTTTACCACCTCGAAAACCCGCGCATATGTCCTCAACAGCAAGCTCACATACCATTGCATCAGATAGACCTATAATTAATTCCACAAACTCTAATACATCTATTGATACTGTATCTTCATCTGTTTCTAATTCTTCGACTTCTACATCTACACTACCACCACCTCATCGTGTAACACCTTTAATGCAGCAATCCTTACTTGCCTCACGCGCAGGTGCAAATCTCAAGCGAGCACAAGACGAAGCAGGCAGGACTCGAGTGCTTGAAGTTATACGATCCTCCTCAGACGCACCGCGCTCAAGAGAGAGGGAAAAAGATAAGGAGTCAGTGAGAACTGTTAACTCTAGCCGGAGTCCTGAAAGGGGCACCAGAAGGCCAGTACCTCGACCTCCAAGCCCAAATCAGCGACATCGCTCAAAGTCAATGCAATCTGCTCCAAGTGAAGATAGCTTTGTTCAAGTTGCTAGTGCGCGTTTGAACTCAGTTTCTCGTGAGAGAGGAATAGAATCTCCTAATCGACTGTCAGAGACAGAAAGCCAGACTACAGCTTATGGAGTTGCCTCCAGGAAACCACGACCTCTTTCAATGTCCGCGCACCTAGATAACACAGGAGCACCTCCTGGTCCACCTCCAACACATCCTGCACGTAGACCAAGTACGCATTCTTCTTCGGGAATTGGAAGACATGTTCGCTCCCCAAGCTATCAATCCTTCTCTCAGTCAGCAAAGTCCCCCTTTTCAGCATCAGCATCCGTCCCCCCTTCCTCAGCTCCGTCTTCTGATTCCCCTTCTTCATCTTCTTCGTCATCCCCGTCTCCAAGTCCTGCCTCCCCCCATTTCTCGCGTTCTGGTCGCTCAATGAGTATGCACCAACCATTCCCCTCCCCAGGTATTTCTGGTCGTGCATCTCCACCTAAACCGCCTCCCCGACGTCCTCGACCAATCAGTATCTCAACAACTGCAGACCAGGATGTTTCCTATAGAACAAAGGGGGAAGAGCAAGGTTTGGATGACTTTGGGTTTTCAAACGTCAGTAATAATCCATTCAAGAGCTCTCAACGTGAAAGGGCGGCAAGTGGGCGGAGTGACAAGATCGGAAGTCTGGCGTCTCGATTCGAAGTTTCAAAATTGGCACAGCCAGTCCCAGACCGGGGTCGGAAAGATTTTGAAGACCATCATCATCATCAGCCACAACAACAAAACAGCTTTGCGAGTCTACAACGCAAGTTTAGCGCATTGCAACAGCGTGCGCAACCTACTCTCGTTCAGGCGAGATATAAGGCCGAAGCGGGTATACATCCTCGACGGGGATACGTGCGCCCTCATTCGGGGAGGAGAGGGAACGAGGATGGGGAGAGGCTTGTTGACGATTACGGGGAGGAGCTTTATGATAGTGGGGAAGAGATGAACTCGGATTTTGGACAACTCGATATTATGGGCGGGGACGAGTAAGGAAGCCTGAAGCTGGAGGGTACACTCCTGATATGGATGACTTGAAATTAACTCAAGGGGAGGGCTGGGCTCCGCTTTGAGTTCGTTTGTTTTTTCTTTTATCCGCTTCCTTCTTTCCCTCCTTCCCTTCCTTCCTTAATTTTCTATAATCTCGGCTCTCGCGTTATTCACCCCTCTTTCTCCTGCTTTTTTGGTCATTTCTATCTTTAGCATGTTTTCGTTCTATTTTCTTTTCTTTTGTCTCCATTTATTTCGCACACATTTCGATTTCCGATTTCTTTTTTGATATAATGCGCATTATGGCATTATGGATCTTTACTCATCACTTAGAAGAACAGAAGAACAAGAGGAGAGAGGAGAGGGGAAAAACGGAAAGGATGGTTGTAATGTAATATTGCATGGGCAATTTGGTTTACAAAGTATTAAAAGAAAGCAACGAGGAAACAAGGTAGAGCATAAAAGAGAAAAGTCATGTACATTTATTAGGGAGAAATTTGGTTTCGAGTAGTAGAACAGTTGGTTCTTATTCATAAAATAAATATCCTATCATACACTTTAAATCTAGAAAATTGGTGAAAAGATTTGATTATAATCTATTGTTCGTGGGATGTGGTTCCGATTCCGCTTCTTATCGAGAAAGCTCAAGTCTTTGAGAAATCTATGAAAATGCGAAGGAAATCTAGTTCCCTTTATTTATTGTTTGTTTGTTTTTGTTACTACACCGGGTTGAAGTGAAAATACAACGGCACTCAGATTTATTAAAAATCTTTAGACATTAAATAATTTAATATTTTAAAAAATCCGCCCTTAAGGGGGGTTGCAACGGAAAGAACTTCTTATTGATTTTGTATATATGAAAATCCGAATGCTATACGCCGAGACGGAATACAAAGTATACAAAACATGGGACAATATACATATTTATATTTTTATAAAGTTTTAATATCATAAAAAGTCGGACAAGTTGTAGTAGGCAAAGTATTGAATCAGGAAGTGCGACTCGGATTTCTCTTCTCTAACAAACACCACGTTACTCGAATGACAGAACAAAAAGAGCATACTTACCTCTTATAATATACTACAAAGTTTGTTCAAAACTAGAATAGTAATTAAAAGGGTGTGATAATGCTTATTTTGCAAAATGAATAATGAGCCCTATCGTCTATTTATCTTTCTATGTTTAAATGATATATTTAATTTAAGATTATTTTTCTAAATTATCGGACTCCTTCCCCACTACTTGCAATATCAAAGAATGCTAGCTGCATAAAGAGCAATTCATTATTATTTTTTTTGCATAATTATTATCCTATAAATAACGCTCCCTAGCAAGGCAAAACAACACCAACAACACCAACAACACCAACAACACCAACAACACCAACAAAAACAAGATGTCCGGTAAATCTACAGCCAACGCAGGTAACAAACGCTCTTCCACCACTCCCAGACCCACAAACAAAACTTCTTCTTCCATTACGACTATATCAGCACAGAGCCCCAGTCCTAGCGATGTCCTCTCAGACGCAGTGTCCAAGGGTAAGCACTTCTACTCCCACCATTACTATCTATTACTACTATGTCTCTGATTCATGCCTTCTTATGCGCCTATCATTATAGTAATGGGTAGGGAGAACATAATGGACCTCGCGCTATATATGCATAGTAAGAAGAAGTCACTTGAAGAGAAGGGACGATAATTAATTCTCCCTTGGTGCTATGCAAGTGGAATAAGCCGGACTTGAGCATAAAGAAATAGGTAAATGTATATTGAAAGATTGAAGGATAAGACCTTTTATGATCCTAGTAGCTAGTCATTGTTAAAATCTGTGTAAAGCCAGTTAATGACGAGCTCTTGTTAATTATTGAGTTATGATAGAAGTGAGCGTGCGTGTCACTCTTCGTGACTTTTTCTTATGGGAGTCCAATTATTGTAGTAGGACTAGAATAAGGTCGGAGGAATCATACCTAGTTATTCAAAACTTGAAAAGGAAGCTTGGAAGGTATACTACCGGCGTGAGTATCTGGAAAATACTTCAAGGAGCGGTTATGCCCTGTTACAAGTCCCCCCCCCTCTTTCTTCCATCCTCGTCTCTGAGATTTCTTTCTACTAGCAATGCCCTGTTTTTCGTTAGTTTACCTCTTCCCCTGTTCCTTGATCGCTCTGTCTTCCTTCTTCTCCGTTTATCTCACACATTTTTGTCTTCGATATAATACATCACGATAGTAGGGACACGCATCTTTAGATGAACAAAAAGGAGGGAATGAAAACATAGAAATAATGTTATTTAGGTTTGATACTAAGGGAAAACAAAAAATTAAGTTAAAAGCGAAAACTATTTTGTATTTATCAAGATAATCTCGCGGTGAATAGACTTCGGCTCAGACATCACACAGCCTACTAAACTTAACTTAGCAGTCATCTATATATATATGTCTAAATACCTGGTTATGATCTATCTAACCCTGAGATATGTAAATATCTAATTTAGTTTGGAGACTCATTGTTATCTCATCTCATAAATCTATACGATGCAAAAAGATCAAACACACAAAATTGAACTGGCTTATTATTAAGCTTAGAAACATTTTCCCAAAATATCGTAGGGCATTGTTAGACTTGTGCTAAATACGAAGTATTGCAATGATCTTCATTTCGGTGTTTTAATAATAATCCATAATTCTGCGGTTAAAGGACACGCAAAGAACACAAACACCAAGTCTCGTAGATATGTGCATATTCAGAGTTTTGACGTCGAGGAGAGTTTCAGGTACAAAGCATTGGACCAGGCAGGTATGTCTCTTAGTCAGGTTACTCAGACATCTCCTTTAACGCCACTTATTAAGCTCGGTATGCAAAGCTAGTATAATAATTCATTTTATGCAAAATAAACGATAAGCCTATCGTCTATCTATCTTTCTATGTTTGCATGATACGCTCAGTTTGGTTTATCGCTTTAGCTTATCGGACCCTTTTTTCGCTACTTGCGATAATAAAAAATGCTGGCTGCATGTACATTTATAGGAAGAAATTTGGTTTCGAGTAGTAGAACAGTTGGTTCTCAGTTATAAAATAAATATCCTATCATACACTTTAAATCTAGAAAAATAGTGAAAAGATTTGGATTATAATCTATTGTTCGTAGGATGTGATTCCCATTCCACTTCTTATCGAGAAAGCTCAAGTCTTTGAGAAATCTAGTTCTCATTATTATTGTTCGTTTGTTTTTGTTACTACACCGGGTTGAAGTAAAAATACAACGGCACTCAGATTTATTAAAAATCTTTAGACATTAAATAATTTAATATTTTAAAAATCCGCCCTTAAGGGGGGGTTGCAACGGAAAGAACTTCTTATTGATTTTGTATATATGAAAATCCGAATGCTATACACCGAGACGGAATACAAAGTATACAAAACATGGAACAATATACGTATTTATATTTCGAAGTTTTAATATCATAGAAAGATGGACAAGTAGGCAAAGTACTGAATTAGGCAAGTGCGACTCGGATTTCTCTTCTCTAACAAACACCACGTTACTCGAATGACAGAACAAAAAGAGCATACTTACCTCTTATAATATACTACAAAGTTTGTTCAAAACTAGAATAGTAATTAAAAGGGTGTGATAATGCTTATTTTGCAAAATGAATAATGAGCCCTATCGTCTATTTATCTTTCTATGTTTAAATGATATATTTAATTTAAGATTATTTTTCTAAATTATCGGACTCCTTCACTACCTGCAATATCAAAGAAGGCTAGCTACATATAGAGCAATTCATTATTATTTTTTTTGCATAATTATTATCCTATAAATAACGCTCCCTAGCAAGGCAAAACAACACCAACAACACCAACAACACCAACAACACCAACAACACCAACAAAAACAAGATGTCCGGTAAATCTACAGCCAACGCAGGTAACAAACGCTCTTCCACCACTTCCAGCTCCACAAGCAATCATTCTTCTTCCACTGAGACTACGACAGCACAGGACCCCAAAGATGGCTCTAGGTTCTTTGAGGTAGCGGCCAGAGGTAAGTACTTCGACTCCTACTCTTACTACCTAAATTACCATGTGTCGGAATTTTACTTTTCTCATGCGCATACTCCCTAATAATTATAGCGTTGGGTCATGAAAACGGTAAGGAATTTGCAGAGAGTGCGCTTGTGCAGAGAGTAAGAAGGGATGCGAAACGATAATTTACTTCTCTCCTATTACCATGCAAGTGGAGTAAGCCATATATAAATGCAAAGAAATAAGTATCAGTCCTAAGGGCTTGAAGGGCGGGATGCATTGTGACCCTAGTAGGTAGTCACCGTCAACGTGTTAATGACAAGCTTGTTAGATTTTTTTTGGTTGTGTGAGGAAATAAGCGTGCATATCATCACATGAGAACCCCTCTTGTTGAGATTCATCCAAATAAAGCGAAACCCCCAAAAAGGGCTGCTGAGGGTTGATGTATATACTCAAGTTTATTTCCTATAATCGCAACCTCACATAATGTCAGTGAAGCAATTCGTTTCTCTTCAACTTTGGCAAAGAAAGGATACTTGAAATATTATGATAATATGGATGCAGACGAAAACTTACTGGAGGGCATATATAAGAATGAGAGGGGCTATATCTCACAAAAGTCATTAGACCTGATACACATTCTACTGGCCGTAGATTGGGTCTTCCAGTTGCTACTCTACTTCAATTATATCAGTATATTATAATCCAAAATATTTATCGCCAATGTTGACAAAAGATAAGGGTATAATCCAGCCATTCGATGTTTTATCAGTAATTAACTATGCATCAACTGATGGTCACCGCATAATTAACGGTAGCCACGGCTAGAAGATACAACACAACACGATATTTCCCCTACAAGTTCTTCGCTAGTGGTGAGATTTGAGGCTTTCCGGGGAAGAAAGTTGTTGGTATCGTGCTAAAAAACATTATTATAAGAAACAAGGTTGTAAAAATATTCAATGATATACTCACGGTATAGGGATGGGTGAGTTCGTTGCAAATCCACTCGATAGATCTCCTGACAAAGTCGGTGGCGAAGTATACCCAGGAGGACGAGATACAGTTGTAGTGATAACATTGTAGTTATCCACCGTGCCGGACTTTAAGCATGAACCGCCGTCACCAAAGGCGGACTGGCATTTGTTGACAGCCTCGTCGGTATTTGACCAGAGCTTAACGTTGTCTAGATGCATACCCGTACATGGTACGGAATTAGAGCATATGAACTGAATCGGGGGTCGCTTGACACCATCGGCAACCGCACCCTCCCAATCCTACAAAGTCGTTAAACTTTATTCTCAAACGGAAAATGAAAATGACCGAACCCTGAACGTTATGTTACTAAGTTGAACACCTGCCCCATCAGCTTGCGTCATACCACTCCAATACTGGTCAACATCGAGTCCATATGCCGTGTTGTGCGAGAGGAAGTTCTCCAGCAGAATATTCTTAGCGTACCCGCTACCTCCCCAACTCTTGATCAAGAAAATTTGATTGCCACCGTTCGTGTAGACATCACGATAGTAGATGTCTTCAACAGCTACACCAGCTCCCAGAGATCCAATTGACGATCCGCCAGATTGATTACACCAGACACGTTCAACCATAATATTGGATGATGGAGACTTAACACAGACGCATTCATCCCGATTGGTGACTTCGACATCATGGATCCAGTTGTTAGTCCCTGGAAGATTTGTTTGATAGGAATTAGTCCGCGGATCAAGGTAGATACTCTGAACAAATACAGTACTTACCCCAGACATCAATACCATCGGAGCCGCCAAGGTTTGTTCCTCGAATAGCCATATTATAGACTTCTCCATTTGTCCCCTCCTGGATAACGAGATGGAAGACGGGGGCTATATAATGACGCAATTTTACTCGTTAATAATCTTTATAAAAAGAAGTCTGAGTAAAAGTCTTACAATCAACTAAGATGATATCATGGACGCTGAAGTCCTTAGTTTTCGCAATACGCAACAAGCGAGGCCTAGAGCGGGATTAGAATCATTACTAATAGCATGTACTTAGAAATGTGGATGTACCCAGTGTTGCGAACTTGGTAGCCATTTCCTTGAATAGCACCAGCACTGTTACTAGAGAAAAACTCGAAATCACTTGTATTTTCCACTAGAATCATATTGCCTCCAGATGTGCCTAGTTACATTATGTTTGATAATAGATCTTCTGCTAAATCTAGCGGGATAATACTTACCTGTACGTGTTATGATACCATCAAGCTGAAAAGCCCATTTACTTCCGCCAGATAGCGTCTGCCACGTCTCCATGTCGTAATTTCCTTCGGGAACATACAATGTTGATCCGGGATTTGGCTTTACGCATTCACTAAATGCACTTCCTATCGCAGGTCCTATGTCCTATATTGATTATTTAATAACACTTAACCACAACGAAAATAATCAGCTCAAATAGTGAGATACTCACACTGGAGCCTTTAGTCCCTCCATAGTCAAGGACGTTGCAGATCTTGGCTTGCTTTGCTTTAGTTGTAGTGGTCGGACCAACATGACCCGTCAATTGTGCCAAAGAAGGTAAAAATGTTACGGAGAGTGCAAATAGTGCACTAAGTCTAGCAAGTCCGAAAGCCATCTTGAATGATCCAAGTCTTCAGGAGGGGTGGTACCTTGTCGTGTGGACGGGCTTATAGCATACTGGATATTTTATAGGACGAAAAATCATTATCCGGTAGGAGAGGCACGGCAAGTAAATGAGAAAAAAATATTGCCGAGGATATTTATCGGGATACGTGTTTATTAGTGGTCATGCACCCAATTGTTTCAATTGACCATGAGGAAAAACATGAACAGCAAGTCTATACGCGCTATAACTTGACAAATCATACAAGAAATAGGAAGCTTTCGTTAATTTATTGGGAAGAAACTTTGAAAATACACATACTCACTTCTCGCGGTTATATATATGAACACATCATTAGTCGCCAAGGAAAGTTTGAGCCTAACGGTCCGGAATGCAACCACATGTTTCTCTATCGGACTCTTTACGACTGTTGTCAACAAGAAAAAATCACTTCACATAATATTACTTGTCGATTCTGAAGACAGCTCAGCGCCTTCTAACGGTCCGGGAAAGTCCACATAAATATATTATGTAATCAACCCGGCCGTGTATTGCGGCCGACATATTAAACATATCAGAATTTTCAGGAAGGACACTTTGACCATAATGATTTTAACAAACGAGACAGTCACCAATTACATTCTTTGTCTGTGTGACCAGTCTTCGATATACTCAAATGACATTGCTGTAGAACGGATAGCATGATGATACAGCTAAACGAGAAGGGAAGTTGGCGCATACGCGTGTCTCTGCGACAAAAGTGCTCTTCTGTGAAAAAACCTCCGTGATATATCTTTTGATGATCGCCATGGTGGTAATGACAGATACAACTATCACCTTTGATTTTTCCGTTGAGGTTTCAAACTCGTCAACCGAATAGTATTAATACTTGATTCAATCTTTAACTATGGCGAGTAGGAACTTATCACCATCATCGCCAAATATACGCGAATTTCGTTTCTCGACTGAGGCACGTCCTCCTCAATGGGTCATGAATTTTCTGGCCTTGATTACTTAGAAATCTAACTAGCTACTCGCATCATATGAATCTCGCTTTCCCCTAATAAGGAATCAAGCAAGACTCTGATCTTTCTTCCTCGGTGCATTCTCGCTGATACGACTACCTAACGAGCTATTCTCCTCTTCTAGACTTAATTTTGCTGCATAAAGCTAACAATAAAGTAAGGCTGTGTTCATGTACATATCTCATTTATCGTCTCAATTTCGATAGAGTAACATGTATCTCGACCATGACAAATTGATGCATCAGCAATTAAAGCTGTGTATTATCTGATTGGCTACGGCTGGTTCACTGGATAGAGTATAGTATATGAAATGTTCTACTGATAACGGGATGAATGGAATGTACATATAATTTAGCTGTGTTTAAATGTAACTGTGTTTATCATGCCGTTCTCTTTATAGTGGAGTGTTTCGTATGAGCGTTTTGACACGAAACAATGACAATACTAGAAAAAACAAGAAAAATGAAAAAAAAAAAATACAAGATTATTTTATGTCTGACACCGGGCGCTCAGTAGGGTTTCGCCATAAAGTAGATTGCGTCAATAATGTTCCATTATCCATCTATGGTAATAACCTATCCAAGACACGTGAATAGGAATTCATCGCTATCTGCACCCCTGCGTGGATTTTAGACTTTATCACAGCCTTTCCAATCTATTCAATTCTCCAACCCCCGAGTACCGATGTTTTACTTCCGATAGCAACGGCACCGCCTGAGCGGACTTGAAAACATACTTGTATGGTTTGAGTGCAAGTCTCGATCATTTCATGACGCACTGGCTAGCGATCATAGAACTGATAAGCATTGATTTATTATTGATTTTTCAGCATCTCGAGCTTGAACGGTACACATCATCACTTTTTCTGGAGACTATCAGTATCGGTCATCAATTTGGAAACAGACTCGAACTTGTTCCAGATCTGAAATCAGGCTATTTCAAATAAAATTATACGAAAGGAGGAAGTTCTGATAAATGGGAGTCATACGGTACCTAACAATGGTGGCTTTGCATCAGACCCAAGCCCAAAATGGAACTCTGCATGCTTAATATAAACCGACTCCAAGTTAGTAAAATTAAGTCATTGACTCAAATGTCATAAGAAAAGAAAGACCTCGGAGGTTGCCTCCCAGCGAAGCGGCTGTTAATCGTGAGATTTCCTCGTTTGCAAATTCTTTTCTCAGGGCTCGGCACGGGTACAGAGAAGTTCAGCTTCTTGCCAGAGTAGGTTCGTCTCAGATACATTAGCTCAGGTTTGATTAGACAAAGTATATGAGCATATATATGGAGTCCTTCTTCTCACTTTTCGACATCAACTCCCATCTTCTCTCCTCTTTTGACCATGTTAGCTGCTCCTGATTTACTCCCCCTCATTCCCGTGCATGAGCCTCTGCTGATTCCGTTTGCCCTTGGTGTGGTATGTGCTCAAAAATAACGGGTGTCACTCCCTGATATCTTATACAAAATTATTCTAGGCTATCTATTTTGTTTACAAGAGATACGAGATCAATCCCGGGCTATACATCCCGCTCACCATCACACTTCTCGTCCTTCCTCCGGCCTTCTCATCTCTCTTTCTCTTCTACCATCACTGGTCTCCTTCTTTATCATTGTGGCGTGCCGTCTTCACGAGTTTTACTGTTTTCTATTCCACAATTCTTATATGCATAGGAGGATATCGACTCTCGCCATGGCACCCACTTGCACGTTATCCGGGTCCTTTTCTTGCCAAGCTCTCGATGTTTTGGCTTGCTTATGTGACATATCGGGGTAAATTTCATATCGTACTTAGAGAGCTCCATGAGTGTTACGGTCCCTATGTGCGGATTGGTATGTACTAATGAGCTATCTGTCATTACCTCAGATAAAACTCAGATTTTGTTAAAAGGTCCGAACCAGCTTTCATTTATTGATGTTTCTCTCATTCCGCGGATCATGGGATCCGATGGTATGCCCAAAGGTCCATGTAAGTCACCCCATGTATTACTTTGTTTGTTCGCTACCTCGGTACAGCCACCGAAATACATATATCATAACTTTAATTTTCGGTTCTGCCGATGATTAGCTTTACGATAATCTTATAAAAATATGTAACTGATATCTATCCTTAGTGTTTGACGGTGCTCGGATCCCTGGTGTCCCTGCGAATGTAGTCGCGACTAGGGATTTAGAAGACCATGCTCGACAGAGGAGAACTTGGACGAGATGTTTAAGCGCTACGGCGGTTAAAGAGTATCAACCGACAATAGTTAGACGAGCCCTCCAATTAGCGGAAGAACTTGAGAAGCATGCAATTCACAACCAGAATAGTGTAGAGGAAGTCAGTACAGACTTGGCCGGGTGGATGAGCCGTTTTGCGTTCGATTTCATGGGCAGTATGGCGTAAGTTTAAGTTTACCGGCATCGGGCGTAACACGTACATGCTTATATGTCATTTTTCTATTTCCAGATTCGGAGGGGGGTTTGAGCTGTTGAAGGAAGGCGACAAAGATGGAATCTGGGATTTAATTAGCAGACAGATGAAGTGAGATAAATCTGTATGCCCAAAAACTAGCGAAATTGCTGCTAATATATTGTCTAAATAGGGCTCATGCGACGTTGCAACGTCTACCATGGTCTTCGTACATTGTCCACCGAATTCCGTATGTGGTAGCAGCCATGAAGAAGTTCACACAGTTCTGTGATAGATGCGTTGTAGATCGCCGCACTCGTGGTCCCTCAACAAGCCCGGATGGTAAAGATAGAGACGTATTCCACTATCTCATAAATGAAGACGAAGGGCCGCAAGCTTACCCTGACCATCTTTTTGTGATTGAAAACGCAAAAGTTGCCATAATTGGTGGTTCCGATACAACGGCTTCAACAATGAGTAACGTGTTCTTCTATTTACTAACAAACCCGGACGTCTTCCGGCGTTTGAGAGCCGAACTGGACGAAGCATTCCCTCCTGGAGAGGGGGACCCTTTTGATTTCACACGTCTTGCAGAGCTCCCATACCTAAATGCCGTCATGTATGTCGTCGTATTCTCCTCTTCCTCCACCGAGAAGCTGAACACATTATTAATACAAATTTTATTTTGATTACTCAGAAACGAGACACTTCGACTTCAGCCACCGTTGCCAACAGATCTGCAACGAGCCCCTTCAGCAGGTACAAAAATGAAGGTTATCGGAGACCAGTGAGCTATCATCTTACCTCATTCCTAGCTGCCTTTTATAGTTTAACGTTTGGTCCTACGTCGTCTCAGTGTTATCCCAGAGGGAACAGGGGTTAGCGTTCCTCCGTATGTTTTACATCGCCAAAAGCAATACTTCTCCAAACCAGACGAATTTATTCCGGAACGTTGGGTCGTTAATGAAAGGCCCAGTGGTTTGGGTATGAAGGAAAAGAAAATTTCACCCCTTTCAGATGCAACCGAAGTTTGGCACCACAATACTCAAGCATATATCCCATTCTCCACTGGCTTTGCAAATTGTGCGGGCCGAATGCTTGCCCTCGCTGAGATGAAATCGGTGATCGCTCTCGTACTTCAGCGATTTGATATCCGCTTCGCGGCAAACTACAATCCTGAGCAGTGGGAGAAGGATATCATGAATTACTTCGTCTACAAATTGGGCGAGCTCCCTGTAGTTTTGACTCCTAGGATGTAACAAGTCACATAATCGTTCTGATGTTTTACTCAATTGGTTACAAATATCCTTTTGTTGATACATTACCGTAACAAAACTTTGTATTCAACTATTATTATAAGTATTCTCTGATTTTTTTATATGAATATGTAATACTTGATTTATTTGTAATACTAATATACACTTAGTACAATTCGGACCTTTCCATATAAATATAGAAGTATTCTTTTTTTTTTTTTACAATTAGATATGATCGACTGACTTCAGTGAGAGAAACCTTCGGTAACTTGTTTCTTGTCTTGATGGCCCCTTGGACTTGATATTGTGATTCCTCACATAGTTATAACAATGTCACAGATTCTAAATTTTATCGCACCAGGCGACCCTTCTGATAATCTAAAGCTGCTCCTGGCTTTTAATTGCTAGTAACTAGTTGCCTTCCCGGAATGATTCGTCTCCCTCAGACAAACCATTATCTGCGATCACGTGCAAGTCGCGGATTTCCGTCAAAGTGCCTCATTATTCACGCTACACCCTGATATTGAAAGGTACACTCCTTGGGATTACGTCCAAAGATAAAAAGAAATTCGCTTTCAATCATTCAATTGAAATACCATTGAACTTGTCCCGAAGATGATCATATGATTTGTCTTTAGAAGTGAGGACATCTCATGGTCTCTACACCACTCATTATAATTGGGCACTGTGATGCATATGATACTTGGGGTGTTCCTTGGAGTATCCTCTTTTTAAAGATCTACGGGAGCTTCAACTTCTATTCGGAATCGAGTAATCACCGTTTAAGCACTATCAAAAGCCCGCGATGAGGTACTTAAAAAGTCGGAGTGCAATGACGATAAGACCAGAAATCCCACCCATCCCAATGGACATATGGGAACTAGACTTTAATATGACCCAGAATAAACTCTTACTTGTCCCCGTACTCTGTGGTTTCGTGAGTTTATTGTCTCCTCTTGTCGATGTCAGCACTGACTTTCTTAAAGTTTGTTCATCTCCTCTTTAAAAAATATGAATTTGGCCCTTCAAATACCATTATAACATCTATCCTTTTACTAGGAACCCCTGGCATCTCCTCGATCCTTTTCTTGCGTCAACTTTCTCCCTCAGTTGCTCTCTCTATAGCATTCTTACTCTTCTACCTGTCTATTCTTCTATGGATTTTATTATATCGCGTTTCCCCATGGCATCCTTTGGCAAAGTATCCCGGTCCTTTCTTTGCTAAAGCTACACAGCTCTATCTGGCCTATCTGACAAGTAAAGGCAAATCTCATATTATTCTTAAAGAATGGCACGAACTGTACGGACCTTATGTACGCATTGGTAAGCCAGTCTCGTTCATATTTGCAACCATGGATCTAATAAATAAGCAAAATGATATTCTTGGAATCTTAAGGGCCGAATCAGCTCTCATTCTCTGATGCGAATTTAATTCCACTCATCATGGGACCTGACGGATTGACAAAAGGACCCCGTTCGTTTAGTTTTACTAATGAACAGCCATACTAATGACTAACAGTTACATTCACCTGCTTTTATTAGTTTTTGATGGCTCTCGCCCTCCTGGCACACCAGCAACAATGGTGACAGTGCGCGATCCGAACCTTCATAGGACATACAGAAAAACGTGGTCAAAAGGCTTGAATGCAAGCGCTGTCAAGGAATATGGGCCAATAATATCTCGGCGCGCACTACAGCTCGCAGAGTCTATCGAATCAGAAGTATTCGTTAAAAAGAGAAATCAAGAGGATGGGAAAGTCGACTTTACTAAATGGATGAGCTATTTTTCATTCGATTTTATGGGAGATATGGCGTAAGTTAGCACTGATTTAATATTTGCGTTTATTGGCCATTAATTTTAGACTAGATTCGGAGGTGGCTTCGAACTCATGCGAGACGGCGACGTGAACGGGATATGGAAAATTATCAACAAAAATATGTCGTATGTACTTATCCTAGGGATTACCCGTCAAATAAAACTGAGAAAATCATCTGCTTACGTCGTTTATTAGAGCTCAAGCATCATTTCAACGTATTCCTTGGTCTACGCAGATTATTTATCAGATCCCTTATGTCGCAGCAGCGATGAAAAAAATGTGCAAGTTTGTTGCGGACTGTGTTGCGAAGCGTCGTTCTCGTGGGCCAGGTCAATACAAAGACTTGTTTTATTACTTGGCACACGAGGACGAGCCAGATTATAAGTTAGATCTAGCGTTATTACAAGAAGATGCGAAGGTCACCATCGTCGCTGGTTCTGATACTACATCAACAACTCTGGCGAATCTGTTTTTCTATCTGATGACAAATCAAGAGGTTTTTTCTAGTTTGCGTGCTGAGCTCGACCAAGCATTCCCTCCAGAAGAGGGGGATCTATTCGATTTTTCTCAGCTTGCAGAATTGCCATATTTGAACGCTGTCATGTCAGTCCTTTTTCATCATATATCCGTAATGTCAGGAGGGCTCAGTATTCTTTCGAATGACTATTTATAGAAATGAGACACTCCGTCTTAACCCTGCAGTCCCTACGGATTTACAACGTGCTCCAGTGCCAGGCATGGGACCAAGAAAGATTGGGGAACAGTTCGTAGATTCATATTCACATTGAGAGCTTTGTGCCCTAACAACCCTCTTCCAGTGTTATTTTAGAAAGTACTTCCGTGCTTCTACCACCTTATGTGATCCATCGGCGGACATGTTATTTCTCAGAACCCGATTCTTTCCTTCCTGATCGCTGGTTGCAACCTGTGCAGGATAATAAGATTGTCAACGAAAAGTCTCGTTATATGAATTTCAACCATAACTCATTAGCGTTCTTCCCCTTCTCCTATGGCCCTGCCATTTGTGTCGGGAAGATGTTGGCGCTGCAGGAAATTCGTGTAGTTGTTGCCTTGATTCTTCATAGATTTGATATACGTCTTCCCCCGGATTTCGATATATCATTATGGGAGAAAAGTAAGCGTAACTCGTTTGTCCTTCAATTAGGCCCGTTACCGGTTATTGTCAACCCAAGAGCATGACGTAGAACAGACTGGGAACAAGATATCTCTCGGTGATTGTGTCCATCATGGCAATTAACGACTAGTTTCTCATACATATATATCTGGCATAATTTTATAAACATAATGTCTTTACCCATCATCAATTCGAGCCATACTTTCCGATCTAATCCAAAAGGGGAATGTGAAAGCCCTGGTCCGCGGAATGCTCCACAGAAGTTTTATATGCATACTTCTCAATCTATCTCATCAAAGTACATGTTTCGTTTTTTCTCATATCTATCCATACCCGCAGATATTACATATACAAATTTCCATATTCTCCATGTTGGTTTTAAATAGCATGTATCTCTCATTAGAATACCCGGCCTTTCCGAGTTCATTTGAAATCGTTACTATATAAAAGGAAGTTTCATCTACAAATGTCGACTAATAAATAATGATCATAGAAGCTATACGGACCCAGGAACTCAGCTCAGATCTACTTTTTATCTATTTATTTGATATTAGTCACATTTCCCATTTTCCTAGGAAGAATCCGCTTCATTACTCTTAAGAATCGAGATACAACACCTTCCGTACGAAATTTCTTCATTACTCGTTACTGTCTCGCATATGGGCACGGACAGCGTTCTAGTAATCGTCACGGTCTAGATCGGTGACTAGATCCTAGATAAAGAGGAATCGAAGCCCATTATTGAATTTGGTCATCCCGTACTTGTAAAGCTAGTGGGCGGCATTTGACTGAACATGCGATGACTGCTCACATACATTGCAATGTAATAGGAGCATAATACTTAATCAATAGGAGAGATAGTATTCATACATGTAGATAATCTGAGCAAATATCACATATCAAAGGCATAGGGTATCGTCAACGTAACTTACCAAGAGGAGGGAGTGAGAGAATGAAATCATTACAAGCCAGATATTCGACGAGCATAGAAGTTCATACTCAGAATGAACTATTCTAAGCCGCCACAGTCCGAATCAAGTCATAAAGAGAAATCGCAATCCAAAAAAAAAGAAATCGCTTCATGCGAATAACACTTATCATAATCCTAGGGTTTAGTCTTCCTCCTCCTCATTTACATCCTCTAGTGCCTTTGCCGTAACCTTCGTCTTCTTAGATGTAGGCTTAGACTTGGATTCTGACTTTTTGGAAGCAGGCTTTGACTTAGTCTCTGACTTCGATTTGGTCTCCGTCTTCTTAGAAGCAGCCTTAGCCTTGGGCTTTGATGCCGGCTGCTGAAATGAATTAGCCTAGAATCCCACATGGGAGGGCGTAAGTAGCCTACCTTCTTCTTCGGCTTCACTTCTTCCTCCTTTTCTTCTTCACCTTCTGATACTTTATCTAATTCTTTAGCAAAGTCTTCGCCAGACTCATTACTTTCGTCCTGTGCAGAGTAGTCCATCAAAATCAACAACATATAAAGAAGGTACTGGAGAAATCCTAACTTTTTTTGCTTTGCCATTGCTTTTAGTGGCACGTTTTTTCTTGGGCTTTTCCTCCTTTGGTGCTTCGGCGTCGTCGACCTTAATACAAAAAATTAGCATTGAGTTCACCCTGGGTAATGAACGAATAGTAAGTTCCTACCTTTGATTCAGCTTTCTTCCGCCCTCGCTTAGCAACGGGCTTAATCTCGGTTTCCTCCTCACCGGATTTATCCTCAACTTTCTATATGAAGCAAACATATGATATTAAGGAAAGAAGCAAAAAACGTGCATTATAGCACATACCTTGTCAGAGCTCTTAGCTTTTTTCTTTGGTTTTTCTTCTTCCTCTGTATCGGTTTTCTAGAAAACAAGATCAGGTTATTATGAATGAATTCCTATAACATAGGAAAGAAACTAACCTTTACACGCTTACGAGAAGTTGCCTTGCTCTTTGGCTTCTCCTCTTCTGCTTCCTCCTCTATTTCATCATCAACCTAGAGTAGAGGAGCTATGTCAGAGGTTGAATGGAGAAAATAACGATAAACCAACAGTTTTGCGTTTCTTAGCAGGTGCTTTTTTAGGTGCTTTCTTTTTTTCGCCGTCTTCAGCGTCATCGCCATCTTCAGCATCCTTACGAGCAGAAGCAGGAATGTCCTCTTCAGCAACATGGCCTACTTCCCAGGCCTTTTTGACACGCTCTTGATACTCTTCAGGAAGTTCATCAAAGCCATCTAAATCAGCAGCATCCTCAAAATTCTTCTTCGCGTTGGTAATAATTCTATCCGTCACACATCCCCAATGACGCCAAGCACTTCATAAAATATTGCATCAGAGTAAGTAAATGACTAATCATGAAACCACCAACAAAGATGTGTTGCCCCGAAAATCAACAACAGTCCCCCAGCGGAGCTCTCCTTTTCCAATTGTAGTACCTGGAAGAGTGAAGAATCAGAAATACGCGTCCAACGCGCGATATCTACGTGTAAAGTAAGTGCAGCATTACCACTACAGGGTTTAGGTCCTTGTTGTAGAGAAAGTGATGTTGTCAGCATCGTAAACATGAAATCACTACATAAAAGATAAATGACTAGAACCGACCTTTACACTTGGCTCTGCTTGATGAAGCAACTTCAAGCCTATAGCCGCTTTTCTTTCCACTGTTCTCAGTGTCAGACATGGTTAAAGGGCGAGTAAAATTGTGTTTGTGAGATGAGAGAAAAGGTATAAGATGAACAGTGAAGAGAAACCACGACGCGCGAAAGCTCAATCGGTTATACCAGAGAGAAGTTCTCACGCCCCATTCTTATTTTAAAATGAAAGGAATAAAAGACGATATGCGCTTATTTAAAAAGAGCGATGAATTTCTTTGAATAGTACAAGTTTTTTTCTATCGAATTATTAGAACATTTTTTCCCTAAAAACAAACCCCTTTTGGCCAGATAAATTGTGAAATAGAGGAATAAAATCATGCATTTCTTTTGTCACTTTTTATTTCATTTCGAGCCCTCCTAGGAAGACGAATGATTGAATGATATCTTTTTGCTTTCTCTACATTTGCTTTTGTTTCTGGAGCTGGTGGTCTCTTTTTCTGTAGTTTTTTTGTCTTCATTTTGACTGGTCCTGGAGGGTTGATGACAGTTACTTCCTGTACCGATGTTACACCTTGTTGAACGGAAGAAATCATCGCATGAGTTGTGGAAACTTGATCTGGCCTAGACTCAGTAGCTTTCGCATTCCTTATAGATCTTAAGCCCCTACCTCCACCTGACTCCTCAGCGACGCGAGGCATCTTATTGGGAAAACGTCTTGAATCATCTTCCCACCCATGAGTTTCACCAACCGTATTAAGGGCTCCGGAAGCTCTAGGTTCCATTCGTACCTCAACAGTTGTCGTGACCTCTATCCTTGGGACGCCGCGCTTCGGCTCTTTCGACGAATTTGATAAGATATTTCCCTCAATCCTCTCCCCTTCACGCTTTGCCTTTTTCTTGGTATCTAGTTTGCCCCAAAGCCTGTCGGTCAATTTTTTACCTTTGCTTTTGTTAGAATCGACATCATGCTCGGAGACCCTCTTGGAAGAGCCCTCCCTCACTGGATCATCTTCCGAAATTTTCTGTGAGGGAGGGTCTTCCTGAAGAAACTTGAAAGGGACAACACATCAGTAAACTGAGGCATATCGTCATCTGGAAGTCTAGCTTACCGGTTGAGAAAGAGCAACCTCTGCCGAGTATCGTGAGGTTCGACTCTTATGCAATAGCCCTTGGACAAATTTCTTTACTGTCCCAAATGTCCCAAATGAAAGCTCTTGAGTATGGGGAATGAAGCTAGTAAAGGGTGAAGATAATCTACATACCATTAGGAGACTTGCTTTCCCAATATTTATCTGGATACTCAATGCGCTCGTGTTTAAGGAACTTCTTAGCTGCTTTATTGTCCTCAACCTCATACGGGAATTTACCCGTAAGGAGAAGATAAGTCAGCACTCTAGTAGTTTCGATTTCAGGCAGACATTACACAGAAGTTAGTTTACCTATATAGAGTGGTGTATAACGTACGTACCCCATAGACCACAAGTCCGCTTTTTTCCCTTTGAAACTAGAAGTAGAGTGTTTTCCCGACAAGATGATCTCCGGTGCAATATAGTTGAGTGTACCACTCATTGGGAATGACTCTCCTTCTTCCTTTACCTCTACAGCACTAACGAAAGTTTGGGTATTGATACAACAGGTGATTATGTCAGTGCCAGCATAGTGAGAAGATACTCAATGAGGGAGTAAGAATTATATAGGAAAAATGTGCATACAGATTAAAGTCAATGATAATCACATCAGAGTTTTTGCTCTTGGTACGATACACGACATTATCCGGCCTGTGGAGAGGGAGTTTTAAGTAATAGATAACGAGATTCACAAAGTCAAGGGTGAGAAACTACATACTTTAGATCTCGATGTAGTATATCCTTTTTATGGAGAAAACTAACCGCTTCTAATAAAGACCTACAACGATTTATTTATTCAATTTTGATGGAGTTTTTAAGTAGCTAATCAGAGGAAATGTATGTATGATTAGGGGGAATTCTCTTACCTTACAATTCGAGAGACTTGAGGTTCGTTGAACTTACGAACTTCTTTTAAGTGGTCGACGAGTGCTCCACCTTCCAAGTATTCGAATGAGAGATACCAGTTCTTATTAGACTCAAAGGAGTCATAGAACCTCACCTTTTTTGGAGGCCTATGTTAGAGCTGGTTGATAGGAAACCTCAAGAAAAGAATTAACTTACAATATTATTATGATGAAGTTTCTTCACTATTCCAACTTCCTCAATTGGGTTGACTCGCCTATCCTCCTTACTCGTGATTTTAATTGCAACAGTCATATACCCAGGAGGAATGTCTGGGAAATTCTTTGGGACTTTCCATGTGGTTTTCTAGTGTAAATAAATAACATTTTATCAAGAAATTATCAAGTAAATATTAAAGCTATACCCACAACGACGGTACTGAATTGTCCTTTATCAATAGTTTCTATATTCTTTTCAAAGTCATACTGGAACTTCTTCGCAGCAGACTTTGGCTGGCCAAAGCAGAACCTGTATTTATCTTGATCATGAAATTTTGGCCATTTGGTTTTTGTTTTCCCTGACATTCAACTGAAACGATGTCGTACAACAAAACAGGCCAAGCAGGCACGCGATAACAATACCGATCCAGGATGCCTTCCTACGGGTACTCAATAGCTTTTGCCGTAGGTACGGAGATGTCCTATTAAAGAAGGAAAGTTAAAGGACGGGTATGTTGGCAGGACGGAAAGTGAAAAAGGGCGTCGCAATGAAAATACAAAAACGTGTGACCCTTTTATGGGATCACGATGAGTAGAAATCAGCAGTGTAAATGCGGAATCAAACTATTGGCTCGGAGTGATTAAGTTTGCATTGGAGTTGTGCTTTGCTTTGTAGTTGAGATTTGCGGCATTGGACAAAATGAAATAGAAGGTATGGATAATTCAACACTATCGATATGCAACAAAGGTAGAGGGTAAGCCGATAGATATGAGCTTTGGGTATGTTCCTATACGAGTTGAAGATGAGGCTCATCTGATAGGCGTTGAATAAATGGGATACTGGATAAAGTGCCCATGTAAATGGTAGATGGATTACCAATAAATGATACCATTTCGTTAGTATGCTTTATTAGGAAATATAGCCGAGGCATGTTTAGGCTAAATTCGGGATTATCCTGCAGGCAGGTTTTATTTCCCGTGTGAGTAATCAATTAATTACGTAAGAAATGACTCTGTGCAATGCAGAGCAGCCGCGGCAGCATCATTGCTTCGGACTTGAACTCGCTCTCACCGCCAGAATCAGTATCAGTAGTAGTGATAGTACCAGTAACAACCCCTCTATCCCCCTCGCAGACCCCCTTACAGGAGGATCATACAGGATGCCAAGTCCTGCGGTCTATGTCATCTCCATTGTCGGCGTCGTCGCAGTCGGTTTCGCCTTTAAAGAAGTCAGTTTTGGTCTGCAGTGTTTCATATCTATCCTTAAACTAATCATAGTTTTACAAAGTTCATATATGATCCTCATATTGCCCCTCGCTTAGAGGCTTGGATCGATGAAATTCAAGAACGTCGCAGGCGAGGAGTAGAACATCTTAGGCGGAGAGTGGATCCCATTCCTGCGTCTGTACCTCGCTCCTCACATGAGGATGCAGACAGACGTTCCCATGCTGGGTCACCCCTACTCAAAGATAACGACTCCGTCTCTATACATGAACTACGTGACATGCGTCATGCATCTGGCCGGGCTACAGACCCATTAGGTGTTTCTACTAGTACTAGCCGAAACAATCAAACTGGTAATGGTAATATTCTCCGCCAGCGCTCTTCTGCTCCCAGCGCTACAAACGATATAACTTCTTTGCCCGACATACCTTCACTCCGAAATGATAGAGTCAACTCTGGATACTTGGACATCGTGCGTCAAAATTCTCATTTGGTTTACTTTTGGTTCAGAGTCTTACCTTTTTTTTACTATTTTACTATAACCTCAATCATAGCCAAATGATAATGAAATACCATATATTCCTCTTTCACCATCCTCAACTCAAGCCCATATGAACTCGTCCGTGACTTTCAATGGTGCTCAGAATGTTCGCTCTCCAACTCTTTCTCCGGCTCGATCCCAATTTTCCGTTGGTTCTGATTCTGTCACCATAGAATCAGCATCACCGCACGCTCCCTCATCCCCTCTGCAAACACGCACTGGTATTATATTTGATGCAGATACTGATTTAAGCAGAAGTGTTTCATACAAACCTCGCACTCATCTTCCAACTCCAGCGAATACCTCTTTAAATACTTCTTTAGCTCTTTCTCCGGGCCCTCCAATAAGTCTTGGAGGAGTGGCCGTTAACCAGGAATCTGATACACTTCAGTTTATAAATAACGCCCCAGCCTCTCAGTCCTTACATAATTTACAAGCTACCGCTGATAATGAGACACAATCAATTCCAATCTCATTAACTAGTTCACACACATCTATCCTTTCGTTTAATACTGCATACTCCGCACCGGGATCTCCGAATTCAGGAGCTGAGTTCGTCTCTTTACCTGCTTCTCCCTCTGCGAGCTCGTTGCGCTCGCCCATCGAGGAACTTGAGGAACAAGATATATCGTTCATCCGCTCAGGTACACCATCTTCGATATCTGATTTAGATTCTTTAGTCCGTAGTCCATTCAGCAACATTGGTGATTCAGATGACATGGGAAACGATCCACCAATTCCTTCATTTGCTTTGGAAGATGATACGTATACTATTCGACATGGTCAGCGTGAAGAGGTGTTATATGAATCTTTGAGTGACTCAAGCAGTGAGGGAAGTTGGGAAGAACTTGCTGCGAATCCCGTGTCCCCAGGATCACGCGTGTATGAATTCTGAAAAAGACAATTCCATATATTTCACGTAGATCAAATCAAACTCTTGATATTCTGTATCCTTCTTCGTTGGTAGTAAATGGCGCTTCTCCTTGGAGCGTACTGCATTTACATATATTTTACGTTTTACTACGAGATTTTGCCTCTAACACTTTGCTTGCCAAATCTCTTATCTTTTTTCAGTTTATGCATACTTCATTATGCCCGATATTTTTTACAGTTACTTTGTACCCTTTCAGTTACTCGATTCTAGACCCAATGGAGGTGCAAATCGACACTTCACATCGGCCTTACGGACGATTTACTTAACTAACCTTCTTTGCTTTTTTATTTTCACATTGCTCCATCCCCTCTTATACTCCTCTTTTTCTGGATTTAGTGGAAACTATAAACGTTAGTAAACACTAAGAACAAATTTCTATTTCAATACTTTTTTCCCATATTTGAATCACGTCTTCCTTTGTAATTGTTGTACTAGATAGTTCTCAGTTCTGCATTGTTGTCCTTGCTAATTTCATCCGGTTTTCATTCATATAGATGGTACTTAGTTAGGAGTGTGTAGATGCATGGGAACTTTATATGTAATTCTATCTTCAGAATAAAATCCTAATACTCTAAAGATCGACCTTTTTCCGTACTTGTGGTATATGGCCACAGTTTTTTCTCATGTTTCCCCCTAAACCTCTTTTAATTGGGTATTTCGATGATACACATGAAACACAAGAAGTTCACGGTTTAGCCGCAAGGATGGACTGATAGATAGTTATTACAAGTTTTACCCTGAGCCGATGAAACATTAAGTCACCCTCTCTTCAAACCTTCACTATTCCACCTCACCACTCACACTCAAAGACTTCTACGTTATACTACATAAGAATGTCCCGAATGCTTTTACGAGGTGTCTTTCTTCTCTCAACTGGGTTTGTTATATCATATGTCGCAATTGGTTTTATCATTATCGCACTAGCAGATTCCGTACGTATCATACCTCCCTCAACTATCATCTCCACCATCTCACTCATTCATCTCCTAACATCGCCTACACCATCTAGCTCTCTTTTCGAGACGATAAATAAAACTGTCTTTCTGATGAAAGAAGACCTCGAAATCAATCTTTGTGAGTAAGCCCCTCTACAAAGTCTTGGGGATGTTCCGTCCTCAGAGCTACTTGGATCATTCAACTGACCTCCAAATTCAAATTTCTCAAAAGTCATCAACTGGTCATGTGTACATCTAATTTAACCTTGTTCAAAGGAAATCCTCAATCATTGTCCTGTACCTTCCCCGGCTCCTTGTTGTTGTACTCTTGCTTCTCTGTGCATGTACTTATTGTACTATATACGCTCTTTCCCAAGCTAACGCGCCATGTAAAACACTTACCTATCTTCCATCCACTCCTATCCAATCGTCTTTGTCTATCACACTTCCGTGTTCTCTTCTCAACCATCATTAGAAAAAGAAGAATCAAAAAATTGAACATTGGGCCCATAATACTACTTTAAAAGGTAAAGTTCTAATAGACCACGTAATCATGCTCAACGATAAAGTATCAAAAACTATTATTATCTGCTTCATTTTGTGCTTTTAGCTTTCCTATTTATCCTTTGCTAATATATATCCGCACATGACTCGAGTCAAACTAGACTCGCTGCCTAGACCGCAGACTCTTGAAGTACTCATACCAAGCCGTACTGTATATGCAATTAATCCATATTCCTTCTAATCAAATACACTTCAATCAACCGAAATCCAACCACGATTCTGCCGTCGGACCATGAAAGGAATAGGAGAAAACTAGGAATTTAAGAAATAAAAGGAACGGTCAGGTATTACCCCCCACCCCCAACTATAGAAGCTAGACAAAGACTGTTCAAAAAAAGATCGTGTAATGCAAAAAAAAGAAAGAAGAAAAGAAAACCACTTAGCGACCGTATATATAATAACGAGCGAGTCCACGAGATATATGGAAAGGAAGAAGGGAAGAAAAAGAGAGCAGTAAAAATGAGTTCGTTCAATGTCCACATGATGCAAACAGTTGATTATTATAGAACGTGCAGTCAGGCGTGGAGATGTAGGTAACTAAATCGAAGTACGGTATTTAAATGAGATTAAGATCGTGTCCGTGTAGAGTAAAACTAGTAGCCTGAGCAGCAAGAAAAGAATACCTATGACTATGAAAGAATCTTATCGATGGATTGGTTGAGGAAGTCTTTTCGAGACGTGAGATCGGCTTTAGGGAATTTTGCTGCAATAGCATCTCGAGCAGTTCTGTTAAAGTATACAGACGTGTGTCATAATTACTCGCTCTTTCGGTAAATTACCGGAAGAATGAGTTCCCAATAAAAGAGCTCTATACTAGTTTTTAAAAGGGAACTCATTCTTCCAGTAATTATGACACGCGTCTGTATGATCTTTCAAATAATTATATAACAATTGACTATATGCAATGCAGAGTAGCCGTGACAGCATCATTGCTTCGGACTTGGACTCACTCTCACGGCCAGAATCAGTATAAATAGTAGTACCAGTAACAACCCCTCTCTTCCCCTCGAAGACACTCTTACAGAGGATTATACACAATCCCAAATCCTGCTATCAATGTTAGCATTATCGTAGTCGCAGTCGATTTCGCCTATAAAGGAGAATTCAATTTCGGTCTATGGTTTCATTGTTTCGGCCTTGGACTTGGGCTTGGGCTTTCCCTCATTGCCAAAAACAAGATCAATAGTGCCGCTATCACCGCCTCCATCTCCTTCGTGGACACTCTTACAGGGGGGGACGCCAAGTCCTACGGTCCATATCTTCTCCGTTGTCGTCGCAGTCGTCGCAGTCAGCTTTACCATTAAAGGAGTCAGTTTCAGTCTGCAGTGTTTCATATGAACTAATCATAGTTTCTACAAAGCTTATATATGGTCCTCATATTGCCCCTCGCTTAGAGGCTTGGATCGATGAAATTCAAGAACGTCGCAGGCGAGGAGTAGAACATCTTAGGCGGAGAGTGGATCCCATTCCTGCGTCTGTACCTCGCTCCTTACATGAGGATATAGACAGACGTTCCCATGCTAGGCCACCCCTTCAGAGATAATGACTCCATCTCTATACATGAACTACGTGACATGCGTCATGCATCTGGCCGAACTACAGACCCAGCAGGTGTTTCTACTAGCACTAGCCGAAACAATCAAACTGGTAATGGTAATATTCTCCGCCAGCGCTCGTCTGCTCCCAGCTACGGACAATGTATCTTCTCGGTCCGATACACCCTCAACCAGAAATGGTAGAGTCCGCACTGGATACTTTGAGATCGTGCGCTAATATTCTCATTCGGTCTACCATTGAGTTAGAGTCTTACTTTTTTTTACTATAACCTCCATCATAACCAAATGATAATGAAATGCCAAATAATCCTCTTTCACTATCTTCAACTCAATCTCATATGGATTTGTCTTTGACTTTCAATGATGCTTAGAATGTTTGCTCTCCAATTCAAGACGGTAATTCTGACTCTTAGACCAAGAGTCTGAATTACTGTCTTTATACAATTCAAACATATACTAGTATTATTTTGGATGCAGATACTGATTTACACAATAATGTGTGAGTATCCTAAGTTCGAGAATAATACTAATACATTGTTTGATTATAAAAGGGTGGTAATTAATTATAAAAAAGTGAGAGCGAGCATCTTCTAAGTTCCACTTCTTCATTTTGGGCTCTAACTTTTTCATTTTGGGTTGAGGGTATATCGAGCAGATGAGACACAATAGTAGGAGCGGGGGTGTGTTGATACGGAAGATTTGAAGTTAGATCACTCTGATCAGTCTTATCAACACATGGAACTGCAGCTATTGCGGATATGTATTGTTCTGATATCGAGTCATTGGGTCTAAGACTTAGACCCAATAACTCCATCTCTGAACAATACTCTAAGTAAAAATGGCCTGGCATGGGAAAGAAGTATAGACGTAGAAGTGGGATCTACTTTCTGTTTATGACCTTGAATTACATTGATCCAAGCCTCTAAGTGAGTGACAATACAAGGAGCAATACGAGGGGCAATAATTGAATCATATCTTCCTTTGTAATTGTTGTACTAGATAGTTCTCAGTTCTGCACTTCTGTCCTTGATAATTTCATCCGTTTTCATTTGTAGATGGTACTTAGTTAGGAGTGTAGATGCATAGGAACTTTATATGTAGTTCTATCTTCAGAATAAAATTCTAATACTCCAAAGATCGACCTTTTTCCGTACTTGTGGTATATGGCCACAGTTTTTTCTCATGTCTCCCCCTAAACCTCTTTTAATCGGGCATTTCAACAATGCACGTGAAGCACACGAAGTACATGTACAATACACGGTTTAATCATAAGGACAGGCTGATAGATAGTTGATAATAGTTTTATAATTGAGTGATCCTAGTTTTACCCTGAGCACCTCCGCCATCTTACTCATTCATCCTCCAACATTACTTATACCATCCAGCTCTCTTTTCGAGACGACAACTAAAACGCTCGTTCTGATAAAAGAAGGCCTTGAAATCAGTCTTTGTGAGTAAGCCCCTCTACAAAGTCTTGGGGATGTTCCGTCCTCAGAGCTACTTGGATCGTTCAATTGACCTCCAAATTCAAATTTCTCAAGATCATCAGCTCATCATGTGTACATCTCATTTAGATTTGTTCAAAAGGACTCCTCATTCATTGTCTCGCACTTCCCCCCGCTCCTTGTTGTTGTACTCTTACTTCTCTGTACATGTATTTATTGTACTATACTCGCTCTTTCCCAAGCTAACGCGCCATGCAAAACACCCACCTATCTTCCATCCACTCCTATCCAATCGTGTTTGTCTATCACACTTCCGTGTTCTCTTCTCAATCATAATTAATAATAGAAAAAGAAGAATCAAAAAATTGAACATTGGGCCCATAATACTACTTTAAAAGGTAAAGTTCTAATAGATCACGTAGTCATGCTCAACAATCTATGTATCAAAAACTATTATTATCTGCTTCATTTTGTGCTTTTAGCTTTCCTGTTTATCCTTTGCTAATATATATCCGCACATGACTCGAGTCAAACTAGACCGCAGACTCTTGAAGTACTCATACCAAGCCATACTGTATATGCAATTAATCCATATTCCTTCGATTACTAATCAAATACATTTCAATCAAAATCCAACTACGGTTCTGCTTGTCGGACCGTGAAAGGAATAGGATAAAACTAGGAAAAATTTAAGAAATAAAAGGAACGGTCCAGTATTACCCCCAACCCACAACTATAGAAGCTAGACAAAGATTGTTCAAAAAAAAATCGTGCAATGCACGAAAAGAAAGAAGAAAAGAAAACTACATAGCGACCGTATATATATAATAATGAGCGAGTCCACGAGATATATGAAAAAAGGAAAAGGGAGAAAAAGAGAGAGCAGTAAAAATGAGTTCGTTCAATGTCCATGTGATGCAAACAGTTGATGATTATGGAACGTGCAGTCAGGCGTGGAGATGTAGGTAACTAAAATGAAGTACGGTATTTAGGGAAGATCAAGATCATGTCCGTAAAATTAGAAGTAGAACAAAACTAGTAGTCTGAACAGGAAGAAAAGAAAGTCTATGACTCTGAAAGAATCTTATCGATTGATTGGTTGAGGAAGTCTTTTCGAGACGTGAGATCGGCTTTAGGGAATTTTGCTGCAATAGCATCTCGAGCGGTTCTGTTAAAGTATATGAACACCATGATCAATTAAAAGAAAGAGAGGTGTGACTCACCGTTTTGAAACAGTCATCAAATCTTGAGTGCTAAGATACGCACGCAAAGCACTGAATAATTCATCATCCGTAGGATTTTCGTTCATGTTAGGGCCTGCAAAAGGATTCATAGTTGTTGCAAGTGAGAACGTCGACATTGGTCGCTGTTGCTGTTGGAGACCTGGGGCCATTGGCGGGGCCATACCACCGAACCCACCGATTTGGGACCCAGCTGCCATCCCTCCGAAACCCATTTGAGAGCTAGCATTCATCATAGGCATACCGTACATAGAAGGCGTAGTCGGGAATCCACCCATTGGACCCATGAAGTTGTTATTTGCGCCATAATCAGAACCCGTAATAGAACCTGGTCCGCCTGCAAATGGTACAAAAGGCATGGCACCTATTTGTGGTGCACCAAATCCTCCAGACATTGATCCAAACCCTGTGTTTTGCGCTTGTACCATACTATGGTGTGAGAGATTAGACATTGAAGGGTTGTTGGCTAGACGCAAGTTAGGGTTTGATCCACTCTTCGTCAAGTTTGTATCCCGGTAATAGTCGCCAGATTGAGAAGCTTGATGATACATTGAACCAGCTCTGGAGCCAGAAACCGGAAGGTTCGGTCTTGACTGGTTTAGTCCTGTATCATATCCGGTTCGGGTTTCATCTGAATGACGGGAGCCATGTTCCCAAGCCTCGGCCTCATATTCTATTTTGAAAATAGATGAGAACTAAACGAAAGCAACACCAGAGAAATGCTGCGTTCACTTACCGCTGAACTTCTTAAGTGGGATCATACTTTCATCAAACTTCTCATCTTCAGCCATTATGACCTTCTTATTGTTACCTTCACCAACCACTACACGAGTGTTACCCCAACTAAAGTCGTCCATACACCAGAAGGAATAAACTGGTAGGAAGAAAGAGTACACAGGATAACTAAGGCAGTTTCGTCAGTATTTATTAATCACTTAAAACTGTATTGCCTTACGAGATGAGGTAGACAACCATCCATCCCACCAACATAAACTCTCTTTTCAGGATGAAGATAACCGCCTATATGAAACTCGTTAATCCCGAAGCTTTAAGAATCAGATGAATAAGACATACTTGTAGACCATAAGTTATACCAATCATGATGAGTGAAAGAGTAGGAAGAGCAGCGTTGCCAGTTGACACAATCACGATCAGGTAGACCAACTAAAAACGAGTTTGAGAAATATAGAAAAACTTTAGAAGTGATATACGTACATAGACAACAGTGGCAGGTAAAATCTATCCCAATGTAATCAAATTAGGAACCAAGTACGAAAAAAATACCAAGTGGACACATACAATTGTACCGAGCAAATCAATCATGACGATGAAACGCATAGAGAAACAACAGATACCACACAACTCCGGGAGGAAAACCAGTTCACACAAGTTATGGACAGTGGAATTAATCCAACGACGACGTTGAGACAACAAAACGGACCACGACTCTGGTGCCATAGTGTGTGCAATAGCATCTGGGGTGAACTTCAACTTGAACGTAGGGAAATGTTTGATAAGTAAAGTCGTCAAGAATCGATCTTCACCGAGAGAGAACAGATTTTTCTTGTGAAGAGTATCAACGTTACCCTCCGCATATTCATCGATGATCCTGTTTGAGATGATGATTGGCCTGCCCTTATCCGCTGTACGTATCCTGTAAAGTGAAAAACAACCTGGAAGACAAGTCACAGAGCCGAACAAACTTTCAAATGCTTTCGCCAAATGATGGGAAATATAGTATTCGTAGACCTAATGTTGTTTTAGAGATTCACCTTAGTGGAAGATGGTGAGACGTCACTTACTTGGATCATTGTCCACCAGGAGCCTTCTTCGTTATCAAGTTTAGTTTCACCACAAATACCAATAATACTCGAGTCATCAGCCGTGCATGCAACAAGTCGGTTAAGAGAATCGGGTGTTACAGTCTGAATAATACCTATCAGTTTTAGGACTTAGAAGAAAAAGAGAAGACGTACCGTATCCGCATCAATAGTGAAGATATACTCATAGAAAGCAGGATCTATTCCAATGACGTTTCGCATTTGATGATAGATTTCCAACTCAAGAGGTGACATAGGAGCATCAAAGTGTACTCGGTTAAGATAGTGCATGACCAAAATCTGAGAATCACGCTTTCCACGATTGCCAGGTTTAGATCTTTCAGTAGGCTTTCCGACCTTTACAACCACAATATATCTACGAATAAACGATATGAGCGACTACTCTTTTCATATTGGATAGAATAGACTTGATACTCACGGAACAACATGACCTTCAAATTCGTATAAACCAGAGTATACCTTTCCGTAATTGAGTTGTTTTGAACCTTCACCGACTGACTTGAACAAAAGGGGCTCTGGATCTAATTTAGGGTCCACACCCAAAAGATCGAGAACAATACGCGGGGTTGGCCGATCGTTACCGCTACCAATGATGTTTCCGTCACAGATAACGAAGATGAGCTTGCGCTTGTCGTCATATTTTAACGCAGCCAAAGAGTCAATTGTACGCCGTAAGGAATCTTCACCTTCGGTATAACAAGGTACCTGACAAAGAACAAATTTATCCTGCAATTCTGGATGACGTTTTGGAGTAAGTTGCAATGCAGCAAGGACTAAAAAAAACAAGATCATCAGTAGGCATACTAAAGAAAGAAACTAGATACACTAACACTTCGCAGCAATAGTAACGATCAAAATGATCGAAGCAACTAGTAGAAGAATATTCTGGACTTGACAACGAGCAGTTTTTCGGAAATCGTTCTCTCCGACATAGAACAAATTCTCCAGGCAATTCATGTTTGCAGCTACCGTTGTGGAATCTTTTGTTGCCAGTACCTCATTCAAAGACTCAGTGATATCTTGACCTGCACCAGATTTAATCGCCTTCGCGATATCCGTATCTAAGTAGTTATACTCATCGGCGTTTGAAAACAGATCGAGAGTATAATAGTAGTCCGTTAGATCGAAGATCTTTTTGTTGTACATAGCCCAAAGTCTATAATAATGTATATCAGTTAAAAGGAAACTCGGATACAATGTAAAATCAAATTACTTCTCCTCTGTCGTGTCCTGCGCTGCAGCTTTGAGTGTTTTCAATTCATATACCAACGATCCTTTCTTATACTTGTTGATTTTAGGAATGAAGGTATTAGAATACCAATCATCATTTGCAAGTTCCGAACCTGTCGCTCCACTGGCTCCCGACGTGTGGACTGCAGTCGTATCAAGGGCTGAGAAGTTTTTATACTGCATAGTAAGACCAGTATCAGAGGTAAGCCCACTGCATGCCAATGAAATAGGAGGGGGGAAATAGTAAGTAAGATCCTGTCCTGCAAGTTCCTCTAGAACAGCCTGTCCATTACTTTGTTCACCAGTAATGTCACTATGATCAGTACCAACAAAGTTTGTAACATCGTATACATATCCCCGGATGGCCACGTAGAAGTCATCAGTACCGGAGTGTTGAGAGACTTCCGAGAGATTCCATGCCTTATTCAGATTCGGGCAGAGCAATTTACCGAAAATAATGATATAGAAAATGACGAGGGCACACATAAAGAAGATCAGGAAACAAATTGTGACTTTCTCCCGCCACGCTAAACGGATATCTGGCCGCTTCATACGTCCAACGTGGTTGAGAAGGAAATCAGGGATCCACCAAGTGCACATAGTTACAATAATAAGCCAGATACGTCTTGAACGACTTGTAGGTACTTCCTCAACCGTGTTTGGGGCATTATGTACAACTACACCCTCTTTCGCCTGATTCTCCTGTGGAGGACTCCTATCCGCTCCACCTTTTTTGTCCCATTCTGACCCCCATGCACTTCCCTCATCGGGTTCAGTGTAAGCTGGAGATGCGTCAAGACCAGGTGACTTCAATCCTCCAGCCGCGTATCCTGGGTTAATGGCAGCATTTGGGTCCAGATAGTTTGTCCCACCTGGTGCCGACCGCGCTAGAAGGTTATCATTGCTCTCACTGAAGTACTCTCCAGCACCAAAAGGTCCAACACTGGGATCATGAGTGTGTTCCGTAACAGCGTCGTCTAAGACACTCTCATCATCTTGATAGCCGCCTACACCCGGGCCTTCCTTCTCCTGCTCCCGAATGCCGTCTTCAACAAGTTTCCATGCATCGTATGTAAGCCAAATGCTTCGATGACCCAAGACATAATCACGTCCTTCCTGAAGACCATTCTTCTGTGCGCATTGACGGATCCGTAATGGAGTCTCACCCATCATAGTTGGTACGTATCTATCACAGAACTCTTCTTGCCCAAAATCGACAGTATACTCGATTTTCCTACGAGCAACCATGTCAGGAAGTAGAAGCCCTCTGATCTGTGCCTTTACTCGACGCTTATCAAACGAATTTGGAGACCCTGAGTCATTTGGACGAATGCAGGAAACAGTCCACAGATGGGTACGATCGAGTGCAAAGAATAATTCGGATAATGTATGATTAAGCTGAGTGGAAATAGGGTATGTTTTAGACGGATCAAGTTGATTAGGCTCATCCGGAGAGTGATTTCCCGTTAAAAGAGCAGTTGGCTGACGGAGTGGCCTCGATGAAACTTGTGCCTGAACAACAATTGAAGGATCTTGATGATGCATTTCCGTAGCCAAGCTAGGTCCAGAAACAAGCTTTGAAACGAAGGAATCTGACGAATTTCGGAGAAGGGTTACATAACCAGCGTCTAGGAGGTCTGTATCCTTTTCAATGAATTGAGAGATATCATATGTGCAAGGACCTGCGTAGTGATTGATACCAAACAAGTTTCTATCAGCTACCCCACCAAGTCCTGGGCTTGATACGAAAGATGCGTGGACCCCAAACTTCGTCATCATGTCTTGTAACAGTTCCTCGTCTCGGTTTTCGCTGCCCTTACTCTGCTTATATGAAGAACATGCCCGGTTGATTATTCCGAGCATCCCACCAGGCTTGCGATGGGCCCGTTCACTGAGTTGGACACCACGCAATAATTCAATGCACGCCGAATTGTCCATAGTCTGCACTGCAGGTAAGGAAACACCATCTCCAGAGCTATACGCATTAAACCCAACGGAATCCTCAAAGATATTACGAACGACGTAAGAATGCAGTAACTCGTCCGCGAAGTTGGTGCAAAACTCTTCAAATCCGTTCTGGCCATACGCAGCAAGTAGTGGAGCATTGTTCGTAAGTGCTAATGAATTCGTTCCAGAGGGTGAACGAGATTGGAAACCAGCTTGATCCAAAAGCACGATTTGTGTAGGGGGAGGTGGATCCGCTGCGGCTGGGGCAAGCTTGTGATTTGCAGTTTCGACAACAAAAGCAAAGAGGATAGCATATAGATCTCGAACGAGCTGGTCCCTCTGTATGGCGCTTTGTTCTGGACTCAAGAGAACCGTGTACAGCTCTTTTCTCACGTAGCTTGTTTTAATTGTCATAGCCTGAGCAAGGTCTTCAGGAGAAACTCCCAATAAACGTGCTATTTGATCCAATACCAGAGTGTTGACAACATGAGCAGTATCTTCTCTAGAAATACCTTCCACAAACTCAATATTGCCAAGTAGAAGTATTGCCATTAGAAGGTTAAAAATAGAGTTCACATGCTTAGCCTTAAAACCGAGAGTACGCATAGCCGCCCTAAGTTCATCCATACCCGACGCATCATCGCTGAATGGGCCCCAGGAAGCCTATAACACCCAGAAGATGCGAGAAGAGCATAATCAGAGGCATCCTCTATATTTAACCTGTCACGCTCTTCTGACGTTGCACCCGCAAGAAGCTGGTAAAAAATATGGTAGGTTCTTTCCTCGTGAGCGAGCCGAATAAGGCGCGACTTGTCAAGGCCATAAGCAAGAACTTTTGCAGATGCGATACGACCGCGATCATTGAAATGAAGTTCAAGGTAACGGCCGTGCCTTGATGCATTCGGGTTTAACAAGGTTTTCGCATTACCAAAGGAGTCAAGAAGAGTAGAAAGGGCTTTGATCTGGTCCGCGACTTTAGTTTCCCTCTTTGAACGAGAAGAAAGGCGCAAAATCTGGTTGACGAGTAGTTTAGTGCTCTCAGTCTTGCCGGAACCAGTTATTCCCCTGGTAAAAGTTAATTTTCAATTTTGTCCAGGCTCAAGTTTTTTTTAAAAAGAGAAAATACAAACCTAAAAACGACCCCTTGTGCTTGTTTTCGTTGTCTCATAAGTAAATAGACCTTCGCCGCAAGTTCGTACAAATGCGGCTGGAGATGTCTTGGGGAACCTGGAGCGGGGACGCTTGTATCTCTATAACAACGCTCCTCGTAGTCCCTTGCACTTGCATCATTGACATTGGCCAAAGTTTTCAAAGGATTGACGACGACAAGGTTTGTAGAGCCAATAGATGAGTAAGGCAAATCAGAGCGAAAACGCGCCTGAAGGGTGTTGAGAATAGCGTCGTCTGTGGGGTAGATGGTAGAAGAACCGGTGGAAGCAATTAAGTCTGTGAGGTCTCCCGAGCTCACTGCAGGTGATGACGACGCCATGGTTTGACGTCGTCAGATGGAAGAAAAAAAGATAAAAAGAAGGAAAGGAGTGTCGTGGACGTTGTCGATGTCGGAGGGAGGGTGAGGGAATGGAGTTACTGCCCGACGCGTGAAACTGCCTAATCTGGTGCCCGTCGAAACCGGTCGAATCAGGTAACTCTGCCGAGCGAGTCCCCTTTTCAAACAGCTTCTGATCAAAATAATACTGTGCGACTATCTAATTATTACTACAAGCGTAATTAATATCATATTCTGTTGTGTTGTGTTCACTCTCGACCCCCCGGAAAAATAGGATCTATTGCTTGTAGGAGTTACCCTTTGATGTTAGTAATCCAAGAGGCCATACAGAATGCACGATCATATATTTGCACTGCCATTTGTTCCGGTAGATCCTCAGTCTGGAACGATTACATGCACACGAACCACATGCGCATCCGTTCTTGTGTGAAAAATTACATATTCATCTCGTAGAGCTTGAAAAAAAAAATAGTAAAACATGGCCTACACAAATTTCTTCACGACAAATCCTCACATTAAGAAAACAAGGCACAAATAGGGTTATAGATTATTCTATATTTTCGCGTAAATACCCGTAATATTCATGAAAAACATTTTTCAAAATCCCCCGAACCGTCAGATGTGGCGTACCCCTGACTCGCCACAAAAGCGTCCAATTGACAAAGTCCGTCATTAGACGCTCCACAAAATGAGAGATCCTGGACAGCATCATCCACAAGTATACGAACGAAACTCTCTCCAAAACAATCAAGACGTTCCGTTACGAGTTGGGCAGAAAACGGCACGAGTCGCGAGGCCACCCACGTACGACGACGATCTATGCGAGTAACATTTAAGTCCTTAGTTTGTCTAAACAAACCCATCGCAGAATAAATCGCGACCATCTGATTGTCATGTGAAAAGTCGGCATAAAACGTACGCCCAAGTGGGAAGGTCGATGGATCGCTATCAAGAGTGCGGTTGGTTTGAGTATTGTCACGCACGGGGGAATCTGTAAGACGAGCAATGAGCTCGTTAATATACCCCACTCCTTGTACAGGCCCTAGTTCTTGTCCGTAACTTGATAGACAAACTCAGCAACTTATACCAAAGCAAGTAGGAGGAAAAACTAACCCAGTGCCATAGTACTTGTCTAGATCCATGTAGTACTCGAATCCATCAAAGTCTGATTGCGTAAAGAGATTACAGAATTGACTTGGTTTTTCTTTTGCAACAGTATCAAAGGCACAAAAAGATATAATACTTGTGACATCATCCCCAGTGAGGTTTGCTCCCAGAGCAGCAGCATTTAAGCGCTTCATAGCATCTTTAGTGTAGACACTTTGCCAAGCATCCGTTTGTTCGTCGCTATCTCCTACATTAGGGCATAGACTATCATCAAGAGTATCATTGAGCTGAGATATTTAATATGATGAGCATTAGATATTTTGGCCTTCGAGTTGATGATTTTCTCACCGATTCGTCAAGGACTAAGTTCAGTGTCGGAGCAGGACGGCCACCGCTTGCGTATGTGAAGCCTATTATTTTGCGCGTTAAATGGACGAAGTATATTTACATCCAAAGAAAAACACTTGCCTGCCGTCCAGTTTGTAGACGAATCGACAACTCGAGTGGATCCTGATGCTCTTACAAACGGGATCGATGTCACATTGACAAGTTTATAATATCTTTCATAGCTAGTCTGACCCGCATCGAAAGATCTTGAGATATAATCGGTCTCAACTTAGGTAGTAGGGGGTTGACATCATTGGACGTACTGAGCAGCACCAAATCTGACAAGATCGGCAACCCCAAGATCGTACGTATAATCTTTAAGAAAGTCCAGTTTTGAATCGTTGTAACTTGACGCATTTGAGAGTTTTTCCAAAGCGGATCGGATTCTCTCTGTTGCTCCAGATGTCGGATACCTCGCACCATGCCTTTGAACCTACGAAATGTCTGATTAAAGGGGAAACTAAAAGAGAGCTGTTTGTGGGACAACTCACTAAATTGACCTGATTTACGGAACATCCCTGTGGGGGATGAACATACTTTGATGCGCTATAGTATGGGGAATATGCTCCCCAGGAGGTTTTTATGGCATCTGGGACGTCAATGCGAGGAGTTGTCGGATGAATCGCGTAAACCCCAAGGCTGACTTGGAGTGTCAGGATGGATAGGACTCTCACTAACGTGACGACCATGCTTGCTCCGAACATGAACAGCATGAGAAAATGGAGTAAACCCGACCTCTGTTTAAATAGTAGACCGTCAAGCAAGTTCGGTGGTCTGATGTACCTCTCCGAATGAACGTTTGCTACGATTGCCCTTTTCATCTTTTTCCATATGTTGTTTCTTAGAAGTTGCCACGGCCAAGTAGAATATGAAAATCACTTTTTACGCGGAGAATCGTTTAGTAACAGCGTAAATTAATTCGCACATCGAAACCGAAGGTTCGAAATCGTTTCATTGGTAAAAGTCACGGATACAAGGGCGTGCTGCGTTATCAACGACATAATTAGCTCTGTTCCAAGCACGTTCATCGTCGAATGCATACAGTTTCTTACATAAGACTAATTAAAGCCGATCGTGGGAGCAAAGCTCCATTAAAGGAGGACCAGACGACCAGATCCATTAGCACAAAATTATTGCCATATTTGGGCATCATCCAGCCGATAGACGGACATACCTAAACTGAACTTTGCGACGCTTTTCCATGATAATCTAACTTACTTTTCTATGAATCTCCTTTACGCTCTTTTCAGTTTACTACCTCAGCCATTTTCTTCCCCACCTCAAGCTCCTCTTCACATCAATCCCGTATCAATTGACGTTGATACCAAAGTAACTATGGATAATTGGTTATTCTCTGATTGGAATACTTATTCTTTTGCATGGACCACATCAACAACATTTTACCCCGAAGTTGAAGTAATCGACTTATCAGATGATGCTCTAGGTGTACATAGAGTTGACACGAGACGACCCCCTCATACTATCGTCTCGGCACCAAATGTATCTTCTAGCCTTGAACAAAAAGCATGGCGTATATTTTATCCGAAGGGAAGTATCAATCCTAATGGGAAGATTCCTGGAGGCATGGGGTTTCATGTGTCCGGCCCCAAACTATTCAAAGATAAACTTGAAAGTGCAAATGAGGTTCTGTTTGGATATTCTGTTCTATTTGAAGAGGGGTTTGAATGGGTGAAGGGTGGTAAACTACCAGGAGGATGCAAGTGACTCCTTTTCCCCCCTTATTATAGTATTAACTATTCAATTAGTCGGCGGCGCGGAAGACAATGCATATCACTGCACCGGTGGGAGAAAAGAACAACGTGATACCTGTTATAACTTGCGTCTTATGTGGAGGTAACCAAGCCGTTTACTTACACACATACTATTCATACGATGACCATACATATATTAGGAAAGCCGGGAATGGAGAGCTCTATGCATACCTACCAATGACTGATGAAAATACTGTAGGGCTTCTTAAGATCCCTCCCAAATCTATAAAAAATCCGGATTATGGATTTTCTGTAGGAAGAGGGGCATTCAAATTTACTTCAGGATCCTGGGTAACAATAGTCCAAAGGATAAAGCTCAATGACGTTGGAGAACAGAACGGTAAGGGGCTTTCTGGCTTTGTCGTGTATAAAATTAAAGCTCACACTCTCACTCTACAGGGGAAATTGAGATCCGGGCTGATGGGAAAACAGTTATTTTTGCCTCCGGCCTTACGATTAGGACCACGCCCAACTCTACCATTAAAGGAATCCACTTCGAGTCCTTTTTTGGAGGTTTGTTCTAGTTTTATTTCTCATGATTGACAGTCTTGGTGTGTTGAAAGCGCTTGGTTTCACAGGACACTCCCCAGAGTGGGCTTCTCCCAAAGATCAATATGCCTACTTCACCAATATATCCGGGGCAATTATTAGTTAATTTCTCACTGATATAGATAATTTTCTATTTAAGGGTCCTTTTTTTTATCTAACATATCTATGCGATGCTTCTTTTACTTCTTGGTTAAAAAAAATGGATCTACAAGGGATTCTAATCGGGTGTTATATACCCGCATATTATGAATCTGTCATACTATTAATATCACTGTTCTCTTATCTCGGATTAATATGGACCTTGAATACTTTGCTATTTTTTTTAACTCTCCTGTGGCATGGTTAAATACTACTTCTTGTAAGTCTCTACTTTGCTTTACATACGCTCAACATCATGTATTCCAAAAAAGTCACTGTACCGATGTCTGTAACTAAAGTTTGGTTCATCAGGGTTAAACAACAGAAATCCTGACTGAATGAGAGTCGTTTGATTTGGGCTCGTAGGAAATTTTTATTATTCTCGTAATAGCTGAGCCCTTCTTACTGACAATTCCCTTTGCGTCCTCCTTTGCACGAGTGCCTTCCTGTTCACCTCAATTTCCTTTGCTATATCTTCTTTGCATGAAGCTGGGACACATTTACATATATTTTACACCCAACATGCTTTTCTCAGGAAACTTTGCTTGCATTCCCAGCCCCCTTTCCAGCTCCTTGAGAGCCATAAGCAATCATACTAGCTAGTATATCCCTCCAGAGACTCCATTTTGAGCCAACTGATCTCCAATGGGTGCTTTTCTATACTTTGTCGTCCTGGCTCTAGTCTGCTTCATTGGGCGTTCAGCAGCCTCATTTGCTCGTGAGCGGCGAAACGTTCTCGCTCGACTTCGGCTCCAAGAAACGAAGTCTCGAACACCGTCAACATATCTTGCTGAGAAACCGGTGCGTTTAGAGGTAGAAACAAAAGGCAATACAGACACTATTTTACTTGATGAAAAGCATGCACTGATACAAGAGGAGTCGGAAGTAGGGAACGTAAAAAGCGATTTAACGATTCATCAAAAATACAGCCAATATGATTTGGATAATGGATTACCAATGTTCCGTGTCCGGCGTACTTTACTTGGTCATAGCCCTAGCTTTAGTAGCACCTTCGGGGCGATGGTTGGCGAATTGAGCGAAGAAGATAAAATGACCCTGCGCAGGGAGTTAAGACAGAAGTTACGAGTCATCATACCAGGGAGTAAAGTGAGTATCCTTATTAGATTCACAGTACCAAATTCATCTAACCGATTCTCATCGTGTTCTCTCCTTATCACCACTAATATCCACCCTTTATCTATGGCTCGGTTCGCTATATATCTGTAGCCTACCCTGGCACGTGATGCTCCACCTCCATATAACAAGTCGAGGCCGAGACATGGCCTTGTGGCGAATACTACAAATTTGGTGGCACCACCCTTGAAAATACGCGGTGCAAAACTATTAAATAAGACAATCTACGGTAATCATATGAGGGGATTAGAGGGGAGTGATAGCGATAAGCCAATGGCACGAGCGGACGCAAGTGGTGTTCAAACTCGTGGTACAGTAAATGATATAAGAGCCCGTACGCGAGGCTTACAACGTGTAGGTGTCATGAAGATAGGACGTTTGGATAAGCAATTGCGTGCGGGTACAGGATTCGTCTCTGAGGGTTGTGTTTAGGTAAAAATTTTAAATACTTTTTCACTGATAAGTGGCAGCAACAAGGATAGATAGGGTATATCGATAATTGAAGACATCACTTTTTTTTTTCTTTCAAAAAAGACATTCGAAGTCCCCCCTTTATCTATCTTTGTGACGTTATTTGGACTGAGTTTCTTTCCTTTTCTTTAATATTCGGACTAATATAGACCAGAAAATTTATGTATAATCTAGATGTATCCTTCCCCCCTCTCTCATCACGGATTTTTTTCTTATCTGTATCGTAATGTTCTCGTCCTGTAATTGATCCCACAACAAAACTGTAACTTATAACAAATCTATCTATGGTCCGCGTTTATAATATTGTTACTGTTTATTTGTTCACTTTACATACCCAAATAAGCCCGGTCTTTTTAATACAACGCGTTGAATCAACGCGTCTTGAATTGTTGTTGGCTTAACGCGCTCCGATCCTATGGCGTTTACGATAGACTTTCCTTGGTAAGATTATACTATTTTTGTTATTATCATTACGGTTCTTTTATTGTCCAGCGCTTTTGGCCCATCTGCTCACTAAGGCACCTGTCTTTAGACAATTACTCTTGACAAGACCATACAAGGAGCCACTCTGTCCCTTTGAATACAATCAGAATGTCCGAGATCGCTGGCCTAGGTGGGCCAATTCGCATGGACCCATTGCCTTCTTCGTCTCTGAATATGGCCCCAAGGACCTCTCGAGTTCGGAGTATCACCCTAGCTGACGTGGAACCAGGGCAAGATGTACAGAGAACAAAACGTGCTCGCCTTTCTCAACAGACGGAATTTGATTCTTCACTTCTATTGGATTCAAACAAGGACATTGGAAGCGAAACGAATGGACTTAAGTCGCGAGATGCAGTTGAGAGTGTCCAGACCGAAGATCTTAAACAGAATGGGCCCGGAACAACAAACGCGACAGACGCTCCAGGGTTGGTCAGTGTTATTGAAACAATAGGAGTACTACCACTCTCTGATGAGGATAAAATCGAGCGGAGGTCCGCTGAGCAAGTCTCTCCCCAGCCTGATCCCCCTTCTACCTTGATGACACTGCTCGACTCTAATATCTCGGATCCTATTTGTACGGATGATTCGGGCGTCAGTGATCAAACACTGTCTTCCCTTTCTGCTTCCGGATCTAGCCTTTCAGTATCTGCAAATTCCCTTCAGGATGAGTCACAAGTCTTGGACTCATCAATGGTGGAATTGGCTGATCTTTTAGATTTCACATCATTTCAACATCCTTGCTCCCCAGAATCACAAGAATTTAATAAAGATATTCATACCAAGATCTACTTGAGAATGTCTGATCTCGCTCGTACTCTCATCCACGATTATCAGCTTGTTATACAGACTCCAAGGAAACAAAAAGGGTCGTTGATATCCAAATTTTTTGCTACCTTCAAGGGCGAAAAGTCTAAAGTACCTGTTAAGGACGAAGAACTTTACGAGCTACTTGAGGTAGAATGCTATCTCAAATCTGCTGGACATATGGACCCTTTTGCTCATGCAACCGCAGAACAGAGTATCTCAGGTCGCTGGTTCGTATTTACTTTGTTTTTCGTAACTTGCATCAATACTTAGCCCATACTTTCCAGGTACTTTCATCGTACCCCCCAAAGGGTTTCGGCCAACCTATCGTCCCCTTCGGACATAGCGCCTCAGACCGCAGATCATAGCTCAAAAACAGAGGCACCATCACAAACTGCAGCTGGAGGTTTTCGTGGTGGTACACGAAAAGGATTAGATCTGACATTTGGTGCCCCTGTAATACATTCTTCCGCACCTAAATCAGATTTAAAAGTGGATAGCCAAAATATAGACATGCCTATCCCTCGAGGGGGTGTTCTTATACGCTCCATGAGGCGCATATCAGATGGAAGTGTGATTTCTGGACCATCTTTGGTTGTGGACGAAATTTTGCGAATCTGTGGTGCGGGAAGCATAGCAAAACTTGTCGAAGAAGAGTTGTGTGGCAACCTTAATTCACTTATGCCTCATTCCAACTCTAAATGCTCCATTTTCTTCCGACACCGACCACCGGAGCTTAGGCGAAAGCCCATTGTGCACCACTCCCCACGGGTTGGCCTTGATCTGTCTCAAGTGCAGGAAGTTTTTTCCAGCACAAATCCTCGTGTCGTATTTATTCAGAAACCTTATCGTTTTTTTATACAACCTACATCACTGACTGCGAACGGACGATCCCAAACTTTCCTTGGTTTGTATAGACTCTTACGGAGTGCAGAAATTATTGGCGAAAAGGGAGTTCGTGGGGAAGTAGCACGTCTTACTGGTTTGAGTGATAGCTGCGTTCAAAAGTATGCGGAAGCATATCTTGCTGGTTTGGAGGATCAAACAGTGAAGATTAGTGATTTTCTTGGGAAATCCGGAAAGGGTGTAGGCTCTTCTCCGGTACGTTATCTACATATGATGGGTGTCCTGGATAGGAAATTGTCTCCAGAAGACTAAATTTTATCTTTTCGCTAAGAAGGTATAATGGTTATTTGTGGACAATAATATACCTTGTTCCTCTTCCCCTTTTTTTCATTCATTCATTCATTCATTCTTGTCTTGCTTTGAGTTTAATGGGTAGAGAATGCAATATTTTGTCAAGTTTTGTATTCGTAGTTGTACATGTACAGATAATGAAGATTTTTTAGACGGAAATGATGTAGGCACGGAATGTAAATTGAAATTGAAATTTGATTCGTCGTGTTTCAAGCCGCCCGCCTAGAAGAACATTTAAGCGGCTAATCGGTGACCCGAATTGGCATTTTTTATGGAACCATTTTCGAGGTGATCGTCGCTGACGTAACGTTCGGAAGGCCATGTCGTGACGCCCGTGGGGTCTGTTATGAACGACGACGAGCCCAAGTGACGCGACAGCAGAGCGACTGAGCCCGACGCTTGCGACGACACCGACAACAGCAAATTGTGCAAACTTGAATCATAATCAACGCGGAATCCTCGTTGTACTCTTTATCTCTGCCTCGTGTTTGACAGCCCGCATCCTGCATCTTTTTCCTTGTTTCCTCCATCTCTTCAAGCTTAAGCACTGACTTCCTTCTGGTACATCTACAACTTTTGACTCTGAATCTTACTTCCAATGTCATCTTCTTACTCTAGCTCTGTTGCGCGCTTTCAGGGCAATGGTAATGTCATTGAAGAGGAAGCCCCAGTCCGGCTCTCCGACCTCGTCCGGACTGCAGAGACAAGTCGTCTAAGAAGAAGAGGTGCTATTTCAGGTGCACATCGTGCACGACTTTCAAACACTCTAACCGCTGTTCAAGCACAACCCCAATCACAGACGACACAGACGACCTCCCGCACATCAGCTCCACTCTCTGCTCCTAATGCGAACGGAGGACAGTGGTCCGCTGCGGTCGGAAGCACAGTATCAGCTTATCCTTGGGCTACATCGGGAGCGACCCCGTTTGGTAGCTCACTAATTGTTCCTGGAAATGAGGCAGATGATGATTCAGGTAAAACTGATGATGGCGTGGGCGACGGAGAAGGATATGCGATTTATTGCGGTGCTGAGAGTCCCGAATTTGGCACCGACGAACCTTATAGAGTCAGTCCGTTGCCGCAACCTTTACCATTTACGCCCTCTCCCTTTGCAACTTTCACGAGCTCGGCAACCTCCTTAAGCTATGATTCGGAAAGACGAACAATGAAAAATCGCACTTCAACTGGCTGTGGTGCATTAATTCATGCTCATGCTTCACCACGAGCCCGACACGGTACATGGGCGGCTCGTGGGGAAGCCGGGTCAGCTGTTGTACCAATGGATAAATGCTACTTCTCACGTGGTGGACAACCGAAACAATTTGCGTGCGGATGTAGATGGCATGGTGTCGGATGTGCTAAATGGTTCGTTCATATTCAGGTCTCAGGGACTTAATAACATGAGCCATTCTAATTATTTGCTTTTACGAATACAGTGGAAATGCCCTTGGACATATTTATGTCCCTTGCCAAGCTGTTAACTCTACCCGCGCAAGCAACCCAATTTCATCTTCTACGAGTCCATCCTCGCAATGCCACTACACGTTTTACGCGGACGCTGTGAGCTCAGATCCCGACTTCTCATTTCCGCCAGCCGCCCTCGCTCGGCATCATTCACATTCTAGCACTAATAATACTAGAGGGAGCGGTGCTACCGGTGTATCAGGGCTCGGGAATCCTGATTTTACTAGTTCATATTTGCCTGTTGGTGAATATGCATATAATTACGGTACCAATACAAATAGTGGTGGAACCATATTCTCACCGGCAGGCTTTTACGGTTATGCAGAGCAAGGGGATGCTGAGGGGGAGAATGAACAAGACTTTGATTCTGAGCCCGATTTTGATTCTAACTCAAGAAGACGGGAGAGAGAAGGTGGGTTTGATGCTAACGGCATGCCTATAGGCATCGGAAATGAAAACGAAGATTTTGAGCCCGGTTCCCCAGATAAGCCACCCGCTGATTCTATGGGAACTAATGGTACATCAAATTCTGGAAGAACATTGATGCTGTGGCCCGCCCGGTAAATATTAAAACAACCTTTTGAACGACCCTCCACCATCACCATTTCCATCCTTCACGTTGGTGAAGATATGATTTTTTTGACGAACCCTTTCGTCTATTTCATGACCTTAATTTCCTTCTTTTCACTTTTCTTTATGTCTTTAATGCATCTTGTTATCTGTGTTCGGATTTCTTCTCCTTCCTCCTCTCATCTCTCGACTCTCAGAAAGATCTTTAAATACGTCCTAATGATCGATAACTTTACTGTCTTCTCTTCTATAATTTGAACTCTCCTTCGTAATGTCTTGTTCCTCCCAACTTCTTGTTTTCCGTACTAGCATTCATGGTTTCACATTTTATGACATAGTATATATTCTATCATACATCCATCTCATGACACTATACTTAGCTATGGCACATTTTAGTAACATTTCTCATATACTGACCTATAAATTAGATTTCACATTTCTATTCTTTGTGAATTACTCATTACTTATCGGAGTAAGTAGAATGCGGGGAACATTCTCCTTGAGATGAAAAAAAATCCCATCATATTGGAATGCCTGAGAGCGAATATATCTAAAAGTACACATCAAAGCCGATAATTTAACAGGATATAAAGGGGGAAAGCCGAAATGAGTAAAGTACATAGCATTTTAAAGAAAGAATGTGAGTATTAGTGTTACAATGATCTCATCTAAGACACGGTGACTTTCAACGCCTGCGCCCGCGCCAGTGACCTCAAGAACCGCGGTTTTAGGTGATAAACCTCCATGGACCACAGGAGAGACTTGAGGAGTGGCCGAAGATGATTCGCGATAAGTCGTAGGTAGGAAAGGACGGAGGTACGTTGCCAGTTTTGTGTTGTGTGAATCGTAAAGCTTTAAGTTATATAGGTTTTAAGTTACTTCTTTCACTTGAAAGAAGTAAACTGATACTTACTTTCGGTGTCGGAGTTGAGAGTTTCCATCGAAGTTCTTCACCCGTGAGTGATCGGAACACGCGTGTACTTTCAAATTCCGTTATTAACTTTAACCATAAGCAGAGTAAGATCAGAATAACAATTACCTCGAAAATAACTTCCCCCTCCGTAAATACTCGTTAGCAGGTCCCGACTTTCCATTAAAGTGTAACATCACAGGAGAAAACGAAAACGGTTTCCGTTCAATCGTAGCTACACAAATCTCTTTCTCGTCATCATCGTCATCATCATCGTCCTGATCACTAGGGCATTGGTCTTCTCCCTCACTTATGGGTGAGAGCGGAAGTCCATCACCGCTTGAGCTTGGAGCATGTCTAGAAGATTGCCGTGAGCTTGACGTGCTCGAGCTACGACCACGACCAACGGGTGGTTGCCCGGATGTGGTGGCTGCTCGTCGAAGGTTGTTGGGTGGAGTAGAAGGCTTGCGGATCCGATAAATCGAAGTCACTTCACAAGTAGTCCCAATCCCAAACTTATTAAGCGCAGATCTATACTTTCTGTCTCCAAGATTCGAGTGTGGATTATTATGATGATGATTACTATTATTCACAGCCGGAGTTGACTTTGATAGTGCTGAATTCGAGTATGGTCGGATTGGGGTGTTGATCGTTGTCGTTGAAACCGAGGAGGAAGGTACGATTCGAGTGGCGACACGATACCGAGGCACTCCATCTGGTCCGAGAAATAATGCATCCCGAGGATCATGAGTAGAGAGTGATAAAGTTAGAGTCCCGCGTTCTAAAGTATCAAACTCAAAAAAACTTTGAGTTCGAGCTCGGGTCCTAGGACGTTGCATTGGCCTTGGAGTTGCTCGAGGTTCTTCTTCCATAGTATAATGCAAGAGTGGTATTCCCAGGTTGTACTGAATAAAACACAAGCCTAAGGTATGGGCAAAGTAGATTCTTTGCTAGAGAAAAGTTACTATGAGGTAAAGACGGCTAGCATCAACCGTCTGAGTGTCCAGAGTCAACACGCTGGTTAAACCAGGACGAAAAGGTACTTCGTAGAGCATAGCTTTGAACTGAAATTTCCATAACGATTTCCCTCGACATACGGAGCTTGACCATGCAGTCCGAGTCGCTTCGCTGCTGACTTCAAGAAGGGGATAAGAGCTATTTACTAAAAATAGAAAATGGTTATGTAATCTCAATCCCGTCAATAATCTCCAAAGTTGACAAACGCGTTATTACACCGCATTGTTACAGTATCCTAGTTGAAGTTTACGTTACGTTGTTTGAGTACAACCTTGTGCGGAACCGGCTGGAAAGGCTCTTTAGACTAGACTGCTACTGGATAAGAATACGGCGTGGATTAGAACCTGTGGAAATTTTCTACCTTGTCTTTCAGTGATGTGCACAAGAGGGCTACTCCTTGGAGCAAATAATAAAAAAGTTATTAAACTGTCTCCATTTATCAAGATCTCGGCCCTTTAATTGAAGATCTTTGCTAATTTAGTCAAAAAGAAGTCTAAATGCTAGTGATAAAATCCTAATGCTGGTTGTTGAAATCCAGCCCCAAACTTTTTGCCCTCCGTTAAGTCCTTCACAGAGACCAGGGTATTACAGACTCCCAACAGCGGCATGACATATACCTTCTAACCTATTAGAAATCATCTCTTACTTTGCTGCTAAAAGGAACCTATCACACGCTTCTAAAGCCACCACAGCGAGGTGAGCTCAAGTCGATTAGCTTTCTTTGTTTCACCGCTCATCGGGTAAAACTGCCTTGTCCCCGTGTCCTATACGCCACGTCTCTTTAGCCAAGCTTTCGATCTTCATTATATCCTTACATACACCCCCGCACCATTGAATTCCAATACGTGAAACTTCTCCAGGACCCTTGATGACTAGCATTACGAACTTCTCAAGAAATGGGCACGGGCGGTTGAGATTATCAGTCCGTCCAGCATCTGTCGCAGACAGTGCCGAGATTTCTGATATTTGTCTACAATCACTTCTTACATCTGACTCTTCAATCTCAATATCTTCAAACACAAAATCTACAGGGAAGGGCAGAAGGGCAGGATTGCATCATTCAAGAAAGGTAGCTAGGCATGTTCAACATCCAATACTCCCTGCAGAGGTTAGGGCATTACCATACCTTCATCTCCCTTCTGGATTTGGGTTTGTCCTCGTAGAATCAAGAGAGGATAATCAGAAAGTACCTAGGTCGCATTTCTCCATGTCAGACTCTTCCTCTGATGAAAGCGAGAAATCTTCATCACCATATCTTGGAGCCACAACCAAAAAACATGTCCACTGGGAATTAGAATCTGATATATCTGATATGGACATTAGCATATCCTCAGACTTCTCTGTGTCTTCATCCTCCTCATCCTCCTCCTCGTTCTCTCACTCGTCCTCAAGCTCCATCTCTTCAACTTCTGATTCAGTATGTACTGGAAGTTCAAATAACGACGAACGTATTGTGGGATATGTCGTAGGAACACTTTACCCTTCTCAGTTTATGCGTGAAGCAGACGCGACTTGGTGGCCTGCCTTGCGTCTACAGTATCCAGAAGGTTTAGCTGGTACGCCACTAGACCGCCACTTCATTGGACTCGTACACAGAAGTAGCGGAAACTGTAAATGTGAGAGTAGCAAGCTCGCAGGCACTTGTGAACAATGTGGCGAAAAGGATGGTTTTAGAAAAAAGTCTTTCTCAACGAGTCGGCATCCTGGCTCAACTTCATTCGGACCTGGCCAGATACATCTAGGAGTGATTGGAAAGTATAAGGAACATGGATGTGATCGATTATTGGTAGACGTTGCAATGCGCTATTTGAAAAGGAGATCTAAGGGTCAAGAAACAGGACACTCGCTTCTATGATATTATCTTCCTTTTTGCGTTTTCTTTCTCTTTCTTCTTTTCTTTTCTCTTTGTAGTCGTCCCTGCTGCTATCTTTATTGCTTCGCTTCTTTCTTCGGACATGAAACTAAAACTTCTAGTGTGTACTTTTATACTTCTATGTATCGGTAATTATATTTCGCACCATGTTTTAAATTGAGATCACATTCAACTATATATATTAAACAAAACTAGACGCTGTAAGTAATAAAAACCTTTTGGACTCGGATGGCTATACATATCATCATCCTACGAGAATTCCATAGCACTAATAGGCGCATCCTCTCTATAACTCGTTTCTTCTCCCGATCCCTTCTCAGCTGCCTCCTTCAAATTGAATAACATACGACTACCAAGGACACAAAGAAAAGTGGGCGATCCAGCCACAGCTAAAACATCGGTAAGAAACACATTGGCTAGGTCAATCTCGTAATACACAATGTTCAATGCACAACAAAACACGACACTACACAAGTATAAATACCACGAGTTAGTCTTATATTATTGATCATCAATATAGGGAGTTATGGCGTACGCGAAGTAGAAGAAAAGTTGATCTTGGATAAGTACCCGAACGAGATGAAATCCTCGGAAACCCTCAGAAGGAATCCAGTAATCCCTACATTTATAGAATGCTAAAAGCAAGAAGAAGACTCCAGTAACCATTGGGACAATCCTAGGGATACTACAGTGAGTAAGTATCAGATATAATAACAAGGGCTACTAACCAAGTAACAAGATCCAGGTTGGTAATAAGAGCTCTCAGCTTGAAACGTCCGCAGAATGCAAGGCCTGGAATAATACTAATTGACTCATCTGTGGAATAAAGTTACTAACATAACCCTTAATTGTATGAGTCACGACGCACAATCGCTAAATTGAAAGGTTCTGACATAAACGTAGCATCTAAAAATGGTCACTAAGAGCACTAAGAATTTCAGGGCAACAGACAAAGCCAGAGCTTAGAACCATGATATCAGAATATGATAGCAAAAACTAAAAATAAGTGAGATTTACTTACAATTCCCCCACAGTGCCGTTATACGAAGTACGAGTATATCTAGTTTATGGAATTAAGATCAGGAAGTCCACTAAAAATTAATCCATTCCTCTCACAATCGATTATACTTATATTGAGAACATCTTCGTTAACCATTGCAAGGTTATATCAGACCTTTCACAACATCAGGAAGAAAATGTTGATAGGCTTACTTGTTCCGTTGTGTACCCATATACTGTATTGACCTAAAACGAATAATTCAGTAAAAATTCCAGAACCATAGTTGCATCTGGGGTTCCTCACAACTAGATATGAATATTGGTCATATAAGGTCATTAATAGATTTATCAGAATATGTGTATAACCTACTGTATAGTAGAAGCATTCTTGGATGAAACTTTAAGGTCGAATTATTTAGCTAACTCTTCACCATTAACGAGTCGTACTCACAGAGTAGAATCGATATAGCTCCCAACATTCCAATATACCGGTTCTATTGAGACATTAGGGAGTGATTAAATGCTAATATGCCTTATACAACCTACCGCGAAGTAAAGTACATGGACAAACCCGAATTTTTTGTCTCGATCCTGATATCACACGGGTCATCAGTGGGTAAATCCACAAACTTCAAAACCTCAAGTAATTTCAATTACCCAGAAATATCTAATCTTTTGAAATGGAGATGATTATTAGGGATGAAAAGCTTTTGAAGTTCTAGGTGAACCTACTTCCTTGTCCATCGAAAGCACTTGGAAAGGTGATTAGGGGTTAGATCAGTAGAAGGTTAATAGTTGGTGAGGTGGATATAGATGATACATACACGAATCATACACCAAAACAGTAGCCGTTGCTATATAAAAATTCTGAGTCACAGTAGTCTGATCGACTATCTCAGATATATGGAAAGGGTCGATATAGTCAAAAGTCATGGAGGCGGTAAAAGAGAGAAAGGGGGGGGGGGGAAGGTCGTAGTTGATCCTCTGAAAAGAAAGAATTATTTACATCTTCTTGATCTTATATTTGCTCTTTAGATTGACATGAGAACCCAGAAAGTACCATCATGACTTATCCCCCCTGTAAGGTACTGATGGGACATAAACACTTTAATTTGGATGCACATAGAAGTTCTGGAGTGATCAACTCGAACAAACAAATGAAGAGTTTCAATCTCCGCTACAATGTTTTTTAATTGATGGCTCGTTGCGGAAGTATCGAAGCAGCTATCAAATTGATGGGTGGAAATAGTTGGTCAAGGAGCTTCCTGAAGTGTATGCACGCAAATAGATTTGTTTTCATCCATGGATCCGAAGGAAAAACGACGAGCTACTCTTAGCATATACTTGATTACGTCTTGGTGTCATCACAGAGTAGGTGATGTGGGTTATCGTTAATATATCTTTCTCACAAGCTCAACTCCTCCTATTATCTTGGTTGATCGTTAATTACGCTACAAATCCTGTATAAAAATAAAAGTCCAACAGATAAAATAGAATAATATGGTACTTGACCGAGTCTGGTCCATAGCGCTCGTCTTGAAAGCGAGAACTTCCGATTTAAAGTATTGGGTCTGATTCTCGCGTTGCACTTGAAACGAGATTGGTAAAAAAAAACCCCCTTTAATACTTGGCTAAAATTATCTTTTGATAAAGAGTCTGTAAACGTTCAAATCTTCTTAGATTTATCCGCATTGGGTGGTTTATATACTTACTCCATGAAGGGAGACTATAGCATAACAAAAACATATAATCCATTATACAGGCTTTTGGAGAAAAGACGTTCTATCATAATGAAATTTACCCCTTCCCCTATATTTCCAGACCTTCGTCAAACGTTCTTTGTTACATCACGATCCATCCCTCCATATCTAAGTTTCTGTGCCTTCTGCTCTGGGTTTTCCCTCCCTGTTCCGCCACCGTTCTCTTCAACAGCTGGCTCATACGGTTCATCTCGGCTAACAGTAGCATACTCTTTCTCTGGATTCGCATATTGCTCGTTTGGACGATGAGCCGCATCGCTCTGACCATCAACACGGTACGTCTTTGTTGAGTCAGGAGGAGTCGTATCTACTTCTTTGAAATAATCCTCTGCCGACGCCTTCTCTTTCCCCCCCTCTCCTCTAGACACTGAAGGTGAATGGAACCCTCGTCTCTCTCTATCAATCTTTGAAGATTTCGATTGCTTTTTGGTCAGCATTTGTGATGGGAGCTCAGGATTCGGTGCTGCATTTCCCTTTCCCTTGTCCCGACCTTCATCTCCTCCTTTTGAGGCTGTTGCATGTTTAAGGTGTGGGTTCTGGTCAAGGTGAGTGTGCTCGATTGGAATGCGCGAAGCAGGTGGGGCTCTACCCTTTGTCTGTGTTGCGAGGAGTGTACGAGAGCTACAGTGGAAGGTTCTCTTGGGAAGGGTCTGTAGTAGAATTCTTGATAACATCATATTGAAGCTGAATGGTATATGGGCTCTAGGATGAAAAAAGAGTTTTAATTCTTAGATTGAAAGGACGAAGAAAGTCTCAATTGTTGTGGTTGCATCTTAAGCCACTATTAGGTAGTTAGTGCAAGGAATACAGGTAATGACGTCACTTTTGACGTGAGGAAATGATCGGCGGCTGTATTACGCTATGCGGTTTACACTGTGATCACGTGCGGCCCAGGAACGCGACGACCGGGTCGGGAATAGATGGGATCGGTAATTGAGGGTGTGTTTGGTACACAGACACCTGAGCACGACACTTGCCAACTGCAACGACGTAAGCGTCAGCTAGTGATCTCGAAGCCTTGGCTCCTGCCATTAGGTATCATGGATGCTAGAAACTCTCATTATCTTCCTCTTCTCTTGTTATCAGTCCCTTCTCTTCTATTGGCTTTCAGACTTCTCGTAACCTTTCCACTCCCTCCAGGCCCTATCGCAGTATACCCATCATTAGCCTCATTGCCAAATAACTCACGATCGTGGTTGATCTACCCGGAAAATTTCTATGAAGGGGGAAATTATGCTAATTTCCCATTTGGACGCGTGAGTATTACCGCCCTTATCCAACAAGTTGGATTTTCAAAACAACCTCAAAGGTTCGGTATTGGATCTTTGGTCCTGAAAATGGAGAAAAAGTAGTACTCGTGCATGGACTATCTATACCGGCTATAATATGGAAAGATGTTGCTCCTCAGCTGGCGGCAAAAGGATTCCGAGTCTTGGTTTATGGTACGTCCATTGTTCTTTTAATATCCCCCCGGACATTCAACTTATTCGGCTTAGATTTATATGGAAGGGGCTACTCCGATGCCCCACAAGTACCATACAATGCTGGGTTATATACTACTCAGCTGGCACTCCTTATGCAACACGTTCACTGGGGAAAAGCTCATATTGTAGCTCTTTCTATGGTATATTATTATTATTTCGGATGTTCCTTCTCGTTATTTACATTACACTATAAAGGGCGGGGGAATTACAACTTCATTTGTCTCCAGCTTCCCGGAACTCACAACTGGTAAAATAGCATTAATTGCACCTACAGGTCTAATGGAGGTACGATTTTATAATACCCTCCGGAAAGTATGGGATTGTTATAAATTCATCGTTTACCTAATAGACTTCCGACTTCTCTCGCACCAGTAAAGTAATGTCGTCACCTCTTATTCAGTATATTACTTCAACATCACTCGTCCGAGTACGTGGATTCACTGCCTTTTGAAAATGCTATGTTGAATTTGTAATTCGCTTAGACTTTCCTACAAAAGCTTGGTTCTGGGGACTCATCTATTGATCCAATTCACGAGGTACACCTATATCTACTTGGGAGTGCTTACATCTTTAACGACGTGTTCAATCTAGATTGTGCAGATTCAATCAGCCTATCTTCCAGGATATAACGGTGCAATTGCATCCTCTTTACGTGATGGACCCCTCCGAGGTCTTAGCCAGGCCTATTCAGCTCTCGCAAAACACAAACAAGACTTGCTTCTTATTTGGGTATGTAGGCTACTACGCAGTCAGAACTATTTACTGATACACTTTATTTCTATTTCTCAGGGAACGGACGACAACTCGGTTCCATATCGATATGCAGCCAATATTCAAAAGCTAGTTCCAAATTCTAAATTAATTACTGTTGATGGGGGAAACCACGATCTCACTTTATCAAATCCTAAAGTTGTGTGCGAGGCCCTCGTTGATTTTCTCCGGTCCACAAAAATACGATAGTTCTGGATTGGATGGTGCCTGATTTCTCCACGGACTATTATAATTCCATTATCTTATACATACACTATCCTCAACCCTATCCACTCATGTGATTGTTTCTGTTATTTGTTTTTGATACACACTATTTTTTTGTTGTATTTCCTGCTAGTTTTTTGTTGTTCTTCGGGTATATATGTTGTTGTTTTTAATTGTATGTATGCGTCTTGCTTGTTACGAAGAAAAATAAAGGAAATAAAATAGAATCGACTTTAGTTGCTACTTCTTAATATGATGTGCAGAGGACCAAAATTGGAATGCTTGTGTTTAGAATTTAGGCATGAATAATAGAGAATCCGCAGTTGACAATTAGCGGGCCAAAGAGTTTCACTGTGCACTTTACACGTGGATCTCATTTACGCCGGTTCTTTTGTGTGCTACAGAAGCAGGGCAGTGTCTCCCTTGAACGCATTCATCTCGTGGATCAAATTAAACTTGTGAGGTCTTTCTCACTCATATTCACACCGATGATATGCAGACAAGATACCAAGTGGGACCCAATCAGACCCAGTTTCCTTCAAGTCGTAGGGCTCATTTGTAGATAGTGAATATATACTTTTTTGTAATGAAGGGTACTCTTATGTAATCCTAATAGATGTTATTACCTCACGCGGTGTCGTGATTAGGTGTAAGCGCATTAACGCTTTCCTGGAATAGGAAACACGTGTAGTTAGCGTGTTTAGACGGACGGGGACTTTTTGTTCTAATATGCACGATAGCCATGCCCTCCGGCTCAGCTTTCCGTAAGAAAAATAAAAAAAAAGTGGGTAGTCATTGTCGTGTGCAAATTTCCGCTCTAGTCACAGGCGTGCTTAGGGCTACGGCCTCGATGTTTCCTTGAGGGCTTCTTTTGACTAGCTCCATCCCCCGCTAGTTACAAAACTCTCAGTGTTGCTATCCGTTCACTCTTGCTTCCCGCCCACGACTATCCATCCTTCCTTCATCCTCTCGAGTATATCAGAGTTTTGTCTTTGAGGATTATCGTGTTTTACCCGACTTCTTTTTCTCCTTTCTTTCAATCCCTTTCACCATGTCCTCCCCAGCATCCACGCCCGGTTCAACTCCAAGAAAGTCTCGTTTGAAGTCTTTTGGGAATGTCGTTCGTCGGAACTCCTCTTTCCTCATGCCTTCGCGGTCTAGCTCTCCCGCTACGCGTGTTAAGGGCGAAGAAACCGCTGACGCTGGCGTCGGCTCTCCAAAACAGCCTGCGACCCCTCCTGTTAAGTCTCCTTCAAGGACACCGTCTATCGGTTCTGTTCGTTCCATTAGGTCCATAGTCAAGAAACGTACCTCGTTCGATAATAGTGACAAAAAGGACAAAGAATCACCTAAGAAAGGTTTAAGGAAATCTAGTGAACAACAGAAGACTGAGAGCCAGCCGACACCTGCCCCTACACCTGCTCCTGCTCCTGCTCCTGCTCCAGTGCCAGTTGCTGAACCTGCTCCTCCCCCAGCTCCAGCTGTTGAACCTACTCCGGATCCAGCACCAGAACCGACACCAGAACCAGCATTAGAGTCAGCTTCAGTTCCAGCCCCAGTATCGGTACCTACTCCCGATCCTGAACCGGAGCCTGAACACAGTGCTGAACAACCTATTACTACTACTACCGTTGAAGCGACCCCCGAAGCTCCTAGTATCACTCCAGAACCTGCTAAGCCGGAAGAGAAACCTATTGAGCCCGCGCCAGAACCTGAGCTCCCAATAGTAGAAGTATCCCAGGAAGTAGTCCAAGAAGTTCCCGCGCAGGAAGAGCAACCAAGTGAGGTAGTACAAAGTCAAATAGTGGAAGGACCTATCCACGAGCCTCCAGCTTCAAATGCGCCTTCCTTTATTTCAAAGGATACTTCTGTGGAGTCTGAGGAACACATACCTTATCACGAACATGTGCAAATTCCCTTATCAGTCTCACCGGAGTCAATGTCCAACTCAAATTCAGTGGAAAATCTCTCCCAGCATGACCATCACTCCATACACGAGCAGAGCTTGGTTGTCCCTGGTCATGTAATGACTCTGTCAATCGACATTTCTCAAGAACATATTCCAACTGAGCTTAGTCCTATTCCGGAGGATGAACGTTCTGCAATTGAAGAGAGAGCTTTCAATCAATCGTTTGCCAACTGGGCCATCAATTCTACACCTCAGGTATCATCTGGGCTCCGAGCACCTCCCATTGTTGCACCATCTCTTTCCGCTGATAATAAGAGTAACTCAAGTGAAGTAGCGACTCCTCGCGCTTTGTCTCCCCCGGTAGAGGTCGCTCCAGTGAAAGTAACCCCTGAAGTACGAGTCGAGGAAAAGGGAAAAGGAAAAGACTCTCGACACCCGACATTTGTGCTTCCCACCGATTTACCACAGGAAGGCTACTTCTCAGATACGGCACCGGATCCTATCACACATGCGTCGACTATAGAGTAGGTTTACTCCAAAAAAGATGATATGGTGATTCTAACTCACCTCTTTGACTCTCAGACATTACACAGAAGATCCCTTCAGGGATCCGGACCCCGTGAACGCATACACTTCTATGCCTGCGTGAGTTCCTGCATTAGAATTTGGATCAAAACGTTTACTGAGATTAATTAATAGACCTGAAGTCGAGAACCCAGAAGACCAAAGCCAACCTGCAACCGTTGAACTCCCTGTTCCCGAGGTCTACACACTTCCACCCCTAAAGGAAGTATCGGCGAGGTAAATTTTATCCATTAACGATCTATAGGAAGAAGAGTAACTAATTTTTCTTAGGAATCTGCATCATGTTCCTTCTGACCATACACTCGCCGCCCAGAGTAGTAGAACTTCGAGCGAGCATCGGGGTGTTGAGACTGAGTGAGTCTTATATCTCTTTTTATTACGCAATAGTTGGAGTCTTAAACTATCTCTAGTGAAACTGTTCCTTTATTATCCCGTTCCAAACAACCATCAGGGTATGTACTATGGTTATAATAATCACTCAAATGGACAAGCCCTGAATTTTATTATTTCAGCTCGCCATGGGTACCAAACTACCAGACCAATACCTGGATCACTCATACCCTCCCTGACTCCACGAGATATTTCTATAACCCAGGGAGACGCATTGTAACAGATATCAACGTTCAGAACTCTCGTAAACTAGCAGCTTTGAACGCATATATGGAGAAGAAGCTATCTGGAGATACAGCGTTACCAGCTGAGAGCTGGGAGATTTGGATACATGACGAGGCAGTACACCGCGACGACTTTATTCCCGTAAGATGTTGGGTAGATCATGATTCTCGGGCTTTGGGACATTGGCCACCTCCATCTGTTAACCCTGATGGCTCGTTGGGACCTGTTGCTGAAGATAGTAAGTTATTTACTAAGGGCTATGAATATTACTTTTTAACAATATTATTATTATAGAACTTGACCTAGAATACAAGTACTGGGCTTTCATGGAGTCTCATCCTGCTCATATGCCACTGCCTTTCAACGCCTATGCTGATGCATTGGATGCCCTAACGTGGTCATATACTGGTAACTAATAAGCTCGTTCTCCTTTTTTGTATTCTCACTGACTCTGATCTTTGAACAGAGCAACTCCTGAAGTCCAAGCGTCGCGTACCTCCTCCCTTCACTCAGAAAGAAAGCCAAGAATTGATCACTGTTCTCCGATCGACTCACGGTTTGTACATCTTTCCCATGTATCAACGTCTCGCTTGTTAACGAATGTCCATTCCATTCATTAAACTAGATCATGATTCTAATGTGCAGGCCACAGTCCAGACTCGTATTGTAGCCCGCATTCTGCGTCGTATAGCTCAATGGAAACAGCATTTCTTCCGTCCTGAAAAGCCGCTTCCTCGTGGTACACCCGAGCCGTCCAAAGTGGAAGAGAATAAACCTTTTTGGAGGTACATCTACGACTGGATTATTGTGTGGCTATGTCTGGGATTGCCATATATTTTGGCCAACCGAGACGACTATTCGAGATACGATGAAGAACGGGGTGGCTTAATGAGAAATACGGGGCCCGCCTTCCCGTCGGAAGCATTTTTAATTGTGGTATGTCTACCAAGCTTTTTTCCACCTCGTTTCCATTTGCTGATGAGCCCTTCCTTCGTTCTGAAGGCTGGGATAATTATGGCGGCGTCCCTGATATTCCTCGCTCTGCCAGGTCTAGACAACGTTATGAGGACGGCTGGGTTTATAGCGATAATCGGTTCCGCGGCGAGTTTAGGGTCGTCGGTGATTCTAATTATCCGTAACCAGTGGCAAGTCCAACGCTTAGTTCAGGGTGGTGAAGGCTTTGTGGTTCGGATGCGAGCTTATGAGGTACGTTCTCCTTATATTCATTTGAAACTAGCGAGTAAGAAGAAACTAATTGTTATATTGTAGGGTCACGGTATCTTGCGCTCCCTACCCATCGTCTTCATTATATATGCCATTCTATCCCTTGTTACTGGCGTGGTAATATACGCTTCTCGTGGCTCGACTGTTATTGATCCAACACCTTGGACTAAATTCGCAGCATTCACACGCTGGACGACTATCGGTGTCGCTGGTTTCTGTGGTGGAGTGCTGATCGCATCGATGTTTTTCATTCGCCATTAGACCGTTCGTTATTTTTTCTCCCTCCAATCTCACACAACTGGATTTGTTGCATCATCTGTTACGACCTCGTTCCGAATTCATGCATCACACCATCATCAATATCATGTACACACAAACATATATATATATGCAGCATTTGCAGGATATCTAATCGGGATTTATGGAGTTTCGTCTTGTATGATAGATTGTATGTTTCTATTCCTTCCTCTCTTTCTTTTCATGAGCTACAGGGGCTTGACCGAAAGCCACAGGAAATAATCATAATGAATGGACACGTTATTAATGGTATTTAGATATATGAATATATATGAATGATAAAAAAATGTAGATGCTATTTAAAAAAAATTAATCGTCTGAACCTTGTAAGACAAAATACTCAGTTCCATATAGACCCGTGCAGAGTGCTGTCGCTCCAGTAAGGAATAACGAGACCGGATTTCGCGGAGCTGTCAATGAGCGTCTTCCGTTCCAGAAAAGATAGGTTAAGCACCAAGCTGAGGGGGGGAATGAAGTTAGAAAGTGTCACATGTTTTTCTTTTCTTTCGTTTTCATATTTGATAATACCAGAAAAAAAGAGGGTGGGGGAGGTAACTTACCGGTTGAGATTCCACTTCCGTTGGAGACGTCTCCTGTGGATGTGACGTACACGGCTCCGAACATGATCAGAGAGAACCCAGCCCGTTGAGGAAAGGGCGGAAGATTCTTAAATGCATTCGGGGGAATAGCTGAGCTGGCAAGGACTTTTTTTTTGAACCAGAGGGAAGGGGGGAATTGATTAAGAAAAAAAAATCTAGCAATGTAGTTTAACTAGTAATTGATTCTCTCACATATCGAACCTAATGACCAAGCTGGCCATCTAATTTTGGATTTGGTTTTTCATACCCATATCAACATACCAAAAGTTAATAAAAAAGCTGCGATTCAAATATGACTTTAGATGTGAAGTATGATTTTACACTTACGGTGATTGAGAAAACGGACGAACGACCTTGGCTTCCATTTTTTACACAGCGTGAAGGGAATCAATAAATTGAATAAAATAAAAGGTCATGGGCGATTAAGCCGGCAGTGTGCCGAAACTAGATCATTAAGACTCCGCCGTTAATTCTCACGGGGCGCTTTACACCCCTTCTTTCATATGTTTGTTTACCTCCGGCGCGGGGCCAACGAGAGATCATTATTATGACGAACTCATTTCGAAAACGGTTTAACATCAACCTACTTGACTTTCATTCGCAAACTACTAATAAGGATATTCTAGAACCACTAACGGAGGATGCATCTTGGTAGGTGTTCTCCTACTTTACTTGGACGACGCAGTGAAACTATTATATTAATATCTACATACATTGAACTTGAAGTTGTCTCCGGAACCTGGGAGCTTACAAAGTACCACAATCTCTGAGAATAAAGGGACCTAGGTCACGAAGCGCAGCTGTGCTGGTAGCTCTCTTTGTTGGAAGAACCGGAGATATACACGTCCTTCTAAGCCAGTAAGGATTTACGTACCTGTCATGATGTGGATATTTATAAATCTAAATTACTTGATGTTCAATATCCAAGGCGCTCGAAAACTTTGAGAACGTATGCCGGGGATACTTCCCTGCCGGGGGGTAAGGTCGAACCAACAGATCGTAATATCGAAGACACAGCAGTACGATAGTATTTTTACTAAATTTAATTCTCTTTTGCTTCTCTAATTTCATGAATGCACGGTGATTTAGCGCCGTGAAGCCTTCGAAGAGGTACGTCACACCCACTACATATGTTAGACTGCCCTACATTGAGAAAGGTTCAAGATCGGACTCAGTTTGGATAAAAGAAAGGTTCCGTTACTTTGTATACTCGAACCATTTCTTGCTGGGAATCAGCTCTTGGTAACCCCGTGGGTTATCTAATATCATATCAACACTGAACAACCTTCTTAATGATTATCCCTAGAGTGGTTGTCCTAGTACTGGATAAAACCTTAAGGGTAAAAGCTGACCTAATCTACTTCTTTCCCCTGATTCATACTTACTCTTGAATATTCTAGCCAATACTCAACGGGGCTGAAGTATCCTCCCTTTTCTCACATCCCCTGAAATCTTTTATGAGCTCCGAGAACTCACATCCCAACGAAAACAATGCCGAAACTCCCTATTACACATTTTATGACTATCCATGGGATAGTGGCGGTAGAAAATATCATGTTCGTATGCATAGATTTCTAACTGGCAGGGAGTCGAAAGGTATCAAACCAGTTTTTGGACTGACTGCGTAAGGAAGATCTCGAGTAATGTCAAAACACTATGCTAATATCTTATTGTAGCGCCATTCTTATCCGAGTTGCTACAATTGGTTATGGACGTGATCCGGACTTTGACGTTTTAGCACCCAACCAGCCAGCCATGTCTGAGAGAATCAAATACGCACTCCGTAACGATCAGAGGTTCATAAACGCTTTTAATGAAGAAAAAGAGGCCCATAGGAGGAGAAAAAAGTCGTCTGTCTCAGAGACAAACCCCCGGACTGTATGGACAGGTAGGACTGCTAGGAGTCGTTTATAAGGTGAAGAAAACTCGTCTGGTTTTAAATTAATGGAATTATGACGGAAAAATTTATTATATTTATTAATTTTAGATATGCAATAAGTTACGCGACTAGGATTTTACATATAGCTTAATGATTTCTATATTATTTTAATTTGCCGTTTTATCAGTTGTTTCAGTGGTATCTGAAAGGCTTTCTTCAACGAGGTCCTCAGGTTTGAGTTCGCCACAGTCGGAAATGACGACATCGACTGTAGGCCTATCCCTATAGTCGACTGAGGCTTTTTCGATAGCCGTCACTGGAGTACCATAAAACTTGATTAATATCCGTAGCCTTCGAGTCAACTTAAGAAGCTAAAGCTTACCAATGGATTGACCTTTGACCACTTCGCCGAATACAACATGCTTCCTATCAAGATGTGGCGTTGGAACGGTAGTGATGAAAAACTGTGAACCGTTGGTGTTCGGTCCTGCATTTGCCTTTCATCATAACAAGAAGTCAGTCAACTGAGCTTTTTGATCAATAAAAACTCTGCTACGGACCATCGAAAGGAGGAATGGCTTGTCATGCTTCCTCGCGAACTTCTCATCCGCGAATTTGGCACCATAGATCGACTCTCCCCCTGTACCGTTACCTGCTGTGAAGTCTCCACCTTGAATCATAAATCTACATAGATGATTTCAATTTGAGCTGACTGTAAGACTTATTTAATATGGTTTAGTATCTTACTGTTCAATTACTCGGTGGAACTTGCTCCCTTTATACGAAAGAGGTTTCCCAGATTTTCCGATCCCTTTCTCCCCAGTGCATAAACAACCTTTGGATCAAATAAGTTAGCTTTAAATTCGAGAGAGTCCACACGAACGGATCATGAGTATAACACATACGGAAGTTCTCAGCAGTCTTAGGTACAAGGTCATCAAAAAGGGAGAAGATAATACGTCCCAAGGACTCTTCACCGCAGGTGATGTCGAAGTACACCAAAGGGCGTTGTTCGGAGCTAGATTCAGTAGACATGACGAAGATTTCAATAAGGTGGTTGATAGTTGCGACTAGCATGATATACTGCGGTCTTTAAATATGATCCCAACCTGTAACAATGTGGCACACGGAGGGAAAAAAGGGTATCATTTTAACTTTGCATTCGGACTGAGGTTGGAATTCGGGGATTATCTGTAAACGTCAGCCTTATTGCTTATTACTACAAGACCAAGGACTAATCGAAATGTTGCCACAAGGCAGTCCAGACTAGACCAAACCGAGACGAGAGTGAATAAAATTCGTAAACATCCATTTATATAAATAATAATAGTCTGGACATCATGAAGGCGTAAGATACAAATTACACATGACGTTTCGTAAAAAAAAAGTCTGAGGTCTCTTATTCCTACAATTAGCGATAACTTGATCCGATCCAAATCTTATCTTATCCTACACTCTTCAAACCATCCCGTCTCAAACAGGACGTGAATAAAAAAAAAGAAAGGCAAGAAGGGAGGAAAGCAGAAAGAAGAAGAAAAAGCCTCCCCTCTAAGTTCAATAGATTACTTCTTGACTAACTGTCCTTTCGCATCAACGGGCATAATATTCATCTCAGGTTCTGCGCGTTTATCTCCCATAGACTTCAAAGCCTGCCCGAGGCCAACAGCAACAGCACCAACCGTCTGGGCAGTAGGGCCAGCCAAGAGTGTTCCTGCAGCACCTGCCCCTACAGCGATACCTGGTATAGAAGCGAGGGTTGCGGGTATAGCGCCAACAGTAATAAGGATCGCCGATAATGCTGACATTGCACGTGGGTTGTCTGCTGTTAGGTAGTCGAGTGCAACGCAGGCGTTGAGGAGCCAAGATGGGACTGATGCATTTGCGGAAGCTGTCACTACAGCGGGGATGGGCGATGGGGAGTCTGTGATTTAGGAATGGAGTAATTAATATTGGTGATGATCATCGGTAATTATGATATCAAGAAATGACATACCAATGGGAGATGTAGTCTTTGCGACGATGAGTTTCTCGACCTTTCCGTTTATATCCTTCTTGCTCTTTTCGAGAGCGGTAGACGTAGACATAGATGCGGAAGTGGAGGCGGAGGCGGTTTCATTGTTTTCATCGTTTTTGAAGACCCACCAAGAACCCTGTTTCTTCGGGACTGGTCTCCCATGCGCGAACCGATCTTTCTCTTTACTCCTCTCCTTGTTTTTGTTCTCTGCAACAGCTGCAACAGGAAGAGGTGGTTGTTCCTTTTCACGATTAGCCATTGTCTTTGACTTCGGACTAGAAGAAGTCCCTACAAAAAAGCAACCAATTATCAGCATCTTCCTTTCTTTCTTTCGAAGAATCTGAAAAACAAAAAACAAAAAACCGAAGTCCAAATTACGTACATCCAAGGTTCTGAACCGCAATCTTGAATTTCCGCCAGTTCCACACATGTTTGTCGCCCGTCATCTTCTGCATGACCGAGGCTAATTCATCGAGCCTAGCACGAGGTGTCGCAGCCATATAATGGCGTCCGACACGGTACCAGTAGTCTTTCGGCACCTTGCGTTCCTTACATCCCGCTTTCAATGTTTCAAGCCATGCGACGGGATCTTCATATTCATTTTCAGCCCTCGGCTTCTGCTTAAACTGAAAGAACGAAGTAGAAACAGTCCCGACAAAGATCGGTGGGTTCTCCCAGGAGTTGTAAAGGGCAGACAGGTCAAAAGGTTTGATTCGAAGTGCATCGAGCATCGTCGAACCCATAATGTTCAACCTAGTGGTTTGCGAAGATGAGTTTCTGGAAGACATTTAAAAAAAAAGTGAAAGTGGTTTCTTTGTTTAAACGCACACTTAGAATTTGAATTCAAAATTACGCGAAAAACAAAAGAAGAAAACACTTCAATGGTAAAGGAACAAAGGGTAAAAGATAATGAAGAGGATAGCGATGATGATAGTGGTATAAAGTAAAGGGGACAGAAGTAAACCAGCCCAAAGATATTTATGTAGTGTTCGTGGCTTCGGATAATCGCAGGTATCTCACGCCTCGTGTTTACTACATGTTTGGTTTATGACCCCGTAGCACGCGTGTTATTATTATTAAAGATTGCCGAGGTCGAAAGACATCAGCGCAAAAGACACCTAACACTCCCCCACTCCTGCTGCCTCAAGGGCAGTCAGCCCTCCGTAGTCCTCGAGACCCGAAGATAATGTGCGTGTGTGTTACACCGGAAGCCGCTAGAATGCGTTTTTCCGGAAATTGCGTAGCATAGCTTCCCCTCTAGAGTTTAGATGCGGAGGTTGTCAGGACTCCGTCACATAGCGATTAATCAACTTTGCTGTAAGCTAGATTCGCTTCAAAACCATGTCTTGTAGTAAACATTCCTATATCGAAGGGTATTGATTACCTCATAGAAAACCTATTTACCAATAATGGGATGAATCAGTCGCCCCAACACGAGGCTGATCACGGAATACACAGGATCCAAACTAACAATGTGATAAAGTCAGTGAACTAACACATAAACTCATTTTGATGGGACTTCTACTTAGTAAGGGAAAAATTAGCAAACCAATTGGTCTTCAACATCACAGAACTAAGGCACGTACATTTCTCCTTTCATCCTATCTAACGAGTCCCCTCGTGATGACAGGCGAGTATGTCTTCAAACACGTGTATGTATATGACATGATTTTTTTCACCCCTAACAACGACGATACTTGGTTAGTCTAATTCCGTAGTTATCACAGATTCCCAGACTAGAAATTCATATTTCTTGAATGTAATTGAGGAAAGGTGATAATATCTACCCCACAAATTTTATATTATGTTCTGAAAAACTCAAATCCAGAATTTTAGTACGATCAGTATATGCTTATCATGTAAGCTTGCAGTCACGATAGGAAGGGCCTTAAGTAAGTGCTGTCCACCCATTCGAGGTAGCGTTATGCCTTTATAAGGGAATAATTTATTGCAACACTTCTATGATTCATTGAAGAAATTAATATGCCTAGCCAGTGTGAGAAACAATACAATAATGGATATATGACGTCGACCCATAGCGAGAATTATGATATGAATATGAATAAAATGAAAAGAGTTACTTGAGAAATTATGAGCCAGTCAATCTTCTTCGCTTTTTTTCTTGGTATTCGACACTTGCATACCATGCGCCGCCGACTAGAGTCAGTATTATACCGAGCGCATTCACAGGAGTAATTGTCAAGTGGAATAAGAATACAGCGAATAAAATTGTTAGCACTTGCTTAACGTTTGCCGCCACAGTAATGCTTAGTGCTCCGACCTTCTTGTTTGCAGTGAAACTGACAACATTCAAGGCAAAAGCAAGAAATCCGTTGGCTGCCAGAGCCAGCGCACGACCTGAAGTCATCTCTTGAGCAGATGACATACGAACACGGTCTAGTTCGCCTGAGAGGTGTGCGACAAAGACACATTGAATGAAAGCAAGTGGAGACATTCGAGCCAGAAGATCTAGTGGGTGGAGTTGGAGACGGACGCGGGACAAACCCGAACCAGCGGTAGATAAATTAGTCGGGAGAGGGGATTGCAAAACATTCGTGAAGACAGTTTTAAGGGCAGCAAGGAATGTACCGAAAAGAGTGAGAAATAGACCCCAGGTCGTGAAGTAGTAATCTCCGAAGGTTCTGAGATAGATTTGTAAGGTTAATAATTCGTGTCAGAAGGTTGTGGCCAAAACTGGACTCACGCGAAGCCAACACCCGCAATCACGGGCAAAAGAGAGATCATTTTCTTCGCGGAATATCTCGTTTGAAGGAATAGATAGGAGATCGTCATAACGAAAATGGGTGTGGCTGCACGTACGACTTGATGGAACTAAGGTCCAAGAAGGTCCAGGTCAGAAGCACAATTCAACCCAAAAATAACGGGAGATCTGCACTTACTGGGACAGTAACCAATCCAAGACTAAGATTACTGACAGCGATATTCACGGTATATAAGACGCTGAAAGCTGCAAGGACCGCATTCTCTGATGCCGTGAGTGCACGAGGTTCAAACAGTCCCCGCTCCTGCAAGACGTAGCCTCCAATGCTCCCACATAGCGCATGCAACGCGGTCAATGTGTACGGAAATGGGAATCTTACTAGGACGAATTTATTATAAAGAGTAAGAGAAAGGTTGGTAACGAAGTAAATTGCGAGCCATGATATCTGTGATCGAGTGGCAGTTATCGCTGTTGAGGGGGAAATTGTGGATATTGATGGGATGCGAGCATGTCGTGACTTGGTAGAATCTTCCTCTAGAATTCCCTTTGAAGTATAGTACCCACTCTTTAGTGGCACACCACCCTGAACATTACTTTGGGACTCTATCGTCGACACAGACGCGTACGGAAGTGTCATTGAGGACGTTGACCATGATGAGAGAACAGAACGAAAACCTCGATCCATGGAGCCTACCCTGATTCAGTTTATGTCCTTGTTGCTTCTGCTTCTGAAGGGGTCTTAAGGCAAGTTCTACTAACTCTACATTCGATGGTTGCGATTGCAAGACAGTGTTTTGTTGGGACCGCGATCCCGTCGTTGTAGCAGTTTGATGTTAAGTAAAATGTTAATGAGATTCGGGGCGCGGTGGCCGCGTGTAGAAATTTATCTCCCCCATATATATTGACGTTTATTAGGTTCCTCGACCTACTCATTGCCGCCGGTCCTGAAAACACCAGCTCGGTTCCCCCACCGGGTTTTCAGCCCATAAATAACGCCAAGGGCGGTGTTCTCAAACCGATGGAGTGTCATGCTTGATAGATGGACGCATCCCTCAAACTATCTTATTTGAAAGAAAGTCAACTACATTTTAATTTATCAGGCGTGGAGATGTAGGTAAGTAAAACGAAGTACGGTATTTAAATGAGATCAAGATCGTGTCCGTAAAATTAGAAGTAGAACAAAACCAGTAGTCTGAGCAGCAAGAAAAGAATACCTATGACTATGAAAGAATCTTATCGACGGATTGGTTGAGGAAGTCTTTTCGAGACGTGAGATCGGCTTTAGGGAATTTTGCTGCAATAGCATCTCGAGCAGTTCTGTTAAAGTATATGATCTTTCAAATAATTATATAACAATTGACTCGTGCAATGCAGAGCAGCCGTGACAGCATCATTGCTTCGGACTTGGATTCACTCCCACTGCTAGAATCAGTATTATTACGAGTAACAACCCTTCTCTTCCCCTCGAAGACACTCTTACAGGATGCCAGGTTCTGTAGCCATTGCCTTGTCTCTTAAGTAGGTCTACGACACTGAAACAGAAACGTTTTCCTGTATTATTATTTGTAATTTCTACACCAATACTCCCTGATAAATCGCTCTAATATTTTAGTAATCAGCCTAATCAGGATAGAGGAGGCATACAATGGCATTAATAAGCAGGAGCCTTCTATATTTGCCTTAAACTTATATGGCCTACACCTTTGATCTATGAATAAGGACAATGTGGCCTCGGCAGCGATGCTAGGTGGATTCTCGTCGAATTCTCATTTTAAGACGTCCTTCTTCACATTTACTAATATTTGTAGTAATATCTATAAGTAAGTAAAGGTAAGATGTGAGTGAGAATTGTTCACATACCACGAAGAGTAAAAAAGTCTTCGTTGGTGGTTGTCATTAATTTAGATATGGACATCGCTGTACACTTTGGGTTGTAATAGCTCTCTATGGATCAATGGAATGTGTTAGAGGATGTCTATATTGTAAAGTTGCAAGACGAAATGATTTGATAGGGTGATAGTAGAGGTCAGAAAGGATAGTACGGATTGTGGTGATAGAAGGTTAGTTCCTGGAGTGTCGTCCCCTTGGTAGTTCTCTATCTCTGTAATTTATATAATTGGTAATGTTCGTGAGTAATTTTACTAGATGACTACCCTTTAACTCCTATATACTTCTTGTAGAAATTTGTTGGTCCGGACTCGCTCGAATTATTCACCACTTTTTGGAAGGAGGGGCAACAACCTATACTCTCCTCGGTTATGATTATTAATAATAATCGGACTAGTTGCTTGTTATTTTTATTTATGTCTTTTCACTTTTCCATTTTGTTGTTGTTGGTGTGTTGTTGTTGGTGGTGGTGTGTTGTTATTGTTGGTGTGTTGTTGTTGTTGGTATGTTAGACTTTTTTGTGTGTGGAGGTAGGGAAGGGAAAAACCCCTAGTTTCATCCGCCTCGGTTCATACACGGACATGCTCCTTTTTATTGTTCACATATACGTATGCGTACACGTGTACCGCTCTAGTCGATGACTGTGTAAATATATGAATAAGATTACGATGACAGTAACAGAATTTCAACATGTATGTTAAGTGCTTCTCACTTTACAAAGTCGGCAATTTCAACTTGATCTAATTCGAATCTAATCTACTACTTGATCGATCGACCAGTAGACAATTAAACTTCAACCTTATCTTCAGCCGGGGTCACAACTAAACCATAAACTATAAATCATAAAACGTCTGTACAAACTAGACTAACAGAAAACAGAAGAGATACGTCAACTCTTTTAAAACAAAAAAAGGGAAGTACTATGAATTTGCACATCGTGTATCTGGTGCATTTACGAATGTCAAGGACGAAAAAAAGTGGAAAAAAAGTGAGAAAAAAGTGAGAAAAAAGTCACGGATGAGAAAATAAAATAAAAAAATGCTTTAACGGTTTTTTTAAAATATACGCATATGTAATAGATGGGAATTGGGGAGGAAAAAACAAGAATAAAAAAAGAAGAAACACACATACATACAATGTGTCATCCCATACCATGGCACGTCTTTTCAGAGATGTAATTTCTTAGGGGGTAAGCGGGACAAGACTTCCGGAAAACAACCGATACTTGATAGAGTTCGAAATACTTGTCTGAATCGTAACTACAGGAGCAGGCGCCAGCCTAGAAGCAGTAGCCACCGGAATAGGATGATCAAGTTTAGCAGGTGTTGATTTATGTGAAGCAGCAGAAATACCACTCGACGAACTCAATCTATTAGAGCTAGGACTCCGTTTCCCATTCGTAACCAAACTCCTCAAAATAAGAAGACTCGAAGAACGAGAAAGGTGTGAAGGTCAAACGGCACCAGAACCTGAAGTAATTACTTGAGGCGAATCATCCTCAGCAACACTTTGTCTAACAAAGACGAAGCACTGCGTCCTCGAGGCCTGAATATCCTCGATAATACAGTCCGTTGAGCAGCCCTGTTGTTCTCTCCTAGAATCTGAAGTGTATATGACGTATCCCCATAGTAGCATACTCGACAAGGAGGATGGAAGTGATGGAGAATTAGGAGAAATCGCCACCACCATCAAAGAAGCTGCGTACGCTGTCCACCAACAAACGTGAACGCTTGGGACATTCCATCGGTTCAAGTTCATCCCTGAGTATTTTCATTCTCATTCTCACTACCTACACCAACAACATGTACTTGGGCGGAAAGAACTCATGTGTGGGACTTGTCACAGCTGCATTCCCAGACGCTGAAGAACACTGAGACTGAGAACACGGTTCTGTCGTCGACGAGTCAGGAGAGAACGCAGGATCATAAGCCGATGAGGTCGAAGAACGACTATTCCGAAGGTCTCTTTCACGTTCAGAAACAGCGCCCTGGAAGGTAAGAAGCATTCCAAGCGAGTTCCTGTTCAGAGTCTTCTTTCTCAGCTTGGCAGGCGTACGAGGAACAACGATTATGTTAGAAGCAGCTGAGTCCAAGGCAGAGATCGTAGACATAGACTGAGTAATATTATCACTAGGTAAGACAATTGACGTTGTCGATGAGCAAACGGATGGAATGCACTGTTTGGATACCCTTTGCCTTTAGCTTGTTTTTCGCTATCGTACCGACGCCGAAGCCATTCCCTTGTGCTGGAGGCACCAGATCCCTGAAGGGTACCCCATCATGATTCTTAGCATGCGCAGGAGTAGATAGAAGGCTGAGAAAGTACATCAGCAAGGAATCGATCCATCTGCACATGATGTATTGCAGTAGCACGTTGAATCAAGACAGTAGGTGGAATCGGGGTAGCTTCCCTTTCGGATGCATGGTTCAAGAACGCTCGCATAGTTGACCCATTCAATAACTGTCGTCGATTAGGCCTGCCAGTGAACTTGGTACGCATAGTAGAAGAAGACGACATATAATGCAAGGTTTCCTCAACAACGGCAGGGAGAGAAGGAACTGGAGGCACATGGATACTATAATGCGTTAGCATCTGATTACCTGCAAGGTCCGCAGAAACATTCAGTGTCGGTACAGGCTCAGAAACCCAGTTTGCAGGAGAGGTACGAATATGTCGGATTACATTCAGCCAAAGCTCTTTCTCGCGTTGACACGCAGCAGCAAGTTCTAAATGATGATTGACGGCATGAAAGACGAGACAAAATGAACAAGGGAGTAGAGCTAGTGTGGAAAAAAGAAAGCATTAAGCCAAAATAATCAAAATAACCGCAAGTCTTACTTACCTTTCTCCTCTTGAACGTCCACAATCTCAATAATTTCGTCCGCAAGAGCAAAACAGTGCAGAAGTTCATTGCATCCTTGCAAGAATGAAATATCCAGCCATATACAAAACGCTGCAAGGTACTTGACTTTTACCGGTTCACGAGAACTCATAGATGGAAACGTTCCGAAGTCGCGGGCCCAGTATTAGCACTGATACCAGACAAGGACAACATCGAACCACGTCTTCCTCCCGCATCCCTCCTGGTCCCACTTGCCGCGGCCTTTCCGATGTTACTAAGAAATACATTGAGCGAGGTAGCTAGTAAGCATACTCCCAAAGAAGAAAGGAACGGTCGACTCGGTGGTCCAGAAATCTTGGTACGACCCGCCAGAGAACCAGTAAACACTAAGTAATCTGTCCCGTCCAGAGACCTGACTTGAGAACTACCGAATCTGTTGAAGATACGAATTAGGATAAGGATGAATAAACGAGTTGCTACATACAAAATGGCTACGTGTCTTTGATCGCGAAAAGGCAGAAAACGACAGTGAGTAGGAGGTCCATCAACATCAGAGTAACGTAGCGTATCCTGTCATGTGCTTTACGCCCAGTAGAAGGTCAGATTATATTCGAACCATGGTATATACTGACACCTTGGGAGACCCATGTTTGAATGTTAACCCCAGTGACGGCCGTAGCATCGCTATGACACCTATTGTCTTCTTTTGTTATTATGGCTGGTGGGTGCTGTATTAGTGAGGATGAAGAAAGTGGGGGCTAAGATCTTCTGTATGTGTTAACATGCAGTGAAGCTGTTCAAGGGACTTGGTGTTTGCTCGTTCACATTGATTTGTCGAGCAAGTTCTGCCTTCAGGATGATTGACCTCACGGAGCCGCTTGGGTCGCTTGACTTATTGGACGAGTCTTGGGTTTGGGTGTCAATGAAGTCTCTTTGGCTGTTTTCAGCAATTGAGGTTGATGGTAAAAGAGGTAAGGTTTTACGATGAAGACTTTGGGCCATGGGGATGCTAATTCAGTGTGGGAGTGGGAAAGTTAGAACATATAGGGGGGGGGAAAGATGCGTGGGTATTTGTGTCCAAGAAGTTACAAAAAAAAAAAGAAAAAAAAAGAAAACAAGAAAAAAGAAAACAAGAAAAAATAAGGGATGTCTAATTGAAAGGGTTAAGGGTTAAGGGTAGCTAAAGCTTGGGAATGTATTCTCTGTATTTCAGAGACACAACAATGATAGTTATGAGGTCTATCGAGTACACCAGATTTAACGATAGGACCATTTGGTGTATTTTCAATTACTTCAGAAAATAAAAAGGCTCGTAATTCAAGAAGGTACAACCGAAGATGCGAAAAATAAGGAGGAAGCTCATTAATGATTTCTCTTTTAAAAGTTACCTCATTCTGGCAGCATTGTGCCTTGAGATAGCCAATGTCCCTGAGTTTTCGAGGTTGTAAGCACTCCGAATTCATAGGGAAAGACCACGACTTTAGTATTGACGTATCGAAATCAAAACCATCTACATCAGTACCTCGGAGAGTATGAGGGCCTGAATAAGACAGGCAGATGAAAATTATTACGAAAAATGCCGATTCTAAATCATCGTAAAAATCGTAAGTAGTATCGGGGTCTGCTATAAGAGTTTTAATCGATAAAAACTGAGTTTTCCCCTGTAAATAATTAGTATTAAATAAATTAAAAAAAACTCATTTGAAATGCACGAACGGATCTCTGAGTTTTTTTATCCTTTTTATCCGATGTAAAAATATCAATTGCATGATTGAAATCAATCAAAACTCCTTTTCGAGTTTGACTGTTACATTCCTCCAATATGATATTACTCGGACAAATATCAAGATGCAATATACTTTTCTCGAAGTATAATTTTATGATAACTAAATGTATTAAGTTAGAAAGAAGTGTAAAATAGAAAAATAATAATTACTTACCAACAAATACATCACACATCGCCTGAAGTAATTCTTCTAATGAGTCAAACAACTCAATAGGAACACCATATGTGGACATCACAGTTCTATGATGCTCTCGGCTTTCGTATCTATTGTGCATGATGTAACCTCGTATCAAGTCTGTACTATGACGTTGAAAAATTTCATGCCCAATAAAGTCGATTTCCCTTGTCTCCTTGTTTCGGATATGTACAATTTGTGCGACATTCGGAAACCCGATCAGACGTTCTAAAATTTGATGTTCGTATGGTATACGGCCCACATCAACAAACGAGTCTTTGACAATATAGAATTTTTCTTCCCCTGCTAGAGTACCATACACTTTGTAAATAGTCGTTCCTCGCCCACGAATGTCAGAATCTTGAAAAATTATTTTTTCAATAGGAAAATGAACCCGTAAGTCTTGGCCATGGCTATAATTTCGTATACTAAGAAAAGATTTAGAAGAATCTAGAGCATAATAAAAAGTTGAATCAATCCCCAGAGTTTCTAAATCAACAAATAAAACCCCAAGTGTTAGTCTTAGAAATAATTCAAGATTATTTTCAAAACTAATAAGCTCGGTAAAAACAATACCACTACGATCATAAATAAACAAAGCGACTTGGAACTCGATAAAAGCAATAGAAATTGCGTAATATCTATTAGGTTGATGTATAAACATATTATAAAGACAATCAGCCATTTGGTAAGGAAGTTTAGAATTAAAATCTGCGAGATTACTTTTAACCTCGCCTATTCCCATAATGGATTGCCAACCATTTACAATCCTATTTTTTTTTATTAGTACCAAGTCTGGCTTACGGTTACGGTCAGATCTATCTGGAGAAATGGTATGAAACATGGAGCTGTATATTAATTGTGGAGATTTGGAAGTGAAAAAGTTAGCGAGCTCGTTAAAAAACTGAGCTATAGAATATTCTTTTCCTGATTTTGTATTATCCGGATAATTTTTTAATGAACTAGTAGATACATCATACTTACCGCTTGCCTTAAGACGTTCAATAGCTTGTACCATACTGAACCCTATGGCTTCGTCTGAGAATAATTTTGAAATTATCTCAACTGATGATTTTCTAATTTCACTTTCTAAATGATTTTGAAAAAGTACTCGTGAATCGGCAACTTTTAATTTCATAAATGCTTGCTTGTCCCGCATATTTGTAGATTGGTTTATTTGTGGTCGAACCGGAGAGACACTTGAAGAATACATGAACAAAGAGTAGAATAGCTAGTATAAGAGAAAAAAGAGGGAGGAAAGGGAAAAAAACGAATGTAAGATATACTTATATTTTAATCATAATATTTCAGGTAAATATAAGACTAAATAATATAGGCATTATCTTGCGAAAACAACATGTAGCAAGTTTACTACATGAGTGCCTCCATTTTAGAATGTACTTACGTTACATAAGCACCTTATATTTGTGGTTGAGTGGCAGTTTGTCGCTGTTGAGGAGGAAATTGTGGATATTGAGGGGATGCGAGCATGTTATGACTTGGTAAAATCTTCCTCTAGAATTCCCTTTGAAGTATAGCACCCATCCTTTAGTGGCATATCACCCCCCTGGACATTATTTTAGGACTCTATCGTCGACACGTGTACAACGGAAGTGTCATTGAGGACGTTGACCATGATGAAAGAACAGAGCGAAAACCTCGGTGTCCGTGTAGCTTCTGCTTCTGGAAAGAAGTTTTACTAACTTTACATTCGATGGCTGTGACTGCAAGACGGTGTTTTGTTGACCGCAATCCGTCGTTATAGGAATTTGATGTCAAGTAAAATGTTAATGAGATTTGGGGTGACAGCGTGTAGAAATTTATCTCCCCCGTATATCAGCTCGGTTCCCCACTGGGTTTTCAGCTCAAATAATGTCAAGGGTGGTGTTCTGGATCTGATGGAGTTTCATGCTTGATAGACGTAACTAAATGAAGTATACTGTATAATTAGAGGTATCACTGTAGTGATATAATACCGGTAACAACCCCTCTTTTCCCCTAGAAGACACTATGCGAGGCTCTACAGTCGTTGCCCTTTCTATCATCATAGGATTTGTTGTAGTCTCTGGGTTTACTCAGCGATTCGATTCCAGTCTGCGGTGTCGACTCCACGGCAGCGGCGTAAGGCTTGAATACGCTTTTAATTTTAGTGCACAACTAGACAGGCTTTCTATAGCCTATGGCTTACTTATTGTTATAATAGCAACCATTAAAGAGGTCAGTCGGTCGGTGGTATTTATATTTTTGAACTAATCATTGTTTCTCCTTATACAAAGTTTTTTTATAACTCCTACGTTGCCTCTCCTGTTTCCCCTCGTATCGTTACTCGCTTAGAGGATTGGATCGATGGGATTCAAGGCCACAGGCAGAAAGCGGATTGTACTTCTGCATCTGCACTTCATTCTATATGTACGGACCCGCTTTCCCATACTGGGTCTCTTTTACTTAGACCCAACGACTCTGTATCAGAGCGATGCGCATCCGAAACGGCCGCAGTTCCATTTGCTTTTTCTAACAGGGCTGATCATAGTGATCTAGCTTTAAATCTTCCATATCAAAACACCCCCGCTCCTACCCTTGTATCGAACTTGCTCGACATACCCTCAACCCAAGACGAGGAAACCATAACTCAAAATCAAGAAGTGGACCTTAGAAGATGCCCGTTCCCACCCTTTTATAAGCAATTGGGGCTACGTTATAATCAGACTATGCATTGGCATCATTCTAGAGTGTAAAATACTCACATTATGTATATATACAGTCACTATGTAGTTTTCTTTTCTTTTCTTTCTTTTTGTGCATTACATTGCATGACTTTTGATTCAAGCTCTTATTGTCTCTTTTCTTCTGGACTGAGTTTTCTTGAATGTATTACTTGACCTTATTTTGATTCAACTTATTCTATTGGAACTACTTTCACTCAAGTAAGCTTTACCGTCAAGACCGTCTATAATGTTGAAGCTCGGCATTGTTATTATTTAAGACACTCAGACTAGTGCCCAGTATAACGGTACAAAGAAGGATATAGAATGTCAAAATTTTGATTTGATCTACGTTGAATGGAATTTCATTTTCAGAATTCATACACGTGTGGTCCTGGAGACACCAGGGACACGGGATTCGCAGCAAGTTCTTCCCCACTTCCCTCACTGCTTGAGTCACTCGGAGATTCATATAATTGTATGCTTCTTAACTCTGTCCGTGCCGAATAGTATACATATCATCTTCCAAAGTAAATAAAGGAATCGGTGGATCATTTCCCATGTCATCTGAATCATCAATGTTGCTGAATGGACTACGGACTAGAGAATCTAAATCAGATATCGAAGATGGTGTGCCTGAGCGGATGAACGAGATATCTTGTTCCTCAAGTTCCTCGATGGGCGAGGGAGAAGCAGGTAAAGAGACGAGCTCAGCTCCTGAATTCGGAGATCCCGGTGCGGAGTATGCAGTATTAAACGAAAGGATAGATGTGTGTGAACTAGTTAATGAGATTGGAACTGCTCGTGTCTCATTATCTCAGCGGTAGCTTGTAAATTATGTAAGGACTGAGAGGCTGGGGCGGCCTAGCATGGGAACGTCTGTCTGTATCCTCATGAGAGGAGAGAGGTATAGACGCAGAAATAGGAATCACTCTCCGCCTGCGACGTTCTTGAATTTCATTAATCCAAGCCACTAAGTAAGGGCAATATGAGGATTGTACATGAAATTTGTAGAAACTATGATTAGCTCCTATGAAACACCGCAGACTAAAACTGACTTATTTAAGAGCAAAGCAGACCGCAACCACGCCGACGATGGAGAAGATATGGACCGTAGGACTTGGCATCCCCCCTGTGAGAGTGTCCGCGGGGGAGACGGAGGCGGTGATAGCAGTACCATTGATCTTGTTTTTGGCAATGAGGGAAAGCCCAAGTCAAAGGCCGAAACAATGAAACTATAGACCGAAACTGAATTCTCCTTTAAAGGAGAAAACGACTACGACTACGACGATGCCGACATAGATCGCAGGGTCTGGCATCCTGTGTGATCCTCCTATAAGAGTGTCTTCGAGGGGAAGAGAAGGGTTGTTACTCGTAATAATACTGATTCTAGCAGTGGGAGTGAATCCAAGTCCGAAGCAATGATGCTGTCACGGCTGCTCTGCATTGCACGAGTCAATTGTTATATAATTATTTGAAAGATCATATACTTTAACAGAACTGCTCGAGATGCTATTGCAGCAAAATTCCCTAAAGCCGATCTCACGTCTCGAAAAGACTTCCTCAACCAATCCATCGACAAGATTCTTTCATAGTCATAGGTACTCCTTTCTTGCTGCTCAGGCTACTAGTTTTACTCTACGGACACGATCTTAATTTCCTTTAAATACCGTACTTCGATTTAGTTACCTACATCTCCACGCCTGACTGCACGTTCTATAATAATCAACTGTTTGCATCATGTGGACATTGAACGAACTCATTTTTACTGCTCTCTTTTTCTTCCCTTCTTCCTTTCCATATATCTCGTGGACTCGCTCGTTATTATATATACGGTCGCTAAGTGGTTTTCTTTTCTTCTTTCTTTTTTTTGCATTACACGATCTTTTTTTGAACAGTCTTTGTCTAGCTTCTATAGTTGGGGGTGGGGGGTAATACTTGACCGTTCCTTTTATTTCTTAAGTTCCTAGTTTTATCCTATTCCTTTCATGGTCCGACGGCAGAATCGTAGTTAGATTTCGGTTGATTGAAGTGTATTTGATTAGTAATCGAAGGAATATGGATTAATTGCATATACAGTATGGCTTGGTATGAGTACTTCAAGAGTCTGCGGTCTAGTTTGACTCGAGTCATGTGCGGATATATATTAGCAAAGGATAAATAGGAAAGCTAAAAGCACAAAATGAAGCAGATAATAATAGTTTTTGATACATAGATTGTTGAGCATGATTACGTGATCTATTAGAACTTTACCTTTTAAAGTAGTATTATGGGCCCAATGTTCAATTTTTTGATTCTTCTTTTTCTATTATTAATTATGATTGAGAAGAGAACACGGAAGTGTGATAGACAAACACGATTGGATAGGAGTGGATGGAAGATAGGTGGGTGTTTTGCATGGCGCGTTAGCTTGGGAAAGAGCGAGTATAGTACAATAAATACATGTACAGAGAAGTAAGAGTACAACAACAAGGAGCGGGGGGAAGTGCGAGACAATATACGAGGAGTCCTTTTGAACAAAGCTAAATGTGATGTACACATGACGAGCTGATGATCTTGAGAAATTTGAATTTGGAGGTCAATTGAACGATCCAAGTAGCAACATCCCAAGACTTTGTAGAAGGGCTCACTCACAAAGACTGATTTCGAGGCCTTCTTTTATCAGAACGAGCGTTTTAGCCGTCGTCTCGAAAAGAGAGCTGGATGGTATAAGTAATGTTGGAGGATGAATGAGTGAGATGGTGGAGGTGCTCAGAGTAAAATTAGGATCACTCAATTATAAAACTATTATCAACTATCTATCAGCCTGTCCTTATGATTGAACCGTGTATAGTACATGTACTTCGTGTGCTTCACGTGCATTGTTGAAATGCCCGATTAAAAGAGGTTTAGGGGGAGACATGAGAAAAAACTGTGGCTATATACCACAAGTATGGAAAAAGGTCGATCTTTGGAGTATTAGAATTTTATTCTGAAGATAGAACTACATATAAAGTTCCCGCGCATCTACATACTCCTAACTAAGTACCATCTACGAATGAAAACGGATGAAATCAGCAAGGACAGCAGTGCAGAACTGAGAACTATCTAGTACAACAATTACAAAGGAAGACGTGATTCAATTATAGCAAAAGAGTATTAAAATAGAAATTTGTTCTTAGTGTTTACTAACGTTTATAGTTTCCACTAAATCCAGAAAAAAAAGAGTATAAGAGGGTATGAAGCAAAGCGAAGAAGGTTCGTTAAGTGTAAATCGTCCGTAAAGCAGATGTGGTGCGTAGATTTGAAAGGATACAAAGTAATTGTAAAAAATATTGGGCATAATAAAGTGTGCATAAACCGAAAAAAGATAAGAGATTTGGCAAGCAAAATCTCGTAGTAAAAGGTAAAATATATGTGAATGCAGTACGCCCAAGAGGAAGCGCCATTTACTACCAACGAAGAGCAGATACAGCTCGCGCCATCAATTAGGAATGGACAAATAGTTCAATGAATCAGTTATGACATGTTACACTCTTCTTCGGGGTGTTTAGGGATGTCATAAATGGAAGTTGTCTTTATTCTGATAAAACATGTAGTAAAAGCAAGTAAAATCGGCGAATGACTTGCGGAGTTCGAATCATGGTATGGCATATTGTGACAGTTGATGTTTTTACTTTCTCCAGAAAGCCTTCCAAGAATTTATCGCCGACGCAAGCAAAAACGATGCGTTGATTCAATTCTACATAGTTCTTTTCTTCGGGACTGAAGTTTTTTGAATGTCTTACTTGACCTAATTTTGATTCGATTTATCCGATTGGGACTGTTTTCACCAGGTACGTTACACCGCCAGGACTGTCTATGATATTGAAGTTCGGCATTGTTATTAACTAAGACACACCCCTGAATTCAGACTAGTGCCCGGTGTGGCCATATGGTCTGATGACTACTATAGCGTGTTCATTTACATATAAAAATTCATGTCTATGTCTAAGAACGGTATGTCGTACTATAATCTTAGTTTCTAGTAGATATTCTAAACCTGGATAATTGCTATCGTACTTCATCCGTCTTCTAGGGTATAATGAGTGATTTTATACAGACAGAAATAGGAACTATACATGCAAGAATGTTAGTTGAAACGTCGGGAGTATTATTAAAAGTAAGATTGACACCTCGAAGCGGGCGACGATCCCCGCCATGCGCAAATCACCTCGGTTATAGCTCCGATCAAAGCTCTGATGCCCCGAAGGAGCCGAGCACACGGGCTGATCCGTTCGTATTGAACAGGTCTGTCAGGTGTGCATTCAATCTTTTCAGCTTGCAAAAAATTATAAATACTGGCCATTAGCCTACATGAGGGTTTTCTCAGTGCATCCCAATTTGCCTCTTCCCCCGTACCCCACTTTCTTTTTAAAATCTTTTCCGTACCTTTAATTACTATGATTTCTACTCGTTTTGTTCTTACTTCAATTCTCGTAGCCGCCTCTGCAGTCTACGCACAAACGCCCGCATACCTCTCTCCTGTACTTCTTGAGGCGGGGAACAATGCCGGAAAATGTCTAACAGCGTCAAGTAATTCAAATGGAGCCGCTGTCTCCATTCAATCATGCACTGGTGCTGACTCTCAAAAATGGACATTTGATGGCGGCTCGGTCAAATTATTCGACAACTCCAAGTGTCTTGATGTCGTCAATGGACAAGATGTAGACGGCGCCAAGCTGCAAATATGGGACTGTTCGAATAACGGGAACCCCAACCAACAGTTCTATTATACGGGTGATTACCGGTATGAGATATTAACACCCTCAAAGACTTCGGTCGTACTGAAATAGATAACTGCTAGCCTCGCTTGGACTAACCACGGAAAGTGTGTAGATCTCACAGGTGGATCACTCGCGGATGGGAACCAAGTACAGGTTTGGTCATGTACCAGTGGAAACGCCAACCAAGTCTGGAATACGGGTTATCATATCAGCTCACTCCCCGAAAAATCAGAAAACGGTCAATCGGGAACCAACAACTGTGGTACTAGTACATCTCAGGACTCACAATGTCAGACAGCGTGGATTAACGATGTTGATGACTTCTGTCTTTGGGCGCCTCCGAGTACCGGTACGATCGGTGATACAGAACGCATTGAAGTCGCGTGGTGCACGAAGAGTGGGCGTGGCGCTCGGACAATCCCTGATGGAACACTTCAAGGTGTTCATTTTGTTAAGACTCCCGATTACGTTCAAGTTACTGGTGTTGGCGACTTTACTAAGATCAACGTCGCAAACGGGGATGAAGGTGGTGAGGTGAGGACAAACGCAGATCTTGAAATGACTCTGAATTTAAATAACTAATGATCTTTCTTTCTTTCTTTTTGCCACCACATATAGCTTGATCCCCATGGCGCAGATGGCAATGGTAACCCAATTGGTGGTCTAGTATTTGGAAATACCTTCGGATCAAACCTTCAATATCATGAATGGACCTCATTTATCTCTTACAACGAGTTCTGCTTCAGGGCATGCGTAGGTCCGAACGCTGCTCGTAACTGCCAACACATCTACGATGTAATGGGTTGCTATTGGAATATGCCAGCTAACTATGATTCCGGTGTTTTCGAGAGCTGTGACGCTGATGACGACGAGCCTATGGGTGTATATGGTACTTCGACTTGGTTCCAGGGTGTTAGCCCAACCCCCGATCCACACCCCGCTGCGGCATCCTCCAACTGCCGTACGGTGCCTACAGTAGGTGTCTCTTCTTTGAAAAAGAAGCGTGCCCTTGAGAAGATCACTGCTCTTCCAACCTCTACTCCCTTCTAAGGGATCTTTTTTTACGAACTTTCCACGTAATGGACACAGACTTCTATGATAATTTCCTTATAACATCTCGGACAATTTTTTCTCTCCCTCTGGTTGCTTTGCGAACAAGCATTTTATCACTTCCCTGGTTTAATGAACTCTTCTCCAAGATGGACAGTATTTCTTTACAATTAATAAGTACATTAATATAATGCAATCTTTGAACGTAGTCACAAGAATACCACTTAGTATAATCAGTAAAGATTTTTGAACATGAGGTCACTACGCGTAGATGCATTACCAACATCTCTAAAATCTGGGAAGTCGGTTTACAAACACCCTTCCATGACAAAACCCATTGAAACTATGATAGAGTCACTTCGATAACATAACACCACAATAGCAGTCGGTAGGGTAGATCTTATAATTGGGACTCCCTGTCTCTTAGTTCCCTACGCACTATCCTTATTTTAGTTTGACACATCATCTCGTTTTTACCGAAAAACAAAACAAAAAACTAGACTGAGGGATAACACAGCTCTAATATTTTCTTATTCTCATCCATTACTCATAACAGTTAGAAACATAGGAAGGTTTTAAAAATAATCAAGTAATATTCACAAGACGACCTACTAGCCACACTACTCGGTAAGTCTATAAATATAAGTTGGTACTTTGAAAACGGCCCTCATAAGAATGTACTCATAACTATAGCTTTATTAATATCTAGCATTACTGATATTTTATAAAAATTACTAACTCAATGTAAAGATAGCTACTAAATATATTCTATTCTTGCTCATAAATGTAAAGATCTCCTAATGTGTTCTGTCGTACATCCTCCCATATCGTGATACCGAAATAAGGATTGGAGGACTAGATCAAAGTAGAGACTTGTGGAATCACCTCAACATAGTTACTTGGAACAAGTACGTGTACATACACAAAATAAGATCAAGACGAATTGAATAGGATCGAATGTTTGTCGGGTTAATTGAGTCTGAGACTTTAAGAAACAACTTGGTACCAAACCTTACGGTATTGGATCTCAAAAATTCCTGATAATTATTCACAGATTCCCTTATGAACTAAATTGGTTAAGGTATAAAACTGGAATCACTAACTGGTATCACGAAAAGAAAGCTAAAGAAGTCCATTCCTATCTACAAATACATACAATCCTGACTATATCCTTTTACGATAATCACATTTCCCAAAATCGAATCCATTGGCATCGTCTCATAATCCATTTGGATCCTTCGAAGAGATATCGGATTGTGTATATGGAGAATCCAGGGGAGAATACACAGGTAAAGACGATCCCGAATTAGGTCTGTTTCTATTCGTCATCTCAAACGCCATACCGTCGTCGTATCCAGAGTTTCGATGCACCAGAGTCGTCGTTTCTGATAATCCTGATAATCCGGAAGACTCTGGATCGGCAAATCCCATTTTCCCGAGACGATCGTCATCCTCGAAGTCGTTCCCGACGTCTCCGAGTACGGCGGCCTCCCAGCGGGAGGTTGTTCCACCTGTTGCGGCTGCTGTTGATACACCACGAGACCCTTCTCGCGTAGAAACACTTTTAAGGTTCAGGATGAGTCTTGCAGTGAGAAGACTGTTAAACCTAATAAGACGGAAAAAAATGAGAATCAGGAACTATTCTTTGCTGTGGTACAGAGCAATGATTTACATGACAATGAAGGAAGCATTGATCGCTTTTAAATCTGACTACATTGAATTGTCAGTTTGTATGTAATAACTTCGGTAACTAATTGACAAACCGGCATCGCCAAGAAGAAGACCAACGTCATAACATTGGCAGAAAATATAAGCAAGAAATAGATGATACCTTTTAGAAAAGAGTGGTTAAACTTTGTCTCGGAAACTGAAGGATGTCAATTGCGTACCATCCTTGAGAATAACTCGCCACAAGCGTGCGGGCTCTCCCACTCGTCTTACCCGTCTGAACTCCTTGTAAGACCGTGTTACAGTTAGAACAAGTACAACAAAGTCTAAGGATCAGAAGTATTCCATGAGAAACTCCATAGTATTATGTGACCTGTGGATGGCTATGCATACATACCTGTCATAAGCTCCGTCGTATAGAACCATGAAAAGTCTTTAGAACTATCGGAGTTTCTCGTTTAGCTAGTATCGTTAATGCAGGGGATGAGATAACTTACTGAGCGTCGTCTACGGCGAGGATACAGCCGACCATTCCCTTCGGTAACTGGACTGCGGAACCAAACTTGAAGTTTATTACCTACCATAAGAAGGATACGGAACGAGGGCGGGGATAAGTAAGGCTCCCCCAAACTGCGACTGCTGCAAGCGACCGAAACGCGATACTTACAAGTTTCGTGACGAATTCTGCAATCAGGAATAGGGCAATGATACCCGCTGCAACAAGACTCCGCCCATAGATCGCGTATGTTCGGAGCATGAAAACAGCTAACAGACAAAAAAGATAAATGTTCAATACACACAAGTTCTTTGTCATACTAGGTGGAAAAAAATATGTTGACGCACATCCGATGAATAATCGCTGAAAAGCAGCTACTATGCCTGGATATCGAAAGTAGGCTTCACATCTGGAATCCCCAACAAAAGGAGGTAGGTTCGTTAGTTGGATAGGCTGATTACAAAGCAACGGAGAGTGTGAGAGCATTTACATCTGTATTGAAGATCAGTTAGATATTTAGATCGGGAACGAGGTGATATATGGAAATCGGGTCTTACTTTGTCCGTCCATCGTGGGTCATGGAAACCTGAATTTATGCGTACCCATCAAAGCAAATGATAAGTCCCGAAAACGGATCACAAATAAGGGAGAAATAAAAAAAAAGGACGAACTGAATAAAGTTGGAATCGTTGCGAGGAAAAAGATCCATCGATTCTAAGTAATAAAAATTTGAACAAATGGCCATATTATTCCCTTTCCTCCCTCTCCGTCGGAAATAAGGTAAACGTGGTAGGGACGCACCAGAAACCAGAGAATGGTCAGCCCCGAAAAACGCCGCTTCCACACTTTCTCAACTTCTTGAGAAAAAGTGATAGTAATGTCGTATACCATCATAGCTATTCAGCGTTAAGATTCAATTTGTTCCCCATCATAAAGCAACAAGGGTTTGAAAGACCGTAAAGAGAACATTGAAGTAGATTTCTATTAGCAAGGGACTTAACGAATGTTTAAGGGCTCACGTACTGAATGCCGCCAATGCATAGCTCTTCGCTGCCCGTCTGTAACCCAACAGTGAGCGTTCATTGTTTCTTCAACTTCTCTTGCCCAACAACGCCTCCCATATTGGCGAAGTGTGAGAACAATAGAACTAATACTTACAAATGAGTCGCGGAGAGAACGACTGCATGGACCGACGCCTCGTCACTCATACCCCTTTAGACAATGCACCCAGAAATGTTTACGGCGTGAAGAGAAAGGTGTACAGTAGGACAGAGAGTGTAAGGGAACCGCCGTATGCCTTTTGAGTAGTCTACAGCAGCGGCGACAAGCACATGGATGTTGCTCGCCAGGGAGAAGACTGGGGTCAGGGAGGGAGCAATTTGATGGTGCTGCCCTTTCGTCCCTTATTATAATTATTATTACATATGTATTCAATGTACTTACATTCATAGGTTTCTATCTCTATCTTTAATGGAACACTATGGGTCGGCAAGGGTCCCGGGGGAAAAAAGGGATGGCTAAGACCCAATTTTACGATCAGAAGTGCTTATTGAACGTTACGCTCAGGGCCGCTCACTAACGCTTAGATGAACTATGGGAACTGATCTTTGAACTAGATACTACTCGTAAATTTCTAACGTCTAAATCCACAATCTCTGAAGTCGATCATCCAGCCCGTTATTTCTCTCTCTCAATTCGAGTTGTTTGAATTCCTGATGCCGTCAAGTTCTCTACTAGACAGAGAAAGGACGACTCGGAGATCGGTTTTATGGGTCGGCACGTAACTCACAGAAACTCACACAGGATGAAAAGAAAAAAAAAAATAATACAATTTAAAAATAAGCTCCAAAGATCTTCTAGCCCGCTTGTAACTGTCTAGACACACAGAGACGTTACTTATATGTAGAAGTACAGGAGATGGTACGCGTGTCAGATCGACCCTGGAAGCAATTTTGGGCCATTGACTAAATGGGTTTATCGTGCCGCTCAGCAAAGCTGCTTTTTTTTTCTTGCCTGTTCTCTGACACAACACTAAGTAGAAAAAGCAACTAAATGTAACAGACTTTCGCATTCATATTATTCGCGGATACTTTGATTTGTCTCAAAAATAATTAATACACATTAAAAGATGAGTAGCGAAAAAAAGGTATGTAACACCAAAAACAATAAAACGCATTAGCTAGGAAATTTGCGATAGATAAGAGTAGAATTCAGTAAAGTCATTACCGCGATCATCCGCCAGGGCACCATAGATAATGTTCGTACGCATTGATAGTTGTGGACAGCGGAGATGGATCAAGAAAAGATATGTTAATCCTAATAACTCGTCCCTGGAAAGTTTTGCATATTCATACTCCGACGCTTTTACTATCTGTCGACGCCGACGCCGCCGACGCGATACCCCGCAATGCACCACGAAAGGCTTCGACATCAAATGTAAATTTAGGATCTCCAACGCCCGCACATCTTCTAAGCAACTTGTCCACATCTGCGTCGTTGAAACCCTTCATATCTTTCAAATCAGAGCCCAGTGAATTAGCTAATGCAGTACTAGAGGGTCCAGTTACAGAGGCAGAAAAGCTAAGACTTCCGCGTGGACTCGGAGCTACACTCGCAGCAAGGGACCCACATCTCATTGGTGTACCAAGTTTTCTACGTAGAATGCATGAATCATAGTCGGACTCTGATCCGTCCACTTCATCCTGCTGACTGGCTTTCGATCGATTCAAATTGTGAGAGATAATGCACGACGAAGAACCAGGAACTGTATGCCGTAGACCATCAGCTAACCAGGAGCGAACCAGAGGATGGTCCTCCGTCGGGTTGCATTCACATGCAAAAAACAATTCAATCAGTGTCAGAAATGATTTTGTAGGATTAAAAAGAGGCAAGGCTAGAAAAAAGGAAATAATATTAGTCGCCTTCTAGATAAAATTTATTTATACATACCTTTCTCCAGGACGGTGTAAGCTTGCTCTGGCGTCATCCCTCGAGATGACATTAAGTAGGCACATACAACAGCGCAACCCCTCGACTCCGTTGTACAATGTATAAGAATGTGCTTTTGACCAAGATTAAGACATGATTCTGAGTCTTGTTCACTATTCCTTAGGGCCTCATTTATGAAGCTGGCCGCGCCGCTAAGGTTTACCAGTAAGTCTAACGGACTAGAACCGGAAACATCAAAGTGGCAGTGCTTAACTCCAGCGACCTCGAGCCAAGACGGCTCTCTAAATAATTCTTCATCAGGCTTACTGTGAGAAGGCTCCTGTCGTAATTTAGATGGTACAGATAATGATGTCACGGATGTAGCAGCAGTAGACGGGCCTGCCAAAGGGGATGAAAGACGCGAACCATAGGAAAATGAAGAGGAGCGCGAGGAAGGAGTACTAGAAAACGACGAATCATTAATTCCCGATAAAGCCATATTTAGGCCTGCACTAGAGACATTAGAACTAGAGCTAGAAACTTGAGATATAAGAGGGGGTGGTCGAATGCTAGGTCGAAAAACAGGGGAATAATAGGGTGATGAGGGTATAGAAGGTATGGTAGCTGGCGAAATAGTTAAAAAGTGAGTGGCTTCAATCTCATTAAGTAAAGATGGCGCCTCCACAAAATCAGTGGGGAAGTCACTTCAAAAAAGAGGAAGGTTAGTAAAGCAAGTTCAAGCGTTACAGAAAATCCATGCCACGTACTCAGTGAAAGAAAGTACCGTCTTTTCATCTTCTGCAAACTTGATCTCGACAACGTTTTCAACCCGTGCTAGGTACTTTGAAGCTTCTCTCTTCCTTCTGCGTAACCACGAAGTATAAGCAGGCTGTGCTCTAACTGGCCCTGTTTGACTAGCAAAATATCCACACTCCGCAAAGATTATCAGTTGCCGGCGGAAACCATAATTTGGATGCGCCTGTGGCCGACCTATTTTTTCCCCAATAGAAGCGCACAATTAGTTCTCAGTATGACTGATTTCTCAAACCAGGTGGTAGAGTTCGGAATAAAATCCGCATTGTAAGCTAAGAGTACTCACGCTTTCGAACAAACAAAATAGAAGCCTCAAGAGAAATCCCCCGGGTAGCCATTACTAGAAAATATCAAGTTTTCCTTGGAAATGACTATCAACGGAAACGCAGAAAAAGTTGCATTTTAGACTCACAGTATGCGCAGATAACAGTCACGGAACGCGAGATGCCCATGACGCAATGTACAAGAACCCTATTTTTCCGTGGGTACCAAGTGCCAGTACCGGCGTTTTCCACCGTTGTGATTTTCGAGTCCCCTTCCGATCCCGTTTCGTTTGTGGACCATTCATTCCCACAGCAGTCCAGGGTTCCTACATTAGAGTGAAAAGCATTCTTGATAAATGAGACGGCAGAGGGAAGGTGAATGAGAATATCCTCAGATTCCGAGTCTTGGATCGGAATACAGCGGTGGGTTATAGGAGGTATGTTATTTTCCGAACCACATAAATTCTTATCTTCAGGGTAATCCGGGCATACGGAGAGGATGTGCGTAATTCCTAATTCTGAAAGGACATCCAACGACTTCGCCGCAGACAGGCTGAAATGAGTGAGTGAGGTTAGTGCGAACAAAAAACGTTATACCGAGACAAACTCACTTTCCAACGTAAAGACCGTCTAAAATCTTGGCATACTCTGGCGTATCCTTCATAATCCTCTTTAATTCTCTGTCTCTGCCGTGTTCAGCGACTTTGAGAACACACGACACAATGACAATGGTCAGTGGAAAAAGAAGGAAATATATTAAGAGTACCCGAGTCTGCTTTGACGGTCACGAGAGGCGGCAGCGCCACTCTATCTAAATTTGGAAATTAATAATACCATGCGTCAAAGAACGCTTCCTCGTGTCAGATGATTTTCTTGTTTTTATAGTCAAAAACTATGTAACTATATATACACATTAGCCCTGAAACATTAATTATTCTAAATAGAATATCATTAAATTAAGAAACGTTAAAGTCTGTTTAAACACGTCCTATAATTTATAAAAGAAAGAATTGGCGTGAATGTCTGTCCATTGTATAGAGGTTTGTAAAAGGAGAGTACAAAGGTTGCAATAAATACGATCTTCCTAAGGGAGCCTATTGCAAGAGGTAGGTTGTCGGCTGGTTTGATATCCTGGAAACAGGTTAAATCACATACCTATTGTACCCTAGGTATTCTCGAAGTTAGCTACAGATTACATATTCTGGTATTCCGCCCGATAACAGGCTTTGATATATTAGTAACCATGAGTAACACTCGGGTCGATAGCTGCTTCGACATAACATTAGCTCTTCTTAAAACAAAAATAATTTTACTCTCTCCCTTTGTCCTTAGGCTATGAGAGAATTGAAGGTTTAAGGGTTAGCCTTAAAGATAGAAGCGACTCTTGGTGGCTTTAGGCCTTGTTTGTCTGAAATGTGACTTGCAGCGTCGAGAGTGGATATGACCCTGAGATATGCAACTCGGTCAAAATTTCTGAACACATATTTGAAATGCGGCTAGTGTATCTCAGGTTCTGGACCTACCGTGATGAACTAGCTCTTATACGGCCTCTTTGCTTGATAGACACTACTACAGTGAAATGTCTTTTCAGAAGCTGCCTGCTTGCGGGAAGACAGAATTGACATTTCTGCCCATGAAGTCAAAGGATATCGTTTTCTGACGAAGTACAGAGTACAAAGTTTTTCTCTTGAGGGTTATGACGCTTCTTCGGAAGACAGCCGTCTGTTAATTTAAAGGAGGTCAGAGGAACTGGCAGCCAAATTCAGTACATTTCTGCGCAAGCATACACAGCTCCGGTTTAAACTACTATATGCAGCTGAATCATTTGATAATCACGCTATCACTGTACTCACAATGATGCTTCGGTTTGTACAGATTTATTCATTCCAAGGCACTTGAACCAAGTCAGTTCGTCATAAATAATTGAACTAAAAATAATGGTGAGACTCTGATCATATAAGAGTATCTATATATATCGGGCATGCTTCCTTATGGGTAATTGGACCAGATACTTGTTAATTATCATTTATAATACTATACTTGTTGATATATTATTACTAGGGATTTGTCTCGACTAGAGGAAATAGATTCAGCTTGTTATATCATATTTGGCAGATTCCTCATATATTGGTTGGGATATAACACGTGCAGTATAGTCATATCTAACTAGATAAATTAATGACCATTAGACTACCCCTCTTTACATTGTGGTACTTAAGGGTCTGGTTCTCGTACCTTATTTAGAAGATCTTAGTGATTATTTGAATCCTTTTAATATTAGTCATATCGCGTCAACATACTAATACGAATAATAACAAAAGAGGTCCATTCCCACGCCTCCCCTATTTATACACGCTTTAGAACCACACAAGCATTCTTATTGACCTTCACCACAATTCATACTATCCTTTCCTCTACCATCAGCCTATCAAATCATTACCTCTTGCAGCTTTACAATATACAATATAGACATCTTCTACCATCCTATTGATTCATAGAGAACTGTTACGACTCAAAGTGTACAGTGATGTTCACAACTAAACCTAAAGCTTCCCAGCCAAAATATTGTACTCTTCGTGGTATGTGGACAATTCTTACTCACATATTATCTTTATTTATTAATAATAAATATTAGTAACCATGAAGAAGAGCCTCTTAGAAGGAGAATCCAACAAGAATCCACCTAAAATTTCTGTCGAGGCCAAATTGCTCTTATCCTTGTATCTCAAGGATTCGCCCAAAGATTCGCCAAATGATACGCAAAAAGTTACGCAAAAAGCTAAGCCCAAGGATACGATCAAAGATACGCCCAATGATACGCTTTATGAGCTCAAGGCAGAGATGAAAGGCTTAGAATTAATAATACCATTGTATGTCTCCTCCATCTTGATTAGGTTTATTACTGAAATATTAGAATAGGGGCATCTTAACAGAAAACACTTTTGTCAACATTAGGAACAATGACAAAAGTTTCTATTTCTGCGTCGTAGACCTAGTTAAATTAAAAGGTAATCTTCAAATGGGACGACAAAATTCTCTGGCGCTTACGTGTACCTCTAATTAAACAGTCAAAGGCAAATCTCTAATGACCGGCCTCAACGTTGATATTGATATTGATATACACAAATCAACTGCAGAGGAAAGTGCTGTACTACTGTCAACGAACTTACTTTCAAACAACAACGTTACCTATCTCTTGCATGATGTACCTAAACAACTTTTAGATGATGATATTTCAGATAAGAGTATATTGAAAGATGTGAGTATTCAGAAACTTGGTTTGATGTCCTATCTAAAGCATACCTTATAGTGTGGTCTGTGCTTGTACGTTTATAAAGTGGTTTTATTAGTACTTAAGTACAAAAAATATACACGGAGAGATGTAATTAGAAGGTTCCTTCAGTATCATGCCCTTATTAGCGAGATGATCAACCTACGTCGTCCCCTTGATGACTCTGCATCTGCGGCTGGCACGATATTAAAAATTGCATTACATCTATATGAATTATATGAAAAAGGAGTAATTGTATCAGGTATTTAGGGGTCACTTAATTTTCTTGATATAACCTAACCATTCTTTTGATCAATGATTAAAGAGGAGGAGTCGGATGAATTGCTAGAGAGTTGTAAATCATTCTATATGATCAGGTATCTTAGATGTGAGTCTATAATCATGAAATCAATCTCATATTTTTAACTGGTTCAGTAGATCTCAGTAAAAAGTGGCCGCGGAGCCAACGCACCACGCTTATCCCTAATGGGCCAATGTGCTTAGAGGGGACCTGCAATGGATTATTACAAGAAATCGAGAAATGGGCAAACAATATTCGCCTTGATAATGTCTATCTTTTACTTGGTACTTCTGGAACTGGAAAAAGTACAATCGTTAGGACAATCGCAGAAAAGTTCAGGAAGGAAGGTCGCCTCGCCTCATATCAATTGTTTCAAAATCTCAAAGACAATTCCAAGGATATAGAATTAGGGATAAATATCGACTTGGCTAAGACTTGTCACTTTCCCCAAGACTTCTATGCTCGCAGTTATGCCCTTAGACTCGGGAATGGATCTATCTCTTCGTTTGGAAAACTTATTCCAAAACCGCTCCCTGCCGGGAGCAAAGAAGAGACTTACCTAATTGTACTTGATTGCTCAGATAATTATCAGCCGTTAGGTTTTGAGGCAAATGTTTTCAGGGCCTTCGTCAAGGAACTACACTGTCTACCAGAAAATCTTCGTTTTCTTATCACCGTTAATTATTCAGGTGAAATTCCTACTAGTCTAGAAAAATCTCTTAAAAAAGGAACCAAAATTTTTAGGTTGGACCCCAACTCTGAAATGAGAAAAAAAGACGTTTCCTTCTTCATCGAGACTAGACTAAAGGAAATAGACCCTACATTATGTGAAGGCGCGGAGGGATTGTCACTCGCTGCAGGTGGTCTTTTCCTATGGGCATCAAGAGCTATTGAAATCATTGAGAAGCATAAAGGATACCAAATGTCAAAACTAAAAGAACTGGTGAAGACGAAGTCCATACTTCTTAATAATTTATATAATCCTATATACACTAGCTTTTATTTTCGCCCGCGCGAAAGTAAGCACGAATACTTCGAGCTACTGTCATTGATCGTATTGAGTAGAGAAGGTCTCAATTATGAGGAACTCGAGAAGATTTTAGGGCTTGAGTCTCAAACAGCAGAGGAAACTCTGATAAGGTCGGATATATGTATTGATTATAAACCCAAGGAGGAACCTATTTACATTGATCACTCGTTTCGCCACCTTTTGATACTGAATATAGAAATGAAATCGAAGAAGTACTTTATTGCGACTCGATGTCTCGGTGTAATGAACAATAACCTTTCCAAGTGTATCCCCTATCCCCTATCCCCTTCCGGGACAAACAACAAATCTCCGACTGCTCCAGGCCAAATTCCCCGGTTTGTCACATACTGTTGTCGTTATTGGGCACATCATTTGAAAGAGGTGGAGGATATATCAATTTCAGGGGATCTGGTATCTGAGTTGGATACATTCCTAAACGAGAATTTGTTTCGCTGGTTGGTGTGTCTAGATTCGACTGAATCACTTGATGCTGGAGTTATCAAAGCAGTCAAAGACGCTTCGGAACGGATCAAGGTAAGTACAGATTAAGTATATATTATTAATTTATCTAACATATATCCAGGATAATAACCTTGAATTGTCAAAGCGCATCTTAAGAGCACATACGTTTGCCAATATAATGAGCTCGAGTATTTTGAAGCTTTGTTTTAATCTCTACGAGAAAATTAGTCAAAGGCCTTCTATAAGGCAAAAGATGTTCGGAGGTAAGGATAACTAAGACTAGAATAACAATCAGATGATTGGGACCAGCAGGAAATTTCTGCTGGATAATATTTATATAACCATTTGTACTATTTTATATGTATGCATATGTAGCCATATGTTGACGCAATTGTACTACGTACTTGAATCTGTATATATCTATGCTTAAATATCAACGACTAAACAGTTCATACTTTATTCAATTCAGACAAGCTCTGTCTTTTTCAGGTTTTTATGATTGAATATAACACTATTCTCCTTCGAGAGTAGTTAGAAGAAGAGGAGCTATTCACGACCACAAATCCAACAGATATAGATGTAAATTATTTGGAATATGCTTCTCACATTATCACTTTCAACAACAGAAAGGTCATAGTTACCCCCTCTATCGTGCATGAATGATACATATGTATTATCATATATGATATAAGACTGTGTTTAACTGACCCCTGCGCTTCTCCACCACTTTACTACCCCATCTTCACCCCCACTTACAAACGTACCCGACCCACCGGCAGCATTTGTGGGGACACCCGCGCCTTGTGGGCGCCATACGACCGACCATACTTCACCAGTATCCTGTATATGTGATACCGTCGAACGTGTGCCAATGTCCCACACCCTGATTGTTTTATCTGCAGAGCTATCAAAGACAACGCCATCTCAGTCCATCAAAATATCATCATATTCAATCAAAACTAGTGAACTTACCCAGATACAGCTAATTTCTTATCTGGGCTGAACGAGGAGCTTAAGACCCAAGAACTATGTCCTACCAAAGAGGCGACTGCTCCACCCCCACTTCCTCCCGTCCGTACATCAAATAGAGTCAGTTGTCGGTCGTCGGACGCGGAGAGTAGGAGCGAAGAGTCGTCAGACCAAGATATAGATCTCACACAGGCCGCATGAGCCGTATATGTTGAGGAAAGTGTTTTTGATGCGATGTCAAAAATGAATATCTGACCAGTTTCAAGCGAGAGCGCCACACGGGAACCATCTGGACTCTAGGTATAATTCATTGATAATAACTTCAAGTTAGAATCACATATGTATACATCAATTGGAATTTCCACAAAGTTCCAATGTCAACTCACATAAACGGTACACATTCCCATTTTGGCACGCCCACTTTCAAGCTTTGCCAGTCTGTCTCCGAAATTCGTGGGGTTTGCAGAGTGTAAGGTCACATTACCAGAACCACCTGTAGCTGCAAATGTTTCTCCGTCAGGATGTAACGAGACACTCCAGGCTATACAAGAGTAGTGATAATCATAAGTGAGATAGAAAGTAGTAGATCGATGCGTCAGAACGGGTCTTGCCTTGATATACTGATAGCTAGCAATAGAACATACCGGGTTCCTGATCTGTACTTGTCCTCACATAACTCTCATGCTTTCCCACAATTTCCCCAGTCTCTAAGTCCCATAAGCTTGTAAGTCCTTCAAGACTATTATATAATACTTTTGTCCCCCGCATATTCACGGAAACGGATGTAATCCCAACGGGGTGTGGTGAACTAACACGCATTGTTTGTCCCGAGGCACCATTCCAATATTTTGCGGTCCCATCAGCAGAGACGGAAACGACACGTTGCGGGTCAGCGTAGGCTATCCCCCAAACCGCATCCCCATGTTCTAAGTCAAATAATAATTGAGAAAATGTAAAAAGCTTTAATTAACTGGAGAAAGCTGCTCACTTTCGTTACAATCATGAGAATGAATAAATTGTTGACTCTGTGTGAATGAATTAGTTTGTAAGACATTTGAATCGATGTAGGTAGAGTAGGTCATACCATTTTCACTTAATTGTATTGATATGAGCTAGTTGCAGAATGCATCCCATTCAAATAGTTTTGTTACGATACTTCATCACGACGTGACGCGACGCGCGACTAATTCCATTTATACTACTCGTGACAAATTATATGATTACGAGAATATACTAATACAACGATATGCAGGATGAATATATATAGTGTGTGTCTATGCGGAGAAACCCGAGTGAGGTTAATTGATAAAAGGGCTATGTGATATGCAAAACTTGGGAAATTTACGATAACCAAGGAATATAAGTACACAGAAGAAAGAAACCACAGCAAGGAAGCAACCAGGTAAACAAACCGAAGAAACAAGATTCAACCTAAGAGAGGGGATTACGACCCTATGCTTATTGCATCTACTTGAGATCCGTTATCACGAAGTTCTGAGTCAATATCCACGTCCATATCATGACCGTTTGGTATCTGGTCTTGTATGATGCCATTGCTTCCGCCAAATCTTCCTAGTTCGTTTAGACCGGAGTTACCGTAGTAGCCATTAAACGCTCCTCCATCGCGTACGACAACAGTTCTTAATGCAGGGTCCCAGACGGCTGAGCTATGGAAAAATCTTCGGGCAGTAGTGCCAGGGTCTTCCGTTTTAGGCTTTGTCCCGAGGAGACTCATACGCTTTACGTATTGATGAGGATACAAACTTCTCTTGCTTACATTCCTTAGGTGACTCCTACTTCTACTACCTGAAGATTGAGCATCATCATCTGAGTCAGAAGCTGGAGATTCTGGGCCATCATCATCGCTTGATGAGACATCTGGACGGCGCAAACTAAACACTCTTCGGAAATGATCTAAGAATGTACATCGTCAATTGGGTGCATAAGAATATTGGTAACGGACTCACTGCCGAGATTCTTATCTAATTCCTCGGATTCATGGTCGGTATTTGTAGCCCTCATGGAAGGAAGACCGAGATGTTCGGCTACACTTTCTTCTGGTACTTCGTGCATCTGTACAGAAGGTGCAAATGGGAGGGCAGACATCTGCTTGAACACTTGCTCCCTAAAAACCAAGTTAGTTTAGGAAAAGGGACCATCTGAGATTAATGCTCACTTGATGCTGTCCAAATATCCGTCCTTCGGATTAAGATCGTCCATGTTATTCTCAGCCACTTCAAGACGATAACGGGGACCAAACCATTCGAAGTACGAGTTCCAGGGAAGTTTTCTGTCAATAGTGTCTTCAATACCAAGAGCACAAGCTGTCTCATATGCCCACGTTCGGGAAACATTCTTTATAGTATATCCCCCACCACCAAGGAGAATCAACGGCAATCCCGATTTGCGAAGATATTTCACGCAGTTCGCATGGCCTTCCATTGTTAGATTGAAGCAACCAAGTTTATCTCCAGAGAGCGAGTCAGCACCGCATTGCAAAACTACCGCCGAAGGTTGGAACCAGTCAAGGATTCTCTGTATAACGGGTTCAAATACACTCTTGAAAGATTCGTCGGTAAGGCCATCTCGAAGCGGTACATTTACCGCATAACCAAGGCCCTTATCTCGCCCGTGATCATCAACATGCCCAGTTCCGGGGAAGTACTCTCCAAACTTATGGAAAGAACATGTGAGAACACGGTCTGTTGTGTAGAACGCCTCCTCGACTCCATCACCGTGATGGCAGTCAATATCTATATATAATACTCGCTGAAATGTACGAAGGAGTTCGAGAATTCCCAGAACAATATCATTCACATAACAGAAACCCGAAGCCTCCCTTTTTTTTGCATGATGCAAACCACCGGCCCAATTAATAGCAATATCTGCTGCACCACCTGCGATTCTGTGAGCAGCATCTATCGATCCCCCAGCGGATATGGTGCAAAATTCAAATACCCCTTCGAATGCAGGGTTATCATCTCCTACAAGAACTAGTGTACTACCTTGAGCTTTGAACCATTATCTGAATGTAGAAACTTACAACGAGTGCCATGATATGTCAGCTCCTCTGCAGTCTCGGGTGTAACTCGGCTTAAAAAGTGTATGTATTCGTCGGTATGAAATGCCGTTATGTTTTCCGGGGTAGCTCTCCGGGGCCGCAAAACATGCATCTTGTCCAACATGCCATATGCAGAAACAAGGTCATGTGTCATGCGCATTCGGTGAGGCTTCATAGGGTGCCCAAGGCCATAGGAGAATAAACCAACGTCGCCTTGATAAAGTTGCATTAGAATGTTGCCCAGCCAAGTAGTTATTTTTTTTTGACTTACTATCATAGTAATAAGAAACTCTTCTCTTTGACGAGGACATGGTTGTATGTATGCGGGTATGAAGTTTATAGCATAAGCCCCCAGGAAGCGAAGTCGAGTTTGATTTTCAGCACTGTCTCCAGGTGTCAAAAGGATGATTCAGAAACTCTGCCGGGAAGAATTCGGTATTCAACGGTGGTGTCAAGCGTTGAAGAGGTGAGAACGTGCTGGCCGATCGTTTCTGAAAACACGTCCCCCTAAATTGGAAGGTACTTCGCATGGTAATCATTGCGCGACACGCGTCTCGCGTGGCCGGAGGTGTGTGACAACTCACAAGTCAGTTATTATTATTAAAAATAACTCTCATATGCGTGCTGCTCAATGAGATCAGAAAACAATGTCCCTCAAACAGATCTTAACAACGAATCTCTCGAGTCAGCTTTTAATTCTGCAGATAAAACTTTAGAGACTTCTCGGTATGAAGAAGACGCTAAATCGGTTAGTTCAAGGGTATCAGACCAGCCTCCAAACACCTCAGGGCAGCCTCTTGAACAAGTTGTAGAGCATAATGACGTCGGTGCCTTTGAGGAGGATATCGAAGAGAGGAGTACTATTAAAGACGAAAACGACTCGGAGGTAAATGAAGATGAAGACGAAGACGGTGACGAGGAAGATGAAGACGAAGACGAAGAACCTACACTGAAGTATGATTTACTTGGTGGAGCCACATCCCAACTTCTTGAAAAGGACTCAGCATCATCCCTAGCTGTCAGCTCCAAGTACATAGTATGTGTCATGTTTGATTTTGTTATTAAATCTTTAACTCCTTTCTTACTTAACATTAAGGCAATGGGTACACATAGTGGAATTATACATGTCCTCGATTACTCGGGCGAACGTGTCAAGTCTTATAGGCCTCACTCAGCCTCTATAAACGATATGTGCTTTGACTCAGCGTCGGAATTCATTGCTACAGCATCTGTGGATGGTATGTGACAGATGACAAATTCAAGAAGACGATCACTGATGTTTGCCGTCCTGAAGGTCAAGTAATAATTCACTCTTTAGTGGGTACTGAGAATTATTCATTCGACAAGAAACGTCCAATGAGAACTATCGCACTTGAGCCTAATTTCTCTAAAAAAAGCTCTCGATCATTTGTTTGTGGAGGGATGAACGGATATTTAGTGCTTCATGAAAAGGGCTGGCTTGGTCATAAAGAGACTACGATACATAGTGGAGAGGGTCCAATATGGACGGCCCGGTGGAGAGGGACACTGATAGCATGGGCAAATGATCTGGTATATTGATTCTTCTACTTACACAAGGATGCCAACTTATTGATCACTTTTTAAGGGAGTGAAAATCTATGATACAGCTTCTCAAACACGTATCACATACATTGACAGGCCGGCAGACAGTCCACGCGCCGACTTATTTAAGTGTACTTTACATTGGCAAGACGATTCAACGCTTCTCATCGCTTGGGCAGATATCATCAAAGTTGCTCGGGTGCGCTCTAGGCCTCGACCCGGAACCAATGGTTCAAGCAATCCGAGCCCTGGAGATTCAGGGAAGATCAAGGCGCTTCCTCCACTTATGGCCGAAATCACTGCACTATTTGCTATTGATGGAATGATCTCAGGGATCGTCCCTCATCCAGCAGATCCAGTTCTCGTAACAGCCGCCTCTGCACCATCCGCGTTTCTTGTCCTTGCTTATACGCCTCCAGATATGTCCTTCCGCGATGAAGCTCCGGCCGATGAGAGATTGCAGGCACGTAAACTCGCCGACCGCCCCGAATTGCGTATTATCTCTCGAGCGGGTGAAGAACTTTCATCGGATGTACTTGGAGTAACGGGATATCAAACATGTGGATGTAATGATTATGTACTTGCCGAAGTCCCTGAAGAAGTTAATCGTGAAGATACAGAGGGTAAATGCTATGTCGTATTGAATCCTCGAAATATTGTCCTTGTGAGACCACGCGATAGGAAGGATCATGTCGCATGGCTTGTAGAGCACAAACAGTTTGAGGAAGCATTAGAACAGATTGAGCTTTTACCAGATGAAGGTATAAACGCCAAAGAGATTGGGCAACGTTATATCGACCATCTTATCAATGAGGGTAAGTGGCCTGTTGAGTTTGATCAAATTGTGGCTTACATCTTCTCTGGGAAAAGAGGACTTTAAAAAGGCTGCACAGCTATGTCCCAAAGTTTTTGGCCAGGATGCACATCTCTGGGAAGATATGATATTTGCTTATGCCCAAAGGAATCAGCTTCAGGTACCAATAAATCTTCCCCCTCCCCTCTTTCTGAGACATATATTGATTATAATAAAATAGATCATTATACCCTATATACCGACTGAAAGTCCGCGTCTTTCTCGCCTCGTGTATGAAATGATTCTTGCTCATTTTCTCGCTCATGACCGGGAGGTAGACATCTTTTCCCTTTGCCGTAAACACTATACTAAGTGGACTTGTTAGGCTCTTCTCCGGACTGTCAAAGATTGGCCGACAAATATTTATGATGTTTCTGCTGTGATTGTTGCTACCCAATCAGAACTTGACCGCACGTTATCCGCCAATGGTGAGGCAAAGGTATTGATGGAATGCCTCGTTGAACTGTAAGTCTAGTCATATAATATATTACAACATTAAAGCTCAAGATGCTATATTATAGCTATCTCGCCAACCACCAACCCGGAAAGGCACTTCCCTATGCTATCCGATTACGAAGCCCGAACGTTTTCGATCTGATACAAGAACATAGTCTTTTCACTGAAGTGCAAGATCTAGCGCTACTACTCGTTGAATTTGACCAGGAACTCGCAAAACAGCAGAAAAAAGAGAATGGCTCAAGTCCAGCTATCACACTACTGGTTGACCATACTTTTTCTATCCCCGTAAGTTCCACTCCACGCTCTACAATACTCAACCAGACTGACGGATATACCTTCATTCATTGATCAGGTCTCTCGAGTTGTTCAACAACTACGACCCCGGCCGTATTTCCTCTTTCTGTACTTGGATGCACTTTCGACAAAGGACTCGCATTTAGCATCTGATTTTGCTGATGAACAAGTACAGCTTTACGCGGAATTCTCCCCTCAACGTCTCATGAGCTTCCTTCGTGCGAGTAACTACTATAGCCTAGAAAAGGTCAATCTTTGCATTATTCCCGCTCCTCAGTTAAGGACCTTATATTCAACTGTATTTTTTAGGCATACGAAGTCTGCAAAGAGCGTGATTATGTACCTGAAATGGTTTTCTTACTTGGGAGAATGGGGAATAACAAGCAAGCGCTTACTTTGATCATAGAACGTCTCGGTGATGTTAATCGAGCCATCGACTTTGCAAAGGAACAGAACGACGATGACTTATGGGAGGACCTCCTTCGGTACTCTGAAACCAGGCCAAGTTAGTTTTAGACCTTCGTTTCTTATCACTGCATTTTCTCAAGCTTATCCTGTTCTTCCAGCATTCATTCGTGTTCTACTGGAAAATGTGGGCGCTGAAATAGACCCAATACGCCTCATCAGAAGGATCAGGAATGGCCTTGAAATACCCGGACTAAAGGAAGCACTAATTAAAATTCTACAGGCATTCAATCTTCAGATCTCTCTACTTGAAGGTTGCCAAATTATACTTGATGGGGACTGTGCGACACTAGCTAGAAAACTTAATAAGGATCAAACTAAGGGCTTTTTTGAAAGTGGTGAGAATACTGTCCTTCTGCATGAAATATTAGCAAGAAATAACCCAATTTTTAAACACCCTTACTTAGCCTCGTCAAAATGTCCTGCGTGTTCGCAACCATTATATCAAGGAAACGGATCCGGAACCGTTCTCTTCCTTTGTAGACATGTTGTTCATTTAACATGTGTTAAGGGTGGTGACCGAGTGTCTCGTCACCACGACCCTATACTCTCCAACGTTTTGGGGAACAAACAAGATATCAGCGGGAAAATTGCATTGTGAGCATTTTACTACATATTCATCTGATAAACGGACTAAGAGAGCTCTTTAAAGTGCATCTATGGTTCGTGGGCGCATCGAACACGGGTGCCCAGTCTGTTATAGGAGAGAAGAAGGCCAACGGACTAAATAATTTGCTTACGAGCTGACATGTTTTGTAGTTCCCTTTCCTTTGTTACATGTAGATATATACCCACCAACTTGGTTGAATATCCCTCATTTTTATGTACAGAACAGTTAATGTACAGTATCATGATGATCAGCATGAATCAAGTTCAGGATTAATAAATATCATAATTATCATAAAACAGAAAAGGCATGATCTTACATCACCGATGATCAAGAAATTCCTAAAAATAGATAAATCACGTTTTAGTGTTATGTGTTACGAGTCACAGATGTGTCTAGTCTAAGTCTTTTTGCCAAAACAATAATTGAGAGTGCATTTGGTGCCTTGTCGTGGTCAACCATGCCTCGTATTCCTCGTGCTCTATCATCCGCATTCTCAGCATTGCGTCTATCAGCACCGTCCGGATCATCCACCCCTCTGAGGTCGCTGCCAACAACTGTAGCATCTGCAACGCCAAACTTTGCTAGTTTCACACGAAGTCTACCCAATGCACACCTCCGCCCATCCTTCATCCCCCACCCCTTATACGCACGCTCACCCACTCTTGCATTATTGTCATTAACGCAACCTCAGGTACTTTCACAAGTGCAACAGGTTAGACACAAAGCACGCGGTGCCGAGTATCAGCCATCTCAGCGAAAGAGAAAACGCAAGCACGGATTTCTTGCACGAAAGCGCTCCGTTGGTGGTAGAAAGGTTCTCGCTAGGCGGCTTGCGAAGGGGAGAAAATATCTTTCACATTAAATCATAGGAACTTCGCTGTTGAAGGAGAGAAAATGGTGTGTGTGCGTGGAACGTTAATCCATTATAATCGAACTTTTTTTGACGCTCATATGCTGTAGATGGAAGACCCCTTTGTGTTTTGATGTTTTAACTAGTATATCAGATCTATCAGATTTGTCTTATAACTATATTGGTGCTAATCATATTTCTTTTTATATCTGGAGCTATCGTTTTGAAGGAATCAAACTCTTAGACACTATACTACCAAATATAATTCTATTGGAGAACTTCAGGTGAATGTAGTGATACATCGCATCCACTCTACTGGTCAAAAAAACAAAGCTATAGTGGAGAAAGCTATCATAAGGTGTAAATACTTTTTCAAATCAGGATTTATTTTCTTTGGAACCTGACCAACTAAGGTCTAATTGACCGGTTACAACGCTCGGATCTCATTATATGGAAGGCATGAAACACCAGGCACTTGGTGTGAATACGATAACCCGTATCGGAAGTTGTGTTATTTAGCGCCTAAGAAATAATAAGAGAGTAAGAAAGGAAAGAAGACTTATGTACATTTGGGCGCATCCCTTCATCAGATTTCCCGTTCTTCAACATGGGCTTAGGAGACATAGCGTCCTTCAACAAGCAAAAATATCGGTATCACGTCCAAGAAGATTACAACGACGAAGAACTTAGAGACAATATCTACAAGAAACGCCGTCAGGTCGCCGCCTCTAGTTGCTCTGTTGGGACTGGTGTCGCATTGATGCATGTCACTGGTGGTGCTAGCGCTGTAGGCAGCCTTCTAGCAGGGCGTAATGTACAAATAGCACGCAAGAAACTAAAAATCCTAGAGGAGGAATGGGGCGAACGAGGTTATGAAAAGCTACCAAAGGAATTCGTTAGAGATACTATTGTCCCTGCCGCGATATCAGCCGCAGTTGGTGTCGTTAGCTGTGGAATTGATCACGCAGCTGCGAATGCTATGGCAGCCTCTTCAGCTGGCGCTCACGTATCCGGCTCTCAAGTGGCTGGAATGTATCCTAGTTATGCTTATTATGGACCATATCCTGACGTAGGATACGCCGGGTGTACTGGATATGTTTACAGCGGAGCGGACCAGTACTATACTTATACCACCCCACAAACTGCCAGTCCAAATGTCATCGAGGCATCAGAAATGGGCATGAAGTTCGGGGTGAAGCAAGCGGCTACTTACGGGAGAGAGTATTATGCAAAAGAAAAGGACGATTAATTGTAAGAGATACCTTCTTGTTTTGTTTTTGTTATTCTCCTTAACTGAAGCTATTAAACTGTCAGACATTAGATACCAAAGCTCGTTTTTCTAGTTATTATTAATTAGTAAGAAGTATTCAATTGTAAAGCATCAGACAGCCTTTAAAGGAGCCGAAAGAAGCTTCCACCAGCGCGAGCCTTGAATATGATAGGAACTTAGGAGTATGATTAGCCCTATCCACAACACGTTTAAGTCCGTTTTGAATATGATATTGCTCGCTTACAAGAGCTGCTCGGTGAAAAATGTAGAAAAGCCCCTCCTTAAACGAACATAAAACATGCAATCAAGTAGTAATAATATAAAATGAATATCTTCCATTCCGCTCTCCACTGCTAGAAACATGTCTTCTAGATCCGGTACACACGTAACATCGCCGATAATCTACACGCCTGATTCTCATGCCGTCTTCCTGTTCCCAACTTATCATAGGCAAACCAGGAATTAGGAGAAACAGAACAGCTCGTCCACAAAAAACAATGGATATCATTCATATTAAGAGTTGAATTGACTTCATAAATCCCGTTTCGGATGGCTAATTCATACGGAACTCTCACGCTCTATGGAATTTTCCTAGATTGTCACTCTTGAGAGCCATGAAGTTACCTCGAGTCATCTTCTAATATCATAGGCCGGTGATTCATGCCATCTGGTGCAGCCTACTATTGACTTGAGGCCTACAACCCCCACATCCATAGCTTCGATGCCATTAATAGCAACCGCCTCGAACAGCTATTTCGGCTGTATAATTATGTTTTTGGTGAATCAGACACTTTGTTAACAAAACGAGTAAACCACGGGAGTGTGATGTGTCTACTATGCCTAGCAGAACACAGCTCTGTAGCAATGCCATATCATATAAAATGGTACTAGAATTCGAATCAAAGGAAACTTCAGTATCTTTCCCTCCGAGTCTGCTCTACTCTGTTCCAGGTCTCCTTCAAAGAAAGATATACTTATTTTAGTATTAAATATGGCCATTAAAGATCTTCTTCACTTCGATAGTGATGCTTACCGAGCAAAGATCCAATCATTCAACTACACCAACCAAGAGCTGGCTAACAATATTTATCGTAAGCGACGAGAAATCGCATCCTCAGGCTGGTCCATCGGGGCAGGGATTGCTCTAATCCCTATCACTGCCGGAGTCAGTGCAGTAACCAGTACATACGCTACTCGTACTTTATCCATAGCCCGTCAAAAGCTCTGGCACCTAGAATGCGAATGGTCTCGTAGAGGCTACCCCCCTCTCTCTAAACGTACTCTAAAAGATTTCGTGGTGCCCTGTACGATCACAGGAGCCGTAGGGGCAATCGGTATTGGCCTCGATGCAACATTCGCAAGTCCACTCGCAGCAGTAGGCAGTAGTGCAGCTCCTCATGCCCACGCTTTCCTCCCTCCACATTCCCTGCCCGACTATCATGCCGTACACCACTTCGGTAGCGGTGTAGCTAATGGAGTTCATCAAGGATTTGATGCCATCGTTGGTTCCCCCGGCCCACAGGTTGCAGCTGCTCCCTATCACCCCGACCCATACTTCGCTGCTGGTCAGTTTGCTGGTCTCGAGGCTGAAAAATTTGGGGTCAATTACGGAGTTGGGCAAGCAGGAGTTTATCTAGAAGATCAATTTGCTCAACGACGTTGATATATGTACGTATGTATCATTTATCTAAAATGATTCAACACTGAACATCAACCTTGTATTGCAATTTAACTCTAACTCAGATGAAACTTTGTCTTTAAGTCAACTCTTCTCTATGAGTGAATATACCCTACATCATTTCCTTTTAAGTACATATATGAATTCTTATGTTTGTTTTGTTTTGTCTCGTCTTGATTTGTTTTGCTTTATGTACCATCCTCTAAAGATTTCGGAAATTCATGTAAGAAAAACAGGCTTTATTATGTTGTATTGATCGTCATGTAAAATTCGTTATAACCACAATGATTATGAATGTCTATATACCTGCCCTTAGCGGAGCAGACTAAACTCCATCTATACTTCGAGAAGGCCGGTACAGTACGTATTTATAGATTAGTGTGGAGTGCTTCCACAGTATTGACGCTTATTAATAAGCCGGTTATGTAATAATTTGAGCTATTTTTATCTTTTATTCACGAGTAGAGATCGTTACTTAAAAAATTAAATGCATACACCCAAATCATGAAGCCCATCAATCTACAATCATTTTTCAACATTTAAATATTATCTGATCGGAGCAACTGTTTAATTTATCGTCATCTTCTTCTCGGTATCTTGTCCTAATTCATGGTCAACTACCTCAACGTCATCATCCTTGAGCTCCTCAACTGTCTCCTCTGGGAGGACTAAGTTCAAAATGACAGCCACAATTCCAGCAGCAAGGACTGTACAAGTCGAATCATAAGTACCCGAGATAGGAGTCGGCTCGATTAGATTAGAAAACTCACATGGTGTACTTAGTACGATTGTAATGGCATCAAGCAAACCTTGTAATCCATTACTTGGATTGTCAACACCGTCAAACAGATGTGTGAAGATTTCAGGCGCAAGGAGATCACCAGCTCCGATAGACAATGCTCCAGCAAGAATGAGTCTCTCTCGGCGAGCGAAGCGCACATGAGCGAGAACACGAGCTCCGGAAGCCATTACGGAACCAAATAAGAAAGTGGTAACGCCTCCGAGTACTGGATTTGGAACTAAAAAAAACCATGTTATATTTTGTTAAGGAAATAGTTTCATTATACGTACTTGCTAGAAAGACACCCGAGATCTTGCCTAGAATGCCGAAAAGGATGAGGAATGCACAACAAAATCTTCCCGCGGTGCGATTTGCACAGCGGGTAATGGCAATAACCCCATTATTCTATATATTGTATTAGAAATATAAAATACAACAGATGACGATGATCTTTATACCTGAGCAAATACTGAAAGAGGTGCCACTGTGAACAAGGCAGAAAAGAATCCGCCAATGCCGTCTGACTGTAATAGATATGTATTAGTTTATTGTAAGTGGGATTAATTAGGACATACCAAAACACCGCCTTGAATACGAGAGTCAAAGGTGGGGCCATCAACTTCAACTCTTGACACCTCTGCGGAAGCCGTGATATCACCTATAGCTTCCATTGCGAGCGAAACTAGAATCTCATATTAGCTTGAAACAAAGTAAAATTCATCAAAAGACGCTGTTTAACTTACTATATACGGCCAACATAGGCAAAATAGCGGGCGCATAGACTCTAATTTTAAACGTGTATACCCTGTTGTAAGAATTCTGTTGAGGAAATGACACATTACAAATTAATTTAACAAAAACGTACCATAAGAATGTAATTCCAGGTGCAGTTTTTATGCTGCTACCATCGATATAACCTGCAGCACCGGCCACGATACAACCAACAGCAAGCCCGACAATAATTGAAATATTCTTGAGGAATGGGGAACCGAAGATCTCTGTGAGTATAATGCTCACGAAAGAGAGGAAGCCAAGACCAATGAATTCCGGGGATCCCCATCTGAAATCAGATGTAACAAGTAATCGGTGTCAGCATGAAGAAAAATAGTAATTTAATTTGACAAGAAGAACATCCATCCATCCAAGGAGAAAAGAAATTAGCTCGTCTTAAATTACTTACGGAAGCGGGCGTGGTGCTGCAATATTTGGACAGAGTTCAAAATAGCCGCTTGAAGGACGGTCCATACAATCATTTGATCCACCCCCCCAATTTGCAATCCCAGAGTCGCCTACGAGGGATGCTCCAATGAGAAGGATAACAGTCCCTGTTACGACAGGTGGAAATATACGTTGCAAGACCCGAACAGGAACAAAGGATAAGAACATCTCAAGAAATGAGCAGATCAAAGATGTGCCTTTGAGATCGAAGTTTGAGTGACAAGGTGAGTGACAAGGTCTTGATACGTTCTAGAAGATTTCGCTCACCAATAAGCATGCCATACGCATCCGGACAGGCATCCCTTGTTACCGTTCCATCAGCAGCGGTAGTACTGGTGCAGGTTCCATTGTTATATAGGGCGTCAAAAATCTAACTTCCATGATGAAAACTGTCGATTCTATATTGACCTATAATGATCATCTACTCACGGAAGTTGCGGTACTTAAAGTAGCAAAACTCGTTCCAACAACGGTCAAAAGTCCAGTTCCAAGATAGTAATTCTTATATAATCGTATTCTGGACATCTGAACCAGGCTTAGAATTCCTAAGAACGATTTAATTAATAATACACATCATAAAAATAGCAAGGTAGATTTATTTACCACAACCAATCAAGGATGCAGAAACCATGTAGGCCTGTGTAGCGGAGTCTAGATTTAAGGAGCTCGCAAATATGATAGGGGGGGTTATAAGACCAGCAAGCATCGCGAGGGCATGCTGGAGACCACAAGCTATAGCAAGTAAGATAGGCAACTCAGCATCCAAGGCATAAAAGGGGGGAAGTCGTCGTGTCTTCATGCGTGGTAATGAAGGAGTACAAAGCCAGGCATAGTCATAGTCACCGAACCATCCTTCTCTAGTTGAGACTTTAGTCTTGTACTTCCGTACTCTGTCCGCAATTGTAGAGGCCGATGAATGTTGACCATCACGCTCAGAACCCAAAGGAATTATGGCCTCAGGCTGATCCTTTACCACCGAATGTGAGTCAGACATGGTAGTCGTCTGTGACAGATAGAATTTCATTTCATGGCGGACATGCGAGATATTTATGTCTACAGCAACTCTAAAATTGCTAACAGAGATAAGAAGTGCCAGGGTCTCGAAGATAAGGAATTAAGGACGCAAAAGAAGCGACGCTCATTGATTGCCCGCTCTTAAGGAATCGTCGAAGCTCGCAATTTTTTTAGAGCAAAAATTATCAACATTACTCGATAAAACTTCAGACTAACCAGACCAGAGAGAGGGTGGTAAGTAGTATGATAGCGATGGCGTATTCTTCTACATAGTGGCTGCCTAATCATGCAACCGACCCGGAAAACATAAACATTATGTAATATTTCGATTACCCCGTATCTATCCGTAAATTAATTCCGTTTAATAATGTTTAAGGAACATTTTTTAGGCAAATATTGAAACCCATACATAAGCTGGGAACCTTTTGGGTGTAGTACATGTTGCATATATATACGATTTTGTACCATCTTCTGTTGTGCAAGGGTTGGAATATAATAGACATTACAAGTCTAATAATAATCATCTTTATGATCGGCATAGCGCCTAAATTTGGAAAAAAAAATGTAGCTAAAGTGCGTTTTTGACTGAAGCTTTAGATATCAGTCTAGGCTGCCATTTCATTGTAACTTACAGCATTATCCATAAAATCAAATTAATGCAGGAATCCTTTTTGTTTTTGTAGCTTTCATGTTGAAAGGTATCATTTAGTGCGTGCAAACCTTATTCATTGGTCAATACCAATTACAGTGAAGTAAACGTTGAGCGAGGCTTCATGCATATATGTCTAGGAGCTCTCTCTGACGATTTTTTTGGTAAAGATATTACACTCAAGGGAACTGCAACATACTTTTGAGAGTTTGAAGCTCGGGAAAGATGATGCTGTGATACTGTGTTTTGATAAAGATTCGCGAATATGTAGGGAGCACAGCACACCAACCTACCCATCAATCACAGCAAGCGTCTCTATTTGGGTTCTCAGGACAAGCTCGCTCACCTGAGAAAAAAAAGACAATTTTCAATTTATCTTTGGAGATGAATACTTCGCCTAGAAGTAAGATCATGAGAATAAGATTATATCTCATCTTTCACGTCGAACATGTGAGACAGTATCTAGGTCGGATGGCCACAAATCATTTTTCCAGTATGATTTCTCTAGAGTTTTCTCACATCATTATACGGTGTTGAGTATGGATATACTGTGAAAGATGAAAACGTGCGATCTACACATGATCTTAGTGAATTTGATGTTCTTAAGGCAGTTACGTACCTTACTGTCCACCTGCCGTGGTTTCTATGCAGGTACTACTGATTCATAAATCCACATCGCGCTTCTTTAATTCTAACAGAGCGAGGCACAATATGGAGATAACTTTTCATCTTTGTTAAAATAGTAAAGCGGCGCTTCAGAAAATTTTCTGCATCAGTTAGGTCTATATATGCTCTCGCGTCAAATTACCAGTTTCGAAATAACGAATAGTCAGTACAAATAGCGACGTCCATTCAAAGCCGTATTGGTCGCTTTAAAACGTGTGTATTGACTACAATAAATTTTTGTAGGCGCCTGTCTCGTAATCTTGGGCACGCATTGCATCAGGTTTTGGTTCTACCGGTTCGACTAGCCGGATTTGTCCTCCACTGTCCCATGATAGGAAATCAGCGCGTGGCGCAGTTTCCAAACGCTTCGCGAATTCTTGATAGATGATGCCCAGTTCTATGGTCAGGACCTTGCCTATGTTTGATATAGACCCCGGCCAGGGCGGGCTACTTCAAGGTGTGCATGTACAAGGTTTATAAAGCCATGAAGCAACTCTCCGCAATTCTGATCCCACCCGTCCACAACACTCACCGATTTGTATCAGTGACTACTCTCCATAATAATGGACGCCGCTGCTGTTAAGGCGCTCATAGTCTCCGCTACCCATGTGTACGTCAAAATCATCAGATAAACATGATGGGGTGGTTGCATTTTACTGATAAACATTAATTTAGTCAAGCAGCAAAGAACTGCATGTTGGCTGGGTATTGTAAGGATAAAATAAGCATCAATCTAATTGAATACTGCTAACTCTACTCCAACTCTGTGTTTCGTAACAACTTGCAGCGATGATGGCCTATGATGTTTTGCTCACCTTCTCCGATGAAGTTGAAAGAATATGGAAGAAACGTTTCTCTTTTCTAACTGTTCTGTGGTTTCTGGTAAGTATCCAATGTTTATCAATCTTATGACAAACTCATAATTCAGTATCTATTTGTATAGAATCGCTGGGTGTATGGCGCTGCCTATATTGTAGTGATAATTGGTATACATTATTTGTTAGATGATGCAAACGATTTGAACTGACACATTTTTTGTAGGATTTTATGACCCTAACTGGGTAAGTTGAGGAGTTTATTGTTTTGGTTCATAACTGAAACTTACTATAACATGATGTGCTCAAAAGGAGTAAGCCTACTATACCCATTCCTCTCCGCAATGCTTCATTGACTAATTACAGTATCAAAACCTTCTTTTACTCTTAAAATAGCTGTAACGTAATGTTTCGGTACCCTGGAATCTTGTCCGCTTGCCAACGAATTGTCATCGGATGTGGGTAAATTCCTTGATTTAATTTCACTATTCTCACGTTTGATGCGTCCTCGAAGCTATTTTTGTCCTTCGAACATATGCTATTTGGGGGCGGAGCCTCTTCGCCGCCGGTGCGGTCGTAGCATGTATTGTAGGAGAAGTATTCACGAAGATTGTGAGTACTTTTTTGCAATTCTATGTGGCTTTGGACATTCTCACTAACGAGACACAACCGGGCCCTAGTTTGTGACCTTTAGGTTCGGAAGTGCCGTCTCGCTGCCCCCGCCTCTACTGGGATGTTTCCTCGCTGTTCAGCCGGAAAAGTGAGATACTATCACACTATGAGCTTTAGGCTTGGACTAACAGTTTATTGTCAGCTCAAAGAAATTCTCTTGGTTCTATGCGACAGAATTGATTGCAGGTACGGCATTTATCTCTCTGAAATCATTGGCTCTCGTCTCACTTTCACTTTCAAGACTTTGTGGTTCTGGTTTTGACGGTAGCAAGTTCATACAGGGGTCTGATGAAGGCTAAGAGCGCAGGCGTTCGCACTATTCTTTGGAGTGTTATACTAAAAGATGGTATGAGCGTGATTCTAAATAAACTAAATCTTTTCTGATATTTTTGTACCTTAAAGGTATTATTTATTTCCTTTTGATTTTCTCAACGAATTTGGTTTCTCTTATTTTCTTCTTGGTACGTTTCTCGGTTTTGCTTATTTATCCTTTACTTATTTAAAACACGAATAGGTTATGGCCGTAAGTTTCCCGTACTTGGTAGAAATATCATAAAAGCCCGATACTCACATCGCCGACAGGAGGACCTAAAACCTATATTATCTGCATTTACCGTGATGTGAGTCAAAAGTGATAAGCACAACTGCTGGCTGGTCCTGACGGAAAAAAACTCTTAGGTTTAACAGTCTTCTGACTGCAAGATTAATCTTAAACCTCAAGATGATTTCGAATGGTGCATCCTCCGATTCTTATAATCAGAGCATGTCATCTTCGTCGTCATACCCAAGACCCCCACAATTCAAAGCTGCTACCAGATACAGTACGGAAACCTGGTCTCAAAGCATGCCAACGCCTCCCCATGACACAATCTTTTCACAAAATGAGACTAGATACGTCCCAGATAGTAGAACGTTTGAAATGCAATCGATGCAATCTCAACGACCAGCGCATGAGACAAATTTTTTACAGGGTCCTTCACAAAAAGGTCCGTATAATGCCTAATTCCGAATCGACTTTTTTTATTGTGGATTTTTCTATGGAGACTCCTCTCCTTACTATTACTGTATTGATACCTATATTGGTTGGATTGTCTATCTTATCTCCTCCTGTTCAATAGTAATTTACAGCACATGTGTATGTCTAAGGTAACAATATTGATTTACTCTTGGCTACGGCCGATATCCTGTCACAAGACCCATAGTCTCGGATTTGAAGTCCTGTCCACAGCACCCGGGGTAGGTCGTTCTCATCGTGTCTCTAGCGGATTAGTCATCTCCATACTGCTCGCATTTACGTATTTTTTGACGCTGGCATGTCTCAAGCTTATCCACTAATTTCTACACTTTTGGATACAAAAATATTGTTGCAAAGTTTAGGAGACACAATTTTGAATTTTTTTGTGGATCATCCACGCTTCTTTTTATTGTTCTGCAATGCTGTCTCAGGGCTGCTGGGAGCAAATACAAGAACATCGAGTGGCTGTGTATGTGTCTCGACTATCACAAATTAAACTGTTAGCATTGCCTGCCGGTGATCGAAGAAAAAATGAAATGACCGGTTGGGTATCTACACTACAAGGCACGGACTTAAAAACAAAAGACCCATCGAATGGATACTGGAGTCTTTCTCTCATCTGTTACTCTACAGCATTGACTGAACGTCGTCCAAGGTGGCCAAGGTTTCTTATGGCTACTTTATCTCCCCACGCAGTTATACTGGCTGCTGATCATCTGTACGTATTTTTAAGTTGAAATCCATTTCGTTCCGTTTCAGCCGTGAAATGATCCGAATATGCACTGATATCACACTCGAAATCTTATTCTTGTCCACAGTCAAGCAGCAAAATATTGTACCCTATCTGGCCTTTGTGAGGACCCGGATCATTAACTGGAAATGGAATTTTTGAATTAACTATTTAACGGTATGCTCCGATGGCCTAATTGGTTTCCCTTTCATGCCATGGCGTATACCAAATTCCTTGGCAGCCATGTTTGTTTATGATATCTTTCTCACATTCCCCCTGGAGGTTGAAAAGGTCTGGAAACGTCGCATAACGGGATTGACCGTACTTTGGTTCCTGGTATGTTCCTTATTAGAAATACTCCCTTTTTGTTATAACGTAAATTCCTCCGACTCGCTCATGAATCATATTTTATTTATAAGAACCGATGGATTTATGGACTTGCGTACATTTTTGTCGTAGTAGGTTTGTATTTTTATCATTTTGAATATATCTACAAGGGTAGAGGCTTAACTCCGAAAACTCAAATTTAGGACTATTTGATCCCGAGTGGGTGAGTAATACAGGATGAGACCGATAGATCTGATAATTGAAATGAAGCATATGATTCTTGTATAGAAGTAAGTGCAATTGAAGGGCCCTTAATTTGGTACAAATTAACTGATAATACTTTGATATGTTACGCTAGCTGCCAAAAGAATTTTCGATACCCTGGTATTCTTGCGACATGCCAACGTGTAATAATTGGTTGTATGTTAATAATAAACAATCTTGTGTGGATACTTCAGACTTCCTATTTCTTTCCAGCTGTGTTCATCCTGCGAACTTATGCAATTTATGGGCGCGGTCTCATAGCATCTGGTGTGATTGTGGCATTTCTCCTTAGCGAGGTCATAGTGAAACTAGTGCGTTTAACACTTTCAGTCTCTTTTTATCGACGAAACTTTTTAATAATGTTACTATTGTCTGTAGTTTGTTATCTATAAATATGGCAGTGCAGTGACCATGCCTAAGGGCCTAGTAGCATGCTTTCTCGCTGTAGAACCGCAACAGTAAATCTGTTTCTATTTAATTCATATTCATAACGTATCTAATCCTCCATAAATGTTAGCTCCCTACAATTTTCTTGGTTTTATATAACTGAGCTATTTACCGGTAAGTGTCCTCTATATACTGTCAGGCAATTATGTTAAGATTCTCAATACTTATAGACTTTGTCGTCCTCCTTTTGACGGTATACTGCTCTTGTGTTGGTTATCTTCGTGCAAAACGAGCGGGCTTACGGTCTCGTCTTTGGAGGGTCATTCTAAAGGATGGTAGGTCTTGTCAAGTATCTGCAAAAGTAGTGCATCATTGACACTTTATTTGAAAGGCATCATTTACTTTTTATTTATTTTTTCTACTAATCTAGTTTCCGCCATATTTTTCCTGGTATGGCTTTCCTTTCTTATCTTTTATAAAATCTAAACCGATTCATAGGTTATAACAGTAAGTGAAAGCCACAAAATATCAAGGGATGCAAACAGCTCACCAGCCGGTCGAGCAGAAGGACCTAAAGCCAATCGTTTCCACTTTTACTGTCATGTAAGTCGGCATGCTTTCTTCACAAAGTGTTACAGCTAATAATACTACTATAGGTTCAATAGTCTTTTGACTGCCCGGCTAATCCTAAATCTTAAAACAATCGATTCTCCCGAACCTCATCGGCAAACGTTCACCGCAAGTCGTTTCGAGGCAGTCGTAATGGGGGATATAGGCAATAATTATGAAAGTGACCTGGAGCCCGATGGTGTGATATTCGCTTCAAGTCAAACCGATACAACCTCTGAAGGTGATATGATGACGACTCTACCTTATGATAATTTACGAGAACCCACCGAGAGTGGGTACGAGATGCGTGACAGAACTACAGCAAGTAATGACACACAGCATGAGCATGAAAGTCATGACCGCCCACCCGTATAAATATATTGTACCACTTAAAATGATAATATGTATATCTATGTATAATCTACCCGCTTAATTATTTACGGACAATTGCACTTCATATAGATTTTCACCTTAACGAGTGATGAAAATGAAGAGACGATGACAGTGATGATTGATTTTGATGATTGATTAATTTCTTGTTGTATGTGACTATTATGTCACTTAACGCGACTTGTCGTGATAACGGTATTAGTATTAAATAATATTAAGCTTTCTTCCTTCTACACGATGTCACCTTCGGAATTTGCTTTTGTCCCTAGAAAATTAGCCAAATTAAAGGAATCCTCAAGCACCTCTAATAAATACCGGCCTACGAGCTCTAGAATCACAAGTCAGCCGTTAACCGCAGAAAATAACACAACCACTGAACGGCGCCCGAAGGGAAAGGAAAACGTTACTCTATTAGAAGAAAGCACATACGTTTCTCTTCTTGAGATAGCTTTATCTGAATATTCCATCTGGTCTTCATCAGTACTTTCTAAACATTTAGAGACGGACGAAGATGGCTGTGAGTAATGTACATATTTGAGACTTTCATAGCATGTTTGATGGAGCTTGAAGATGTTCCCCTCAGTTATATCACACGAACTTCATCGATGTTTTGCTCGCTGAAAGCGGGGCAAGTTCCTACTGAGTCCTTTCTTTTGAAATGCATCAAGTCAAGTAGTCTTCTTGAATGCCGTATGATTGTGTCCAGCGTATACAACGGAAGCTGGACCGAGATGAGTGATGATATTCAAGGAGGTTACGAAATTCGGAGAAAAGATTGGGAGTTAGTTAAGAGTCGATTACACAAATACACGTCTTTTCACTGGAGCCATAGGACGATATATGTTGTATGTACCCTTATACATTTCTAGATACGCTAGTTGACGCGTTTATTATTATGCACAGGAGAACATACCCCATAATACTTGGTCAATACCGTCTATAGCTCAGCTCATTCAAGAAATTCTTCCCCTTGGACAAAGAAAAATGTCTTGTACGCCTGTACAGGGTATATCCTTTCCTCCTCATAGGGACGATTCACCTTCAGCATCGGCTCCCATAAAATGCAAAGGATTTGCCTTTGTGGTTCTTGATCAGGCTTCACAAATAGACGCTTTACTTGCCTCCTGGCCTTGGAATCGATTGGGGGGAGATGATCTCAGTAGTAATCATATACCGAAAACGAAGTTCGCAGACGACGCATTAGAAAGCGGGCTTCGATGTCTTTCAATGCGGCAATGGGAGAAGCTCAGATCAGAATATCAGACTCTCCAACAGAGTTTATTGAAAAAGACCCTAGCGTTGAATGAACAAGTCCGAATTCCTATCCTCCCATCCACTAGTACCAAATCCTCCGTACTATCATCTTCTCGTAATGATGATACTATCACAAGTCGAAAATCAATGCCGGAAAAAAGCGTCATGCCTTCAACCTCTCCAGCAGTCCACAAAACATCTTATCCACTAAATTGTCTCGTTATTATCAAGAACATTCATCCAGAGACGAACAAAACAACCCTACGAACTCTATTCTCAAAAGCAATCAAGAAAGACTTAGCAGTTATTGATTACGTTGACTATAACAAGGGTCTTGATAGTGTACGTTGTTTCATTAATACTGACATTATTGATACGATATAACTCAAAGTGATATAGTGCTACCTCCGGTTGGCGTCCCCGGACATCCCACCTCTGCTCGTTGCTTACTTTGGGGATCATCCACTTATTCATGCGCATTCCTTAGATGATGAGGGCACCACCTCCAAAAATGACACGGATAATGTGATAAAAGTAGAGCTTATACAAGGAACGAGAGAGGCGATATACTGGGAGAAGGTCCCGGAGAAGGTTAAAAGTGCAGCATTGACCAAAATAAAGGAGGGACAAAGCTCCCTTACAGTCCCTCATATCCGAGAGTCCGAGACTAACGATTCCGACAGTGGAAGAAAGCGGAAAAGGAGACGATATTAATGTATGAAAACACCCTTGGGGGATTTAGACGGAGACATCGACATTATCTTACTTGTTACTAATACCACTAATACTAAGAGTTTCTAATAAAGATACAAAGGGAATTGGATCGGATGAATCATAAACCCAAACCCGAATTTCGTCAATGATTAGGACTATAATTGTCATGACTTGTGCATTATCGTAAGGGTGATTGATCTCTCAAGACTCTGTCCCAACAATGTCCGCTCCGGGTAATAACCAACGAAACGTTATGCTAATTCTCTCGCCACGATAAAGTCTCTTCTTATCCCCATCCTCAATCTCGACAAGATCCGCAAAACGCCGCGCGATACCATGTGTCCATTCATATCGCGCTTCACCACTTAGAACGACGACACTACGCTCTGGAAGATAAACGCTTTCCCCTAACCGTGGGGGATCTTCTATACCATCTCCGCGGGGTCCACAGGAATCTTCAGGTCCTTGGACCTTGACAAAATCCATCACTGTACCACTGTTTAAACTCACGCCAATAATCCCATCGGAATAACGGCCTAACAGATCAACGTGTGGTGAGATACCTTCTCCAGGTCTGTAATGATTCACTATCGCCTGACGAGCCTGTCCCTTTTCGACCTCTTCTTCAAAGGTTGGGAAAAGCATGGCATAGACATCATCTGGGAGAGATCCCTTCAACGACTCTTTCAGAACCTCGAGTAACTCCAAAAGAAATACAGGAATCCTAGAAGAAGATTTCTTTGTCTCCATCTCATTCAGAGATAAGTCCTCATGTAAAGAACAAGTCCGAGCCCGGTCAAATAGCATAACTTGGTTAACTTCGGGATTACGGAAAAAACTAGATTTACAGCTATCCCAGAGACTCGAAGCGAGTTCGGATGAGATCATCGGTGTGGAAAAGACAAAGAGTCCTGGGATCAAAATACCACTGAGGCGTGCTGCGGTTTCCACCGGATCAAGTTTGATGGATGTTGGGTCGTTGGCGTTGTCTCCATCGTCATCATTTCTGTCCGAGAGATTATTTTTACTAGAAACGGAGTTAGAATCCTCCATGTCTCCGTCAAACAGAGAGTCAACATCAGATTGATCGTCTGGGAGTATTAAATCCTTCTGATTTCCTTCTATATCAACCAGTGTCTCTGTCGTTAGTTTCTGGCTATCACATGATTCAATGGTACTGTTGTTGTCGTGTATCTGTGGGAAGTCTCTCTGCTCCGAAATTGATGAAGTCATTAAATGGTAGTGACGAGCTAGTGAGCATTGTTTGGACACGTCGTTAAGGCCCACAATGGTTTGATGATGTAATATGAAAATGACTAACCCGTCTTGGTTACTTAAAACCTCGCGTTCTACATGAAGTCAACGGCCAAAATATGATCCTGAACATTAACAATACATTATAATACATAGTAACATACAAATACTGTTAGTTTTCATTCATTTCAATCCGATTCCCGCAAACAGCCTCCAGGCAAAAGAAATCGGAAATTATCAGCTTTTTCAACAATGTGATGAGGAAGATGCACCGCAGAATGAGACCTTGAGATATGAATACCATTAAAGACTAGTTTGGTATAATTAAGAACAAATACTTACGGTTGTAAATGTAATTGGGATAACAAATCACCATACTAATTTTTTTGGAGTCAGTTACTCGGCAACAGAAATAATCATTGAACTAAAAAAAAAAGGAACGCACCGTATACGCTTCCGGAAGCATTCCAAATATGTCATCTCCTTTGCAGATTACGCTCTGAATTCGACGTTCGTCGAGAAGTTGTTCGTTCCCGCCAATTCGGTCGTGATGAGAGAAGCCGCGCATCTTTGTGGTATATTCTGGTAAAGTACGGAAACAGTAGGAACAGTGCCAGCCTGCATCAGCGAGTGCGATGTCCGTCGACATAGAATGTCGATAGAAAGTAGCATGAATTTTCGGGGAATTCGAAGAAGGGCCAGGCAAGATAAATTGATGCATAGAAGCACGCCATGAGTTCATTCCGATGTACCACTCAAAACTATACAAGAAGTTCCGCATAAGTAAATGAATTTTTGTGCCGAAATTGCAAGCTCGAAGTAAAGATATTGTATGCCTTGACGGTATCTCGTCAATGTCAGACATAATAACTAATGTATTATCCCGGCTTGCAGGCGGAAGACTTGATACATATTCGCGAAGACGAGTCGTCATGAAACCACGAGTAGTTGCTTCTACATCCCATGCGTCTTGTCCTTTCTGAAGAGGGTATCCTGGTATACTAAAAGAAGCAATATATCGGTACACAAACAAGAAATTTGAAAGCACTTTTAAGTATATGACAACTCACAAGTTATACTCGATCTTTTCCGCAAAATCAGCGAAACGATCGAGGTTGTCAGCGAAGTACGTTGGCTTCGGAAGGCCAGTAAATGTTGCATTACTCTCGAGGATGAAGAACCTGTCTACAACAGGCGAGAGCTCGTGTAACCTAACTTCTAGAAGATCCAGCTCACTACTCATTAGTACAGCGTCCAGTACCCGTATATCCCCAGGACTCCCTTTACGCTGCTCCCAACCATGTAACGCACACGTTTGATCATTAAATCGCATCCCTTCTACGTAGTAATGTGGCACAATAGTTCGAGGACCATCTGCGTGATCCCACAATGGCCGCGTTGCATATGAAATAGTATTTCGGATCTGGTATTCATATTGCCATCCAACTGAGAATAGGAACAATACCGCGAGGAGTAGAGAAATTAGTAGTACTTTTGAGCGTCGCGCGTTCATCGTTGTAAGTCCATAAGGTGGTGGTTTGCAACAAGGGTAACAACAGAATGATTCAATGATCGATGTTGCTTAGTGTAGAGAACCGAGAATGGAGGTCCATCCGTACCCGAACTTCTTGGCATACCCCTTGATTTTTGAATCAAAAAAACATACGTCAAAAGTGTAATTAACTGCTCGCTTAGATATCAGAGAATTGTCCGTGGATCGATATCCATTATTTTACGTCGATTTTAAAAGCAAGAGGAATTGGGTCAATCGATGATATTTACTCAGTGAGCGCGTGTGATGCGGGGAAGTAATATGCCGTGAGAAATTACAAACTACTCTATTTATAGTACACTCCCATATCGTTGATATAGGATTTACTGTGAAACAGAATCAGTTGATGTAAACTACAAAATGCATCCAAGTTATTGTCTAATGTAAACTAGTTTTCCTTCTTTTCGGGGATTGAACTGAGATACTCCCTTAATAGGGCAAGTGCGCGGTATCTATGTGAGATTTTGTTCTTCTCGTCTGAACGCATTTCTGCATAACTGAAATGATCCAATTTGGCTTAGTAAAACAAGTTTAGAAACAGAAGGAGGTAGCTTACGTTTTTCCTGTTCCCTCAGCCTCAAAGGTACAATCCCAGCCAAAATCCTGTGGGCCACGAGGAAGGACGATTTTACCTTGGGTCTTCCCTTCAAACAGTATGGGTTCGGTTCCAGGCCCGGCGCTATATGCGAACGTGCAGATCGCATACGCATCATTCGTAGGGAATCCAGTCAACATAGTTGTAAGCCCTGTAAAGACACGTGAGTTATTGTTTTCGCCGAAAATTGAAGAGGCCTGGTAATCTCTTATTCATTCCTCATAATCAAAAACTTTCCTGCTGGGCCAAGTGCTTTTAGGAAGTGCTTGATATATGGACCTGGAAGATCATTCATGGCCTTGAAGCAAAGCGCGACATCTTCCGTGATACACGGACCACCAACCTGTCGTATATTATGCATTAAGAAGTTTTTATTGGAAATCCTATAGCACACTTGTAGATCATACCAATTCTGCAGCGCGTCTGCATTTTTCTCGTGCCACTTCTTGAGTAGTTCCTTGTAGCTCCGGAACTTAGATAGCAGGAATAAAGCTGAGACAGTGATCTTAATCATTATCATGAAAAACCTACTATCTAAATCCCGGGAGTCTAATTCTATTGAAGCAAATCCTCCAGATGAATCCCCAAGAATGGCTTTGACCTCCCGTAGCTTGTTTGCATTTCCAGTAACAAAAACTTTGATTTGAATAATAAATCACATGGTAGCAAGCTGGAAAAATAACGTTACTCTACCTAATTTATTGTTAGACATTGTGTTCAATTCGACTTCGTAGTCCTAAGATACTAGGCTTTGTTTGTGACTCGATCGAGTAACTCTCTCATATTTGAACTCCGACCAGATCGTCGCTTGAGATTACCGTCCACTCGATGTGGATACAGGCAAAACAGTGGAGAAGGCACGACAAATAGTTGCCACATGAACGTAGCTTTGACAAAATAAAATTTATCGTACCGAAAAAAACAATGCAAAATTTACTTGTGGCTATGGTAGTACAGAAAGATTCCGTTTACTCTGCAAATTCATCCGCTTCAATCGTAATTATGGTAAGGCAAAGGAGTAGGCGTTATGAAATATCCAGTGGATTATTCCGCTTCAAACCAGGCTCGAGGACAATACTACTACCTCCTTTGAACTATGAAGCTTATTAATGAACATCGAAAAGATAGTTTGTTATCGTTATCAGCAATTACAGCCGATGTATCTCAAATAATGAGTTGATCTCCCTTACAGACTACAAATGGTCATCTCGGCCTTGCAAGCTTGTAAGTGAGGCTTTGTTTTCCGGGCTTTATAATAGTCAACAAGGAAAGACCTCGAATACATCTTGTCTAAACGTTGAATAACTAGGCGATTCCCGAGATCCGATCAGCAGAAAACTAAGCATCAGATCTCAGAGATTACTTGTACTAGTAAAAAAGAAGTGCCAATAGAGCTCGAGCCCTTAGGAGACCCCGATGTTCAAGTGATTGAAGGGTTGGAGCAGGCCTTGGACTTTCACCGCCGCGGCATAACCGCCTTTAGTCATTTCCTCGTAGACTTTCCTGGTGAGTGAAACTCCGTAAACTACTGATTATCAGTAGCTATCATCAGCTTCTAACTGCATAGACTAATATAATGAAATTGTTATTAATAATCTAATCGATTTCAAGGATTTAAATTCCAAAGCATATTACCGGTGACAGAGAACGGTGTGACGTAACGCATACGTGACAGTAGATGAATAGAGGCACATGTATCAATTCCCGACAATTGAACACGTAGTTACTGAGTTAGATTCTGGGTTTATTCTACTCGTCATGGCGATGACAAAGGAGGATGCCGCCCGCCTCATATACACACCCAATTTATTGCATAACAGCTCGCTTCATACGGTGAAATTTTTGTCTTCATGCTTTGCTGGGGCTGTTGCGGGAACTCTTGGTCTCGAAAACTGGGCTGGTTTTGCATTCTTCGGAATGTCAACACTTCTTACTGCCGCATGTCTCTACATTATCAACTGTAAAGGACGGCCATCGAAGTTCATCCCCGGTGGCGTTAAAGATTTAGCAAATCCTGGTCAAGACAATGTCTTTTCGTTCGTGCTTGTCTGGACTCTCTTCTATGGTAAGTCACTTATCTCAACTATCCAAAACGAATATGTACCATCCGAAGATGTCACAGCGAGAACGAGTTTTAAAATGACGTATCTGATATTTCTCCTCCTTTGTTTTCTTATATAGGAATTGTTCATGGTATAGTAGAAATGGGTTAGACAAAAATCCAGAGCGTCATCTGATGAGAATTTTTAACAGTTTACGACTGAAAACGGCATTAGTCTCACCAAATCTCCCGGTTGGCTAACAGGACTGCTTACGCGTAGTGATCGGAAAGCTAGATCATGGCCAGAAGTTAGGGGTTCGGATTTCAATAGTGTTTCACATTCACGGGGCCTTTGTATTGTCACCGATTTCTAAATCAAGGCAGTTTCCTGGGCCGTGTTCTGGATTTATTATTATGTTTATTTGTTCATCACGTTTTTGAGTTTTCCTTGCCTTGCTTTTGTCAGCCCCCAGAAAGATAACCTTCTTTCGATTTTGCGTTCTTCGGCTCCAGAGTGCATTCGGGGCTTTGAATTTTGGGGGAAATAAGAATCAAGGGGAGAGATCGTCCGTTCTGTTCTCTCCAACTATGACTCAACGTAAGCTCCATCTATCTCATATTCCGCTGAGGTAAGGAGACCAAAAATTTTAGTGAGAGATTGCAGGAGCGGAAGCTTCTGTGTACCTTCCGCGTCCTATTAACTTTCCACCGCGTGGCAAGGCCATGTGGTTCGGCTCTGAAGTTGTGGCGGTGACAAAGGATTGCCGGGTTTATGGAACGGGAGGAGAGGTCCTCTTTATTAAATAGAATTCATTGTTTGCGCTCAACAACACACATCATAATATCCATTATAATCTTAGAAGACTTTGAGCATAGCCTTTCTCTCTCTCCCTCGTTTCCCCATTACCATGACCTCTCCCACATCATCAACAAATCCGTACGTCCTACTCCAATATGGAGTAGATCCATTCAACTATGAGTTTGAAACAGAGGACGAACAAACTGCTTTCACGGTGTGCGTTACTTCTTTATCTTGAACGAGCTGTAATTGGACATTTAAGCTGACTGATACTGCTTCAATCCTACCTATAGTACTAAAGTACATCTTTCTTCCCTACCATTCTTTTGATCTTCTTGTCTAAATAACATATTTTTACTCATGTCCTCTGACTTGAAAAGGCCGTACAGATTCCGAACATGGTCATCCACCTCATCCGAGAGGAGAGATGGGCTGTACAATATCCAGAGATAATGGGACCTCGTAATGCATTTTTCTACTTTGGTCCTTCTAGCTCCCCAGGTCAATTAGCCTACGGGAATGGAGAACCCGCACCCATGTTGGACTACCTGCAGAAGAAAAGGGAAGGCAGCAAGTACGTTTACTACTCAATTGGGTTAATTTTTGATGATGATGCTATTGTTCTGATTTGCATGGTGGTTTCGTCATAGTTCGCGGTATTTCACCTCTCAAAATGGCAAAAAAGTCAAATGGAAGTCTGTCTCTTCCCAGAGGATGGAGGTCAGTATTTCATCGTCCTTTCCCTTTCTTTGATAGACACCTATCTCTGTATTTACTAAAGTTATATTTTGTTATGACTAATATTTTCCTTTAGCTCTGGGACGGAAGAAATCTATGCGCTGTGTGGGAGAAAGTTTCCCCAGGTTTCGAATATGACGCCAAAGTGACATTTTCCCAAGCGGGACTCTCTTTCGTAACGGAAGTATTAACTACGCTCACTCTTAACCTAGCAGCCAAGCGATTGGATTTTTGGTGATACGGCTCTTTATTTGGATATGGACACATGGACCGGACAAATTTAATCGCATTTTCTCTTCTTTTCTCTTCTTCTTTGCCTTTCTTGATAATTCCAAATTTGCTTTAGAAAGCTAATACCGTTCTCTGTACTATAGATAGTGTGTATGATAGGGTAACAACCACATTTGGTGCATTCGTGGTGGGTGTACATCATCCCTAGGAGAAACTACCACAAGACAATAACCCCCACGTTGGAGCGGACAAATTGTGGCGCTTACGTGCTTAAATTCTAGGGCAGTATCAGTGTGATTTTACTGGTAATACAACATCAGATGCAATTATATTGATACCTATCTAAAAAATCTACATCTACACGTGTTCATATAGTTAGTCCTACGCCGGAATAACGGGACATCATTGATACATATTCTTTTTCTGTTTTAAAAATTATACATAATAACTCAAAGGAAGAGAATGATATAAATGTCCGAGAAACAGGGTCAGAGTCAGCACTGATTGATCTCTACTCCCCCTAAAATCCCACCTTTTTCTTTTGTTCTTTTGTTCTTTGTTCTACAAACCGTTTTTAGATCTTGAGCCCCTTTCAATTACATCATAACTTTTCACATAAGTCCGTTTAATCTCGCCTTTAAACTTCCCGCAGAAACGATCGCATATCCAAGGCTAAGGTTCACAGATAGCCTATCTTCTTGCTTCCTTCAACTCTTCTAACAATTCAGATAGTTTCTCCCATTCAGAGTCGTCCTCAAATGCGTCACGAGTACGAGCCATAAACGTACGAACGATGCTCCGAGCCTGCAGTTGCCATCTACCAGAGCGGGTCTTTTCCAACTCTCCCTCACTAGAAGTAGAACTCTGTTGTTGTCCTTCCTCCGCACGCGGCCCGAAGTTCCGCAAGACATCCACTATTTCTTCGACCTCGTTGACCGCCTCTAGCCACGCTTTCCTATCGATCTCTGAGTTCTTGTCCATGGTAGCAGCGGGAGTGAATCGGTACGCATCCAAGTAATACTTTACAGCTTCACTCCACCGTTCCTGGAATACGAGCAGACGAGCATAAGCATTATAAATCCGTTGTGAAGACACCTTTGGCAAGATCGTCCGCTCAAACAACTCAGTGATTCGAAGCCGTAGATTTTCAGCTTCAATAGGAGACCGGGCTGACACGGACATTATTCCATCGGAGTTGCCTGTACCATCTACAGTCGACCCACGTGTGACTACACTGACGAGACGATCAAGTAAGTCAGGGTCGACGGCTTTGGCGCCGGCTTTTGGTGCGAGTTCTTCGACCACGCGCGCCTGAGCTCGGACCGCTTCAGCAAACTCTCCAACATCCATTGCTACAACCATATAGTTCGACCACATTCTCCAATTCTCATAACTATATTTTAGACCGATCTTAAGTGCGCGGAATGCGAGGTACTTATTTTCAAATGGTACTATAGCTCCGGTATCTGAATTTTTCGACTAACCACAAATAAACGTTAGTATGAATTCTTATTTGAGACATTACAAGGAAACAAATAGGGAGATCACCTCATCTGAACTTTGTTCGTCACCGGAGTTATTTGCCTTTTCTGTATTACGTGGAGAACCCATACGTAGGTAAACACTAGCGAGATTATTCCAACTCTCGCTGTCTTCGTCATCAATAGCTATACACCGGGAGAATGCATCCCGTGCCTTTTCCCACTTCTCTTCGCGGACAAAGGCACATCCTAAGATGAACCAAGAACGGAATTGTAATGGATTAATAGAAACGGCCTTCTGGAGGCAATCTATAGCCTTAGGATAATCTTCACGAGAAAAGTAGTAGCCACCCAACGAACGCATGGCACGCCCCGATTTTTGTCCAGAAGCATCCCATGCACGAGTGAAGTGTTTCACTGCATTCTCAGGTTCCAATTCGCCAAGGAGACACCACAATTTGGCCTCACGTGCGGAATCAAGCGCAGGTTTTCGTCTTTCGGAAGACGCTTTTCCTCTTAGAAGAACATTCTCGGATTCCTCCTTTCGGCCTTCTAATAAATCCTTGACAATAGCGATACCTGATGCAGGTCGCTCTAGAACCTGCCAACATTGGACAACGTCTTCCCACATCTCGAGTCTTTCAAAGATCTCAAGAGCAGAACGTACGACTCCAAGTGCAAGGAAACGCTTCGCAAGTTCAACCTCCAACTCCCATTTACTTGGCATTGGAATAGCATGTATGTACTTCAGCCTTTCTGGTAAGGAAGAATCAGCAGATGGCATCTGATCAACTAGTGCCTGAAGCTGCAAAGTCGAACGCTCAACGGTACGTGTGCGTTCAGCTTCAAGCCGCGATCTAAGAAGGAGAGCCATAGTATGTACAGACCAATTACGGGGATGCGAGATCACTCGAGCAACATATGGTTTCATTTGCTCCTGTGTGAGTCCATGAGTCGGAGACATGTTCTTAACATTGAGGCACATAGATAAGAAAATACATTGATCAAGTGGATGCAGAGCTGGTTGCTCTGATGGGTCGATATGTGCCAATTTAGAACTAGATGCACTACCAGAAGACGATGTAAATTGTGTTTGCTCCAGTAGAGTATCATCATTCAATGCGAGCGTCTCCGGAAGTGAGGATGTCGATATGATCGCATCCGATTTGTCAGAGTCGCTAACAGTTATGGATACAACATTCGGTTTACTGGATTCACCATTTGATGTAACGTTATCCGTCTTAGTAGTATTATCATTCTCTACCCGCAATCGACTCTCAGCTAGTAAGACAAGCTGACTTAATTCGTTCTCTTGGAACTTTGTACGTTTCCCCAAAGCACCCGTAAGCTCATATTCAAGTCCTGTATTCCGCGCTGCCTCAAGGAACAGTTCAGAAGCATGTTTATCCTGACCAATCTGATGAGCAAGTAAACCCTTTTCTAAAGATAAAAGGCCAGCAAGCTCCCTCTCCTTCGCAATACCCGAATAAAGTTCTTCTACTTGCATCACTTCCTCGGGAACCCCAACAGTTTCATCAAGTACCTGCTGGTGTACACGAGCAGTACGCAATCTCCACCATTTCACGGATTGAATACACCGATACTTAGAAGAAGGTTGGTCAAATAGTAATTGCGAAATCCGTAAGAATATAGCCAGCCGTGACAAATGATAAGCCGGTTCCCCACCGCATGAGAGTTCCGAGACAGCTTTCTGGTTCAAATCGTTCTCAGATATGGAAGAAGAATCAGAATCCAATGGGATGCCGTTCGCTTTTAAAACAACATCCGCAGATGAAATAGTGAAATCCGGGCCAGTCCAGTTGACCTGGATAAATGCGTGTAGAGAAGCAACGCCTAGTATTAAAAGGAGTAGCTCCCTTTCTTGATCAGTCAAATTCTCGGTGTCATTGAAGGAGAACCATGATTCTATGGGATGGTCAAGTAATTCAGCTCCAGGGTAGTTGAGCCGAAGCAGATTCTGAATGGGGGTTGATGTTAGCACATCTTGCAATTTTCCGTTAACGGTTTTGTAAGCCAAGTCAAGCACAGGAGACTCAAAGGGGCCACTTTCTCCCTTCCATTGACTAGTTAATAGAGCTTCTTCGATATCTTGCACGAGTAAAGACATCGTTGATGAATGATATGTAATAATTTTAAAGATCAATTTTGTGCGATCGTCACTCAAAATATTACTAAAAATGAAATATTGCCTAATAGAGATAATGCCAAATGTTTTATACTAAACCTAAACCTAGAGCATAAACTTGTACTACAGGTACAATGACAAGAATGTGAATAAAAGGAAAACATGGATTATTGAATGTGATTAGACAGAGTATAAACAAAAAAAATGACAGCTTAAATAGCAAGTCCAAAATTCATAGTTGTAGAAAACTTAAAAGACAGATTGCAGGGGGAGATCTACATATGAAAGACGAGAGCAGTTGTTGAAAGCCAGGAACACAAGAATGCAAAAATAAAGGATAAATGAAAGTGAAACACAGCTTCCGGCTGATTAGAAAAGAAAGATGTACATTGAAGAATAGATCGGAGTGGAGTGGTATCTTTTCTGGTTACCATGCACGTACGGCACTAGGACCCACATTTGTGTCCATGAAAGAACCTGTGTGGGCGGTTGAACGGCCACCAGAACGAGCGAGTACTCGTCGCTTTTCCTCCCAGGATTGCAGCGACCGTAACAAGTGGATAATCTTGTCCGTGCGACCTTGACGCACGTCATTTATACTTACACTTCCCATACGAATATCATTATCCAAGAAGAAGTCGAAGAGTTTAAAGAGTCCGTCGAGTCTGTCGTCATTTGGGCCTGTTGGGAAAGCAGAGTCAGGGACAGGGGGTTCTGTTGACTTTCCCTTGATTGCTTCAGCTAATCTATACAAAGCCAAACCACCTGAGACACATAAAAATAGAAGGGGGAAAGAGGGGAAACTTCTTATCAGTTCGTGTCCTTAAACTGGTACTATATATATTCTTACTGTAAATTTGTTCCCCATTTTCACTTATTTGTAAGCTTTGGGGGAGATGGCTATTTGCCCAACGGATTAACTCTGCATTGGGATTCGGCTAATAATTTTGGAGAATACATATGGAAATTCATATCCACAAGTTGAAAATCCATAACGAAAATAGAAAATAGGAAAAAAGAGGAAACAAGTATTTAGAGCCGATTTAAATTAGCGAGAGTATGAGAATGAATTCCTACAGCATCTACGGGCGGAACACTCGTTCGCCGGGTCTCCCGCGAAGGGCGTGTGGGAGGTGGAGCACTAGTTAAATTTGCTATGGGTATCTGTTCTTCCTTAGATTCAGGAAGAGTATCAAGAGTACTAAACAAGTTGTCATCCGGTCGTGGGGTCTATCAGGAACACCATTTGCATAGCCGTTCTCCCCTTGTGGTAAGCCCATAAGAATACGAGCATCGCGACTTGAGAGTTGGTTCGGATTCTCCCGGCGAAGGGCTTTCTGTGTTGCATCTCGTTGAGAGGGAGAAGGTGGACGGGGGGCTGGATTCATAGTTTGTGCTACAGAAAGTGGGATCGTCGGAATATTACACGAAGAAATAACAGGCTCTGTGAAAAGTTAAATTAAGAGCTCAAGCTTAAGAGACTATCACTTACTTGTGTAATCACGGCCTATGGTAGCCTTCATCAAGGCCTTCATCCATTCTCGTACAGTTATCGACTCATCAGAACAGAAGTAATGTGTTCGATCACTTTCATGGATAAGTCTAAAACCGTACTTCCCTGGATTGATGTTTTCATCAACAATAACCTTATACCCAATAATGTTGATATATCCCTTGATCTTCGTTTCCTATAAATACTGTGAGTGGGATAGTTCAAATAAAATGAACTAAATAGACACTAACGGCTTTACTGTTACTTCTTAAGTAGTAGAGATGAGGACCCTTGAGGACAAAGTAACGTAACTTCCACGTATTGTAATGTTCACCCTTTTTTCGCATCCAACCATTGTGATCAGGAGCACCAATCTGTTCTAATACACTTTGTCCAGATTTCAGGACTCCTGGAAGCCCAGGAACAGAGTTTGAATCAATCATGGAAGAAGTACGTTTCCGCAGAACTCGTGAATCTGTGGAATCCTTATCGTTATCACCCTTGTGGGATGTAGATTCAATAGTTGCTTGGGATTTCGAACTTGCTTTGCGACTCCCATTTCCCAAGTACAGCCTTGACAAACTTCTTGAATGCTTCTCAGTCGCCAAGTCGTCGTGGGCGTAACTGAATAAATTGTTAAGAAAAGCAAATAACTCAAGTATTCTTCAACTCACGCTGACTGAACTCGTGGGGGAGGTTTTCTTGAACGACTCAAGGATAAGTTCCCACCGAAAATACTGAGACGATCCGAAGTTTTTGAGCCATCTACCGATCGTTTACGACGTTGAGAGTTTTTTACACCATCCTCAGTAGACCCACGCTTTGTAGAAGGACTTTCCGGGACACTTATGGACCCGGAAGCTGGGGTCAGTGGCTGATGTTCTTTAGAATCACGTCTAATGCCCTCCTTCTGGTCAGAGTTGGAAGAACCGGTTGAACGCCCAAACAATTTGCGTCGCCTGTTGCGACTATCAAGTGCCTGAGTTGAGTCGGTCTTCAAAGAAGATTAGCAACAAGCATATAATAAGAAAATAAAAAAGATGAATGCCATACATCACTAAGAGCCGATCGTTCTTCTCTTATCGATTCATCCATAGCTGAAGATGGCGAAAACTTGGCGGACCTTGCTTTATTCAAAGCTTTATCACTTGACAAGTTCAGATAAGCAGGCCGAGATTTCTAGTACCAATTGAGTATACATATCATTCAAAAGAATAGAAATAAATTACCTTCTGTTGATCGATTTTTTCATCAGACCCGACTACAGAGTTCGCAAACGTGCCAACTACTCCAAGGCCTAAACCTACTAATGAAGCACCAGAAGCACCAGTAAGGGATTCATTAACTGTAGTAGACTCCTGATCACGTTCCCGATCTGTCTCACTGGCTCGCATTAAGGATCCAGGGTCAGAGTCCCGGCGTATAACACTTGCCCCTAAAGTACTGGAAAGGTCACTAGTAAAAGGTGGGCTTTCGGGGCTTAATACTCCATTTATCGTCATAGGACTCGAAAGTGAATGATGTGCAGACCCAGGAAGGGACATGCTTTGTGAAACAGTACGCACGTGTCCCTGAGGTGCTAAATGAACAGAGGACATAGCAGACGGAGGGCGACGTAATTCTGTGATCTCCTTCATGATGCGAGTCCGCTTTCCAAAAGCATGAATCTCAAGCTCTGTCTTCAAGATGTTCGCATCAAGCTCAAGCAGAACATCTCCGGTAATTTCATGTTCTATAGGAAAATGTTGATTTATAGGCATAGTAATAAAAAAGGAGAATAAAGGGGTACTGACCGACAAACTTATCGCACACACTGTTGTCAAAGCCTTTACTCCTTGCCCAATCTACCACATCCTCAACAGTCCAGTCAGATGGTGGCTTAGAGGGCGATTTAGGTGAGTAACCATTTGAAGTCCCTTTTTGGGAAGTCGGTGGCGAAGGTAAAGCGGAAGGTGAACCCATTGCTCGAACTTCTGGATCGGCTGTAGAAGGGCGTGAAAACGTAGTCTGCTCCCTGCTTGATCTTTTCATGACAGGTGTTGATGTCGGGGAGGTAGAACGCTGAATCTGTGCAGATGGTGGACTAGATTGGCTATGTAGCTGTACTAAACTGGCGATGCCTGGATGGGGTTGAACAGCAGTGGCGATGTCTGTCTCGGGTGCTTGAGAGACGGGTTCAATTTTGGTCTCAGTTGGGAAGGAAGACTGTCGTGCAGTCTCAGGTATCTTCTCATCCGTGTCAACCTCGTTCCAAGGATTGGAAAATTTCGTCCCAGACACTGCGGATTGCGGCTCAGTATCGTGGCTCATAGCTCTAGGTGTCATGGGAGTGTTTTTAATATGTTGTTGCCGCACGGATTCCTCGTCTTCCTCTTCTTCCTCGGAAATGTGAGCGTGATCCCGGCGCGGGAACAGCGTGTCGGCCGCAGGCCCAGGTTCAACGGGACTAAGGTCTTCTTCGCCCTCACTTTCGTCGCTGACATCAAATTCAATAGGAGGTTCTGGTATATGTTCAGGTAAAATAGCTGCATGTAGCCGTAACTCTGCGTCATAAGCTTCTTGTTCTTTTCGGAGCTGTTCCTGTTGTTGGCGAGCTTTCTCCGCAAGATTGCTTCTGGCCTCTTTATGCCAAGATTCGGGTCCCGCACTGGCGTCAGTCTCGCGGTCTGATTCGAGTTCCCTGTCGGTGGTGTGAGTACTCGCGAAGCTGAAACTTCCTGTTCCATCTCGGTCGTTGCGCCCGAGTTGCTCAATCGCTTCCTGAACATCTGTCATTGTTGCCTTCATAACTCCATTGTGTTCTCCCTTTTTGACTGCCTCTGAAGCTTCGTCGTTCGCTTCAGAGTCTTCCTTGAGGGTCTGGAGGGTAGTCGGACCATTATCTTCAGGAACACCGTTTCCGTTAGTTTGTGGCGCTGGTTGAGGAGTAGTATTGTTGAAAATGTTCGGATCTGATGTAGTGTAACTTTGCGGGAATAATCCTATCTTCCCAAACAAGTTCTTTCCCTGAAAATGCCGTAGACGAATATGTGAGAAGAGTTTCATGAAAGGGAAAGAGGAGGAGGGAATAGTTAAGAGTACTAACCTGCCACCAACCATCTCCATACATATCATCCTTTTCAATCACCTCGATGCGGTCACCCGCTCTAAATTCAATCTCATCCTCGTGTTCTGGAGAGAAGTCGTGCACCGCGTAAACGTATTCAGGCATGATGCAAGTGCGCTTAATGTGTTACTGAAAGCTAGAGACAGAACCAAAAGCGGTGAAGAGGGCCGATGAGTCAGCAAAGTAGTATATCTTGAGGAAAGGAGGAAGAGAAAGGAGATGAGATAAGGGATTATTATAATAAAATAGAGAAAAAGAAATACCACGGCTTTGAGAATGCCCTATGGCACTGTCGAGGCCGTGGTCAAAGTCAGAGTTGGCGTCGACCGATGAGAACGCGGGTGCGGTGCGGGTGGGTCGACTTGTCCCGGATCTGTCTTGAGTTTCTATCCGTCGTGAGAAACAACTCCTTTCGGGACTTGCAAGCCAATTTCCTTTCTGTCTTAATAAAAAAAACGCAGTCAATTTGTATACTGCGGGCGTTGGGTAAAACAAGATTATATCTTGTAAATGGCTGTACAAAAAAAAAGCAGCCAAGTCGTGTTATAAAGGAACGGCGTGAGAGTGGAGCAGGGCACCATGAAAAATGAAACCACATCAACACTAGTAGTAGCATTACTTATTATTCTGTGTCACCAAACAAGACATTGACTATAAAAGTAATCTAGTTCATTAATTTATGCGGGATCCATATATAGTGCCTTTTCTAAACAGGGAATCGCATCATGATATGTCTATCAAGTCCAAGCCTGACTGCATACATCTATTCCATGCTTTCATTAGCTTTTTTTCAAAACAAAAATGTCTTATTGGTTTGAACAACCTTTTTATGGGCGTTGTCTATCGCATGTTGTATAGTTGACAAGCACGCTTTGCTGTTAGAACCTTGTTCTTGTTAAGCGCATTTGGCGCTGACTTCTGATACTTAAGAACAAGGTGTACATAGCCTATAAAACACTAGAAGAAACAAGCATTTTGGTGTCCTACAGGCTTGTTATACGTATGAAGTGATAAAATATTACAGCTCAAAGGTTAAACGTCTGCCTCTGATCGGTGTAGGCTGCAGCCTAACCGACATAATTATCAGAAGATCCATTCCGCTTACACTCAGTGGCGATCAGGTTATGGTTACGATAAAAAGGTAAAAAAGAAGCCGCCGCTATTATGAGTAGCAAGCAGATTTTTGACAAATTCCAAGTCAAGAACCGAGATTTCTTTCCTGATTTGTCAAAGTGTCCGTTAGGGAAGCTCATTCGAATATCAACTGACTGACCCAAATAAAGACATTTGAAGGTTGGACCTGTCCATCACACAGAAAAGGAAATCACGGATTATCAGATCTTCATCATCTACCCGCGCGGCTTCTCTACTGAGGAGGCGCACGCGCTTAAGTCACGCACATCATCTCTTTTCTTGGCCCATTTCCGTCTTTGTCTTCTACCACAACATCCTACTTTTTCTCAACCAAGACTTTCAGAAGAGTACCTCGTTTATCATCGACGTAAACGACAACCATGAGAATTAAAGTCAAGGTAAGTTCTGACACGCATATAGTGACTCATCATGATAGACACACGAACTGTCACACTTACTCTTACTCATCCACCCCCTCTCTTCATAGACACTTACTGGCAAGGAGGTTCGTGTTTTGGTTCTCGGATCAGCTTATATGCTCTCTGTATAGCCTCAAAGTGACAGAGAAGAGGCTATGTGGCTATCGATAGTTAATATGATTGCTAATACGCTGTTGCCCACATAGATTGAACTTGAGATCGACCCCCAAGACCAGGTAGGTAGTATGTAAGTTATCAAGTAGAAGAAATATATCCAACACCATACTAGGTCAGCCGTATTAAAGAGAAAGTAGAAGAGCAGTCCGGTGTTCCACCCCAGCAACAACGATTGATCTACAGTGGCCGACAAATGTGAGGTTTCATCACTTCATATCACCCCTTATACTGACTACAATCATCTTATTAAACTATATTAACTAACATAAACCTTGTAAATTAATTAAATACCCCCTGATTGACGCGGTTGAAGGCTGGATGAGAAAACCGCCGAGGAAGCTGGCGTGAATCCTGGAGACGTCCTTCACCTCGTCCTAGCTCTTCGCGGGGGCTATTAGTCTCATTTGTTTTGTGATTCGGTTAACACGCATCTCTCCTTCTTCTCTCTCATCCTTCCACGAGCGATTTACACGGGTTATGAAGCTGCCTTGTGTATACCCCTCCCTCTGATCTAAGACTGAACTTCATAGATTTGGAATCAAACTTTTTCATCCTGGCTTTATTCAATGAAATTGTGTGTATTCCACGGAACAGAAAATAGTTGTACATATGATAATAAATTGGTGAACAAATAGTGCGTAAAATATATGAAGTTTCATGAAAGATCATATCTCCACCCAAGCTGTATCATACAGTCAGTAATATAGGGGATACAGCAAACCCAATTTTTATGCTCCTGTCCCCGAAATCTAAAAAGCAAGTATATATGTAATGGATTAGGCATTAGTTGAATATTCTACGTCTGTAGCTTATGTTGCAGGGATCTTGCGGAAGAGTAATCATAGACTATCAATCTTGTTAGTAAAACACATTTAAACGAAAACAAGGCGAGAAAGTCTCTTACATGGTAGTTATTAGGAGGGAACGGGATATCAAGGCGTAGCTCCATATTTCTGATAAGCGTCGATATGACCATACCAAGTTGAAGATACGCAAACTTATAAGAGAAAAAACCCCAAATATCAATATCACATATCCCCCTATTAAGCCTTTCAAATAAATCAAACTCACCTGTTCACCAATACATCTATGTCTCCCAGCTCCAAAAGGCTGGTAAGGACTCTCAGTACCTTTACTAACAGCTCCAAACCCATAATCCACTCTCTCCCCATCAGCATCGTCATAAGTCCTCCCAGCCCTATCCGCAACCCCATCCTTCTCCAACCACCTCTTCGGATCCCACTTCCTCGCCTCCTTCCACACAAGCGGATCAACCTGACTCACAGCCGGAGACGAAACAGCATAATACCCCTTCGGAACAAAGTACGCATTCTCATCATTCTTCCTGCTGGCTGATGCTGATGATGCTGATGATGCAAGAGTAGGCGGGACGGGTGTGTCTGATACTACTTTACGGATGATACTGTGGATGGGCGGGTGCATACGGAGTGTCTCTCGGATAACGGCATCCAAAATCGGAAGATCACGCATCTCGTCATAAGTCATCGTACGGAATTGGCCTTCAATCCCTGTCCCAAAGTTTTCGACCTGTTCTTTGTATAAAGCTTGACTATCATACAAAGCAATCAGATTACCCGATTTAGTCAAAAAGGATAATTAATTAGCTTCTACGTTACTAAAAGGCCTTATTCAGGCAATTTGAAAGTCTTGTTTTTTACTCACCCTATTTCCGGATTTTCAGCTATTCTGAGGAGTGCCCAGGTACCTGTCGATGCGCTTGTGTGTTGTCCAGCCATTAAGAGAGCGATCATGATATGTGCGATCTGATGTTCAGCAAGCTTTTCTCCGTTCTTGTATTTCTGGTCCATCAAAGCAGCGATGACATCATTTTCATCCTAATAATTAAAAAAAAACCATAAAAATCAGATATCACACAAAAAAACTCCTCATATCAACATAGTGAAAAACCTACCTCATTCACCCCACTCTCCTTCCTCTTCCTGATCAAATCAACATAAAATTCACTCATAGCCTTCTGCGCCCGATCTCGCCTCTTATAACTCGGCAACGGCAAATTCGGAAACAAAAAATTCAACGGCGTAAAACCCCCATCCAAATCCGAATACCTCTGCGCAAACGTCTTATCCAAACTAGCCCTCACCTCCCTCCCCTGCAACGTCCTCGACGCCGTCAAGATCGTTATTTCTCCAAGCGTCCGGAGCGGGTGGAACTGGCCCCATTCGTCCCTCTCATCGGGGAATTGGTACACCCGAAATGCTGCATCCGTCTCGAGGAATCGTGTTATTTCGTCTTCCATCATGCTCATGTAGGCGCGGAAGTTGTCCGTTGAGAGACCGGCTTTGATGAACCGTTTTTGTTCCATGAAGACAGCGTTTGGGACATCGTATACTACGTCCTTCCCAAAACAAGGTGTAGTAAGATGCTAATTAAGGAAGGAAAGTAGTAAGAAAAACATATATTTGTATCAAAAATATTTTATCAAAAGAACGAAGGAGATTGATAAAGTGCACTTCTAGACTTACCGTATAAGCTTCCTCAGCATTCATATGCGCCAACTTCCCTCCAGTGACAAAGTTATTCCCTCGGGGTCCGAGAGCCACAGTCATCTTCCGACCAAGGAGAGTGAACGTAAAGATATCTCCATACTGAAATACGGACCAACCAAAGGGAGAATATCAGCAACCTAAAATATAAAAATAAAATAAGGAAGCATTGTAACTTCTTCCATACCTTCTCCCGGCATCTCGTAAAGAATCCAATTGGATCATTTCCATATTCAATAGCAGAACCGATAATAGGTAACCAATGGAACACCTCAGGAGGATGGGCCGGATTTTTAGGTATCAACTAAAATAAGTAAGAAAGTTAGTTTAGTCTCATCCCAGTACATTGGGTACTTTAAGTGCCGAAAGGCGAGAGGGAGGGAGGAGGAGGGGGGGATAACATACAATTTGTGACAAGACATTAAGGAGTATAAGCACAATAGGTAATCCCCCGCCAAAACAGCCACGGACTTCAAATCAAACTCCCCCTGTCGTAAAAGATCAGGGATACTCGAGACATGTGACTGAGCCTGCTTGATATACCCTTGCCAAAGCTCAGAATAAGGCTCAAGAGGTTTCAGAGTCTCAAAGATGAAGGAACTCCCATTTAGGGCGGCCATCTTGAGAGGGTAAGGTGAGGTCAAGAGTAACGGAATTACTTCAGACCCTTAAGAGAGGTTTGCTCAAAACAACAATCCTTAGACGTCTAGATTCCCTATATAAACCAAAACAGCAACACGCATTTTCATCGTGACAAAAATTTATGAAATGAGATGTTTTTCGGAAGGTGGTACCATTTCTACTAATTAACTGATCCTCCCGACTTCGGGAGTCTTGGTGACGGTTCCGTCTGCGTCCGTAATTTAAGTTAACGCAAACAAAGGAACCAATAATGCTTGTCTTTTTACGTCTCCTTAGCCCGTCAATAGATCTGAATTGCTGGAAGAAAATCTGAACATTTTTCGTGTTAGCCTGTGTTATTTAATCATGAGACAATTGATCCACCAAAACATGGTCACTCGAGTTTAAAATAGCGTTGCTTACTAAGCACATTACAAACTACAAAAGGATATTATTCAATATTGTCAGGCCACTACTAGTATTGAAACACCCTACGAAAAGGATCGTGAAATTAAAGTACAACAAAAACAAGAAGAGAAAATATATGACCTTGGAAATGTAAGGAATAAGATTGCACAATGGATACAATAAAGTCATAATGGACATGAAATCATAAATGGGACTAGCCTAGATGGTCGACGGTATCTCGTCAATGCGTTTCTTTAACCGCTCGAGGAAAGCATGAGATTCAAGAATAGAAAGGGCACATTTTGCACAACCCGTATCTGCCGAGCCCGCAAGGAATGGCATGGAGAATATAACGTCGGATGTTGGCCGAATACGGAGCTCTTCACTCGCCCGACGAACAAAGTCAGTCCACCACCGAGGTGGAGACAACGCGCCATAATGAATCCCATTGCACTGTGTGCATTTAACTTCTCCTACTTGGACACTTTCAAGGACTTTAAGTGCCTCTTCGCTACGACGTCGGTGAAGAAGTAGTAGACGATGATATGACCATGCAGTGATATGTTTGAGTTCATCTGAGAGTGGACAATCAAGAATATTGATACGAAGGGTGTAAGACGATGCGATGCGTGCTTCCTCTTCAAGATCATAGCGGCTCGCGATGGCATATACCCTCGTCGGCTCTTTTTCCAGAAATACAGGCGAGACTAATAAGCGACGCAGCGTCTGTGTAGCACGGACCATTTCATATTTCAACGCCGCTTCGAGTATAACGGAAACTTTGTCCAGAGTATCAATAACAGGATCCTCTCCAGGGTAAGTGAGCATCAGAAGATCAGACAGGACTGATCCTGACTCTGAAAATTGAATGGTAGGTATTGAGGTATCATCTTCTTGTGGCAAAGTGAACATATCGCTGAAAAATGGCGATGATTCTATTAATATCCTTCTGTACGCATCAAATAGTACATCATCGCTGGATTTAAGAATAATGTCGGTACCAGGGGGAGGACAAATGAGAGAGAAGCCCATGTTGCCGGAGTCAATGCTGGCTGGATCGCGGGGTGAGGCAGGATATGGGATCAAAAATGGGCAAAGAAAATGGTGAGAGCCCCTTATAGTTAACCATCCCCTCAAATCTAGCCTCGTTTAAAATGTAGCATGTCCAACTCTTGTCCCCGGCGCCAAAAGTAACTATGGGCTAACAGTATCCCTGAGACAGCATTTGATCACCACGTTCACAAGCATAGGCTAAGACTATTCCATGAGATTCAAGGAACATTGTTGCTGGCTGACAGTAGTTTTTCCGAGTATAAACTGCTTGCGCTTACTGACGAGTGTTCCACGGAAACAGTTGACCTCATAAGCTGAAGCAGCTGAGCCGGTTCTGCCAGCTCGGGATTAATCAAATCGGAGATCCGTAGTTAAGAGGCAAAAGAAGCTAGATTTGGGATTCAAAAATCCAATCGTAAGTATTGTGGCGTGCTTGATTTAGTTATGCTCTTGTATCCAGTAGCAGGCACAACAAATACAAAAAAGAGGCTTTTATTTTAAGTAGTGACAGCAGCCAGCAAGTAGGCTTTTGTTTCCCAAAAACGAATGATGTATATTACTCGTACTCGCTTTATAGACCTGGTTACTGGAAACGTCGAATAGAGGGATGATAGGACCGATGACTAATGTGATGACTAATAGCAGCATCGTCTTCTGGTAAATTAGGCACATGGTTTATATATTATTGGCAACACAGAAAAAGCAGCCACAGATACAACATGTCGACCCTCGCATCATCGTCTACCTCGTCGTCATCAAACGCGCAGGATATCGAGTTACAGGCTGAAACGTTTCGCCGGTTACATCCACGTGCATATCTCGAGAGATTCCTAAGTGAAGGATTCCGTCCAGATGGTCGAGAAATAGCGGACTGGCGCGACGTCAGTGTCAACGTTGGTAAGTATTTTTATCATCTCATTTCCCTCCGGAATACAAGAGCGCCAACAGGCTAATAGGCATATGAATACCGCTGTTGTTTATCTCTTGCTTGTCCTTTTTTTGTACTCTAAAAATCCACCCATTTCAAGGTTCTATTTCCACCGCAGATGGTTCGTCCTTAGTGCGCCTCGGTGATACCACAATTGTATGTGGTGTCAAAGCCGAGATTGCTGAACCAGACCTTGACACCCCGAACTCCGGGTTTCTCGGTAAGCCCCCCTCCCCTCCTCTCCATTCCTAGCGAAATAACTGGGTTCTAAACACCAAATTTCATGCATCGGTCACACACGCTCAGTACCCAATCTTGATCTTCCCGCAATATGCTCTCCGAAGTTTAAACCAGGTCCACCTGTAGACGAGGCACAAGTACTTTCGGAGCGACTTTATGATGCTCTCATATCGTAAGCTCATACTACTAAACTACTTCTACCGAAACGTTATTGATGTTTTTATCCCCGTTCTAGCACGGATACGGTCCCTCTATCCTCCTTATGCATACAACCAGGTCGAGCAGCATGGGTACTGTATGTTGATGCAACGTGTATCAATTATGATGGGAACGTCTTCGATGCAGCACTACTTGCGATGACAGCAGCACTAAAAAATAGTACGTCTCTTGCGAGGGTCATAAGACACAAATACAAACTAAATTACCTTATTGTTTGGGACTTTACTCGTATAGCACGACTTCCAAAAGCTAGGTACGACGTAGACCTAGCACAAACCCTGTGTACTCGAAAGGAAAAGATACCCTTACAATTGAATCGTACTCCACTTGCTTATTCCTTTGGCATATATGACTCGTGCGTATCCAATTTTTTTTTTATTCCGTCTCCCCTCGTTCCTACCTTCTTTCATGCCGTAAATATTAACACTGTTCCTCATAGGACAAATATCCTATCGGACCCAACTTCATTTGAAGAACCCCTTCTGGATGCTACTCTGTCCATCATAGTTGATGAAAATGGGGACCTTCTATCTATATTACAATCAGGTCCAAATTCGAATGGGGTCGAAAAAACTATATCGCACTGTATCTCCTCCGCCAAACAACGGAGAAAAGATCTCAAAGAGATTATGAATGTTGTACAATTATGAAAAGAAGACCGAAGAACAAGAAAAAAAAATTGGCAGTATTTTTACATCATTATTGTCTATGATAATCAGAACGGGGTTAACTCACAACAGAACGAAAGAGTAATAAAAAGGAAGGGAGAAAGGGTATTACACTGAGAAAAAATGGAGATAAAGATCTAGAGGGACTAATTATTGGATTTATCATTCTGTCTTCCGCGTTTAGTAACATAAGTTTTCAACATTCGGCTCAGGCTCCCGCTGTTTAGTTCTTCTGGCAGCCATTCACCGTTATTTACGCATAGTACCTTCATGCGGTGATGGTAATGGAGATCTGTAAGTAGTTTTGGAGTGATAAGGAAGTATTGTCCACTTTGTTCTCGACATGTTACCTCTACGAGTGAGTTGTGGACGGCACGTTCGTACAATTGGTCCATACCCTAAACACATAGAAAATGATTCGTTTCAGTCGGAATAGGCAATGGACGTAAGCCCAAATTTCGAAAAAAAAAACAATCACCTGGTTGATCTCATCAACTAACGAGAATGGCGTGCGGGATAGTTCAGTCAGACTCATAAGGTACATAATTGTAGTGAGCGCTCGTTCCTGTCACCGAGAAGGTTAGTATCCAATCCAGCCAGGCCAAATTCCTGATCGAGAGATATATAACGACTTACTCCACCGGACTGCCGTTGACCCGTAAGTAATTGCAACTTCTCGGTGTCACGGAATTTAACGAGAATATCGATAGTCCAAGCTGCGTAGTCCTCATGCTCTCCAAGTTGAATTTCACCAGCACAACCCACACCTAAAGTAGGATTAATCAATCAGTATTAATCGATATTCGGTGCTTGTTATAATGCGAGAATACGTAAACGTACGTTCAAATGCAGCGGAGAACTTTTCTCCAATATTCGAAACGAGATGTTTGAGGGCTGGGTACCATTTTGATTTTGTTTTCTCTATCTTTCGTTCTTTCAGCGTTTTATCAGTTTCGTGCCTTTCAACCTTCTCCTGTAGAGCCTCGATCTTTACGGTTATAATGATGCAAAAGATCAGTAGCGTTCACAGTAAGATCGTTTTACAGCGTACCATGCGCTGTCGTTTCTCGTAAAGCTCGATCACCCCTGCATTCGTCGATACATTGAGCTCAAGTTGGGCCTTTAGAGTTGAAAGCTCCGTTCGGACCTGTTCGTGGTCCATATCGTTGATTTCTCCTTTCTATCGACCCATTAGACACTGATAGATAATCATATAAGGGAATCAATCACCTCCTCCATTTTCATATAGGTTTCACGAAGTTCTGCATCGACGCTATTGATTTTATTCTTGCAAATTTCTAATTTCCTTTGCGTTTCGCCCTTCTTTTCTTTGAACTGAGCATCGACTATAATTAATAGCCGAATAGTTATGTTCTCAGTTTCCCTTATTATGAATTTATTATTCTTTTTCTCACCTTCGTTGAACTTCCTCATAGCCTTTTCATATTCGGAGTTAACGATTTTCAATCTTTCTTCAAGTGCTACTAGGTTCGCACTTTGCTGTATATACTGTAATCCGGTAATAGTAGCATTCTCATGGTCCTTCATCGCAGCCCTAGTGATTTTCTATCATATGCTATATCAGCGAGTGTAAGTGAACAATCTTTTAACAATGACGTACTCCTAAATCCTTCGCAATTCCCATCCTCCTCTTCGCAAGATCGAAGAGTTCTTCTCGCAACTTAGCCCTCTTCTCCGCTATAGAGGGAGCATTCTCAAGCGTAGTCAATTCCTTTCGAAAATTCTCTATTAACGTTTGTTATTTTGATTAGAAAATTCCAATAATAGATCAAATAAAAATAATTATATATCACCTAGGTTACGATGCAGAGTCTGGATTCTGGTTTGCTTTTCGATAACATCTTTCCTACGAGCTTCGATTTGCCGTCTATCTACCGACAATTCGTTCAGGTTCTTTTCTAGAATGGAGATTTTATGCCCAATCTTTTTTATCTCTGCTTCTGCCGCCTCAAAAAGGTTCTCGGCTTCTTTCACCGCATCCTCATATTTTTGTACGACTTCTTGAGGAACTATACAGACGGGATTAGTGAATATACTTTAGAAGATGATGAGAAAGACTACTTCGTACTAGCTTGTGTATTAAGGTTCCGTGCTGCCGGGACATCACGGGTATTACTGAAAGGCTTTCGAGCTCCGTATCGTGAGCGCGTAACCTGAATGAGAACGGATCCGGCGACAAAGTTTCCACTGCCTCCTCTTCCACCCTCAAACATAGTGGTCATTGCTTTTATAGCTTCGTTGGTATTAATTTTACTTGCATCGAGTCCGATAGCCTACAATTGGATTAATTTTGGGATGATAATAAACTAGAGAAGACCTACAAAACGATGAAGGTTAACTTCGACCTTCAAAAAGTTCTCCATACCCTTAGGGTATGTAACGCAATCTAAGGCATACGCATCAAAGCCGTAACTTCGAAGCTAAATATAAACATGTTAATTACGTGATCTCGTTATCCCACAGATAACGTACTTACTTGCTCAGGACGAATCGGCGGAGGTAATTCTTTACAAGTCTCGGGATCGCGGAACCACGTAGGTACCCTATATCTTTTACCTAGCTGCTCTGAGTCCAATACAATTTCGGAGAAAAGCTTGTAATCCTCTTGACATTGAAAGACAAATGTCTACCAATCGTGAGGTGGTCAGTTTTATCCCCATTACTTGTATGTAAGAATGGACTATACCTTTAATTGAACGAGGGAAAATGCCGATTCAACTGCTGCGGCAAAACGCCTGTCCTTCATATCCACTGAGAGAATTGCGGGTTCAATAACTTCCATCTTGAAACGGTGTTTATTCTCGCGTAGCCAGTGCACAACGGGCCCTGTATTTTGATCCCATTTCTCCAAAGCCATTAATTTCCGATGTGATATATCACCTAGTTTCTTTAAACTTAATTGGTATGGTAAGAAAACACGAATTTCTGTATCGAGAATCCAAATAGAGTAAAAGTACCTTGCTATAGCCTCCGACTTAGCACGGCTTTGTCTTTCTGATTCTTCGACAAATGGTCTGATGTCTCCTTCTAGATTATGTTTATGACGTTCCGATTCTTTTCGTCTCTCGTCATTGCTTCTCTGTAATGATGAAACAGGGTTGTGATGAGGGTCAGATAGATCATCTAAAAATACAAAAAATCTTACAAGGTCGGTCGTGATCACTGACATATCTTCGATTTCAGGTGGATTCGCAATTTCGTCTTCAACTTTATGAATATTCTTTTTGATTCCTTCTATCCTTACTTTTCGTTCCTTTTCCTCCCTTCTCAATGCCGTTAATTTGTCTTCGACTTCGTTTTGACGTGTTTGCTAATAACCATTCAGATTGGTACCTAAAGTAATTTGATATAATGGTGCATACAAGTTTCTGGTTATCGTCTCTGAAACGTTTCAAACGCGTGAATTTTTCTCTTGCTAATGTTTTGTGTTTGTTACGTTCGGATTCAGCCTTTTCTTTCTTTTGTTCCAGGCGTCTGAAGGAGAACATTGAGCAAATATGTCAATTAGATAGCTGGCAGCTCACCGCTTAAGTTGTTCAACCGGTTCATAAGAGTCTTTGAGATTCATAACATGTTTATGTGCTTCATGTCGAGAGGCTTTAAGCAGTCTATATTCACTTAATGAATCAAAGTAATCCTTCACGGGGAGCACGAGTTCAAATAATTCGATTCTCCGCTCAATTTCTCGACGGTTTTTATAGGCCTGAACTTCCTTCTCGAGGTTTGCGTTACGTTGTTCGTGTTGGGTTAATTCTTTTTTTTCTGCTTCAAGGTCCTAAATATTCAACCACCGATGAGACCATGTAAATGCAACAAATCAAAGTTCGAATACAGACAGAAGTCAACTTCTTAAGATTTTGTCCTTCTTTAATGAGAGTGTCATGCCATTCTACCAGCTTCTTATGCCCCGCGGCTTGTTCTGTAGCTAATAAAAGCTGTTGAGGAGTCATTTGAGAGAATTCAACTACCTTATCCTGAGGCAAAAAGGAGCTATTTTAAGTAAGCTTAATGCATAGATTAATTTATTTAAAAGTTGGTCCATACCAGAGATTATTGACTTGTATACCAAGTCCCTCAACAAGTTCTTTGATCTTAGAACCAGGTACTTCATCTCCGTTGAGAGTGAACTTCTCTTGTCTCTCCATGTTTCTGGCAAGATGTCGCTTTATGACATAGTTTCCGCCCCGATCTTTCCCTTCAGCTCAATCTCTATGAAGCCAGGTTCGTTACTATCGTTTTTGACAAAGCTCCCAATCCTAGTAGCACGACCTAGTACCTAGTATTCATGATATAGGTAAAAATATTATATATTGATTTGTTTCTTTGTACAACATGGGCAGGAGATACATACTCTAGTCGGCCAATTAAGCCCAAGGCAAAGTGCACAAGCTATTGAAGATTTTCCCGTTCCGTTTGGTCCCAGAATCATATTTAAATAGGGACCAGGTCGAAACTCGGCTTCTTCGTAAGTCAAAAACTGGTATAGCTTTATGCGTACGATTGAACCCACAACATAGCTTCGGAATATGTCTATAACATAGAAACATCACATAAGAGAACTAAGCTCACCCATCCTTTTCGTCCCGTTCCAAAATGAGATTCTGTGGCCTTTGTTGCGTTTCTAACTGTTCTCTCCAGCCGTTTTGATCATCGTCGTCGCGGCGCACGCGTTTACGTTCCCTGCGCGACCCTCCTTGTTCGTCTTCGTCGTCGTCTCCTTCATTCTCATCATCATTCTCATCCTGTGATTCGTCTTCTCCACTGAGTTCTTGAGAATCTAATTTGTAGGTATTATTCTGAGAGACACCGCCTTTATTGGGTATAACTTTCTTTTCAGACTTGACTTTTCTTGACACTTCATCTTCAGACTCGTCAGATTCTGCATATGGTCTACGAACCATATTATTTCTAAAATGATGGCGTTCGTTTGACGCGTAGAGAGGTAATGGCGCTTTGCGTTACTGTAACGGACGCGTCTAATGACCTCAACGCGTTGACTATTACTCGGGAGAAGCCGAAACAAAATTACTTAAATTAAGCATATGCAGGACTAAAAACTTATGCACGTATAGCATATATGTAGATTTACATTGCCTCATTATATACCTCATTATATCTTTTGATAGTATAGGTGGATAGTGCAAATCGTAACGACTTGAATTACAACAAGTGAAAATGCTACATTTTGTGGTGAACTAAATATATACAATAGTACATGAGAACTAGGAAAAAAGTTAGCAATAGTTTCTTTGTCTTAAAACAAGAAAAAAAAGGAGAGTATCAGACAAAATATAATGATTCCGGATAGACTTTTATCTTCAAAAAGAAGAGTTTTCTTCTTTCCGTTGAGGGAGTCTGTTTGTCATCCCGTGGAGAAATGGAAAAGAGATCGACAAAGAATGGGGATTGCGAAAAACTTACTCATCGGTTCTTGAAGTACTCAAGGAGAACGTTCAATCCCTCGGACTCAACACCATAGTCCTTGACGACTACGCAAGAGCAGCCAACGACCTTACGGGGGTTACCCTCACGGTCGATTTTGCAAAGACCAGCCCAGGTACCAAGGACCTTAGCATCTCCAACCTTGATGAGGTTGATTTTGTGCTCGGCGCAGAGAGCCTCAATAAGCTTGAGGTACTCAGCCTCTGTGCAGCTTTCGACGAGGACGCAAAGATGGGCCTGACGCTTGTCAAGGGCCTTGGCGCACTCACGAAGTCCACGAGCAAGACCGTCGTGAACGAGAGCGTTCTTCAAAACTTGCTGTAGTTATTATTAGTATATCAATACGAATGGCGGTAACACGAGTATGAGAACACACCTGAAGAGCGTCTTCAACTGAGAGCTTTCCCTTAGGGGCTTCGGAAACCTCAACCTCTGCGACCGGGGCGTCGACTTGAACTTCATCTCCAGCGTCAGACATCCTGATAGAACAAGATAGTTAGTAGTAATAATGTTGAAGGCTGAAGAAAGGCGTACTTTGTGTATAAGAATTATAGAACAAATAAAAGTGCGATGTCTTCTTCCGCTATCGTTGATGTGAAGAAACAGTTTACAGGAGATGATCTGAGTTATTTGTTTATGGTCCGTGCGCACAAATTTAGTACTTTCCCACGATCACACCAATTGAATTATGATGATTGACGTTTGGTCGCGTCAGTCACGTCACGATTGTCACAGCATCACATCTAGTGCTACATCATAGTTCTCGGTAGTAGCACATGTCACGTTAGCACAGAGGAAGTCATTTCTTTCAAGTCTACATTATCTGTAAAAATGTCAAAATCACCAGAAAGCTTTATGTTTACCGTCGGGAAGCTAGGTAAGCTACAAATTATCTATGCTAAATAACTACATCCCAAACTAACACTTAACTTCAGACGCCGGAATGGCGGTAAGGAAATAAGAGCATCTTTATGGCATACAGCTATTCAAGTTAGAGTTCCACTTTCAGATTCTGCTCGGAGAAAGAGCACATCTCATCGAATTCCCGTCGATACTGCTTCCACCTGGTGCAACTGCTGGTTCAATAGTAAATATCGCGGTCCATAGGAATCATGTTGAGGAAAAACGACGAGATCAAGAGTTCTGGGACTTGCAGAAGGAAATTTATGACACTTTCGGCGTAGACACACCCCAGCCTCCGAAACTTGAAGTAAGAACCGCAAATAAATCCTGCTAACACTCTTTTTTTGATATATAATACTTGTGTTTCAATTAGGTTCGGAATGTAACACAAACGTCAGTTACCCTTGAATGGCCTGCATTACATCTGGCAACAGCAAAATTACGCTCACTGGATATTTATCGCAACTCAGTGCGCCTAGCAGCTATCCCAACGCCCTTACAGAACACCTCCACAAAGCTCTCCGGCTTAGAGCTCAACACGGATTACACTTTCCAACTTATTCTACGGACGACTGCAGGCGTGTTCCCATCAAATGTAGTACGTGTTCGCACACATACTATGGCTGATACCTCAGGTATTAGTGTCTGCTTTGGAACAGTCCTCGATAAGGTCCTTCTTGAGGATGCGAAGCAAGCGCTCCACGAGATGAGAGCTCGATGGAGTAACAAAATACAGATTGATACAACCCATTTTGTATGTACAACACCTGCCGGAGAAGGTGCAGCGGCAGACAGTGGGCCTGGCGTTGAGTATCAGCGTGCGTTACAGCTGAGCATACCAGTTGTTCAGCCACAGTGGATCCTTGCCTGTCATTCGGAACGAAAGTATGTTCATTGAACCCTCAACGACCTTTGTCGAGTATAAATATCTTATAATCAATTTCACAGGATGATCCCTATAGCCCAATTCTACCTCGGTGCTACACCTAATGCGCCGCTGAACTCCGCGCCTTTTCAAAGACCTCAGTCTATGTCACAAGTATCACTTCAACGTTCACCTACCCGTGGCGCAGCCAGTCCTCCAGCAAGCGGTGGTGGTCCGGGAACTCGTGCATCAATGCCGCCACCTCGTCGATCGAGTGCAGCTGATAACTCTGCATCATCTTTCGTTAATCAGTCACCTCCAGGATCTGGGAACTCACGAACGAACGGGATTCCGCCGGTCTCCGAAGCGGACGAAGATGCGGATTTGCGTGGCAATGGATCCAAAGGATCACCGCAATCAAAGAGTGGACTGTCCTCACCAACCAGCGCGGACAAAGAAAAAGACAAGCATTCTCGAACTGGAACAATGGACAAAAATTTCAAGTTTCCTCCGCCCACACAAGAACCTGTTCCACCCGTTCCTCCGCTTCCAGATACTCATGCTAATAAATCAAATGATGATGATGGAACACCTAATTCTGGTGTTGAAGAAAGCGCTGATGGCGAAACACCCACAGCTCCAGAACAGGAGGAAGAACCGCCGATGTCAGCTGCACCAATGGAAGTGCCTCCCCCAGATCCAGTCGAAAAGGAAACAGAACGAGTCGGCTCACTACATGATAATGATGATGACATAGGCGTTACAGAGGAGATCTCGCTTAATTAAAGTGCTACCGTCCCCTGTTCGCTTCACTTTTGTGGTTGAGTGTGGTGATTTTTTATGATATTCGTTTTTGTTGCCGTTCTATACATTTGTCTTAATTTATCAAGATACCCCCTTCATCGTCCCTGAAACCGATGTGAATGATTATTGTGGTTATTATATGTGATGTACTCATGGGATATAGGATACAATATGTTACAAGAAAACATAGACCGGAGACAGGAAAAGTAACCTTACGATTAGTTAGGTCCGATAAATTGATACATAATACGTCTAACGAGACCTGATAAATGTTGTGGATCATTCTGCAAATGTTGTCAGCCTCTTTTTTTTGTTCATATTTGTTACTAGGCTAGAAATTAGTCACCTGATATGTATTCATGACTAGACCCATCCCAATTGCGCATAGCTAGGTTTTGGTCGAAAGAGTCAGACATTAAATCCGAGGAAATAGAACATCGGGGAAACGGAGTAACTTACAAGTGCCTCTCCATACTGCCCCGTCCTAAAGACAAGGCCTTTACCGCGTGCCATGATCCATGCACTCTCAAGGCCCTTCGGAAGTACGTACATTGCGAGTTCACCGCGTCTTCTCTTCTCTTCCACGAATAGTGATAACCCACTGAGAAGTCCTCCAATGTAATAAATGGGTTTGTTATGGAGGTATAAAAAGTTTGCCCAATCCTTAGTCAGCTTAAAGGGTAAAGGACTGTTCGGAGATAACAATAAATCGATCAAGTTATTCTTAATACATAAAAAGGCTAAATGGGGAGAGAATTCGCTCGTCAGTAAAGTATCCATGGGCAGCAAGAGCCTGAGGGCGTTGACTGCGGAGAGATCTCTAGATTTTCTTGTACAGGAAGCTCACCTTGATAAATGGCAACAAAGACTCCCAGGAAAGCAGAGCTTCGTGCAGTCCCAAGTGCTGCGCGGGCGAGAACATGCCATGGATTTTTCACAAAAATTTTCCATTTGAATAACACCGCGGGAACGAGATGGAGCGCTCCGTATACCGGGAGCATCCAACGAGCTACCTGAAGGATACGTTCAAATGAAACAATTATACATGAATCAAGCCAGGGATGTATCATATCACAGGTTGCATAATGCGGTCCGAAATCTGCGCATGCTTGCGCATTTATGAGTCTTTCTTTTAGTATTTCCCGATTCTTCGGAGTAGCGAAAGGCAAGCTTATCAACCCTTTCAAATCATCAAAGTTGAAAGAACCCTCGCGAACCATTTGTTGGTTCATACGAAGAGCTGCTTTTGGAACATGAGACGCATTATGAATCCTTCGGAGAATGATTAACTGTCAGTTTCCAGCGCTCTTAATATTAGTTTTATTAAAAATAATACCATTGACTGTAAGATGGAGGTAAAGTATCAGGCCTGAGCAATGATGCATACATAATTTGTCCACAAGATAAGGCGAATACAAGTGCTTCCCCATGTGGTATCTTGAATTTGTGTCGATTACTGAGAGCATTGTATGATCCTTGAAGACCGCGAACAAAAAGCTGCTGGGCAATCGTGACTCGACGACCCTTCTTTTCAAATAAAACACCAAGTCCACCAGCAATAGCGCCGGCAACTAGTGCGTACCACTTCCGGCTTTGCTTACGCCAAATTTCTTCGTGAGCTTGAGCACGAAATGATAGTCGGCCTCGGCGCCTCTCGGAAGGAGTTGGAGCCATCGTAACAGGTAGTTCATCATAAGGGGTTCCAGGAGTATCAGGTGAAAACGTCGACCGCGGTCTTTGGGGGAACAAAAGTGGAAGAGAATTGAGAATAAATTTATACAGCGCAGCGAATGTACCTAGACGTCAGATTCCATCATAAATACAGACAGGTACAAGTAAACGGATAGTAGTACACATACCCAGCATAGCTGCGAATCTAAAGGAATCTTCACCAAGTAATGCATGGCGAATTAGGGAAAATCGAAAATGTCTACTTGACATGAGTTCGTATTCATTTAGTATGTGTTGTGACCTTACTTGGGCATCCTCCATATTCTAAATAGTAGAACAAAAAAGTTAAAGCCAGATCTTAAAGTAAAGCCCATTGCTCCGGCACCTAATCCCAAATAAACATATTGATCATTGGCAAATGAAAATGTCACTTAGAACTCATAAACTTACGAACTCCGCCCCGGGCTGCATGCAAAAGGCACTCCTCTATGGTATGTAATTTAACAGTTGGCTCTCCTCTATCGCGCCATACCATTTTTCTTGCATCACGTAACGTTTCACGATAGTTTGCAAGAGCAACAAGGTTCTTTAATGTTTTCACGGATTTAAAACACAATTTTCTTTAAAAACACAGGTTTCCAAACAACATACCTCAAAAGATGTCATTACATTGTTCCTTGACATTTTTGAGGTCGCCCAGAGATGGGCTTTTGTGTCAATAAACAATTAGCACAACCTCGATCTTGTCTGCTGTTGACTTTGGAGGTTAGCGCCTTCTTTCTACCCCGCGTTTTGCGTGCCTTTCCAGAAAAAACACATGACGGCCCGCCCGGCTAATACCGTGAGGCAATGGAAAATCGTCAATTTGAAACTACACCCCGAACTAGAAAAAAAATTTAATGTTCGCTAATTTTATTTCTAATTTTGTAACAATCTATTCTTACGGCACAGTTGCAAATTTGTATAATGTGTTTACATATGCATACTCCAAATAATCAACTACTCCGACTCATTCACTCTCTTTCAGATATTATATTTAATCTGTTTTCTTCACCTACGAGTCCTCTTCCTAGGGGGACTGGATGGTGCCTCAGAATCTCTGGAGTGTTCAGAATTTTCCTCATTCAACACTCCTCGTTCTTGCATATTCTTCATCACTTCCAGTTGTTCTTTTTGATTTTGAAGTGCGATACACTGCCAAAACTGCATGGAGCCACAATAAAATAAGGTTAAGTGAATATTGTTCGGGAAATTAATATTCAAAATACTTGACTTCGAGGCTTCCCAGCATCACCTTCGCATCCTTAACGGATTTTGTGATATATTTCTGTCGCTTCTGCACAATGGTCATTTGTCCCTGTAAAAGCTAACCGAATTTCAGGGGCTTCTCTAAAAATAGTATATGTCGATGGGAGAAATCGCCTTCCTACCTGCAGATAAAGACGCAAATTATGTAACTTCTCGTCCTTCTTATGTTCTTCTGTCTCATTCCCAGAATCATAGACCCTTTTCCTAGTTTGACCGTCCCTATCTTCGGAGAGCTCTGAAGAAGAGGTTAGTGATTCCTCCTCTTCATCGGACGAAGTAGATCCCGCTCTTGCATTTCGACTGCGGTCTCCACCTTGTTTGATAGGCGATTCTGCATGGTTTTTGGAAGAGACACCTTTATTTGCCCTATGTGGTTTACGGACCTTGTCTGCATTTAGACTTGAATTCGAGCGGGTAGGTATGATACTACGGCATGTTATTCCCTTCTCTTCGAGATCATCTATCCCAAGTTGAGTCAGAAGATTGGATCAATTGTTGTCTCGATAAAGGATACTATATCATTAGAAAAGCTGCCGTACTTTTTGGACGGTACTTGAACTCGAAGACAATGGTATTCCGGCAATCGCCTTGAATATCCTCACGACCCGCATACCTTCTCCCGGAAAACCTTATCGGTTCTGAATGAAGCCTTGATGTTTGGGAAAGAAAGGTAGTAAGAATTGATAGGGCTAAAGTCTGATAAACTAATACTTCAACATACCCAACTCTGTGAGAACACTTCTGTTTCGCCTTGTCCATAAGAGGAGACCCAGCAAGTTGTAGAAAGTCCGGTGCGCGGAACGTAGTGTAAGTCCTTAATGATGACCTAGAACGTGCATCGACCTGAGAAATCTCTACAGTGATATTACCAACATCCTCATTCCAGCTTTCGTTGTAATTCCTGCAAACCTTTCCTATTCGAAGCGTCTATAAGTAGATATTAACTATTTTAGTCTATTTCCGTCCCGGAACTTGCCTTTTATTGAGAAGGATGATGTAAACATATACTTCTGGTAGGCTCCCGTAGAGACAAGTACTCCATGGGACGAGTACCTTCGAAAGGGTTCCTCACTCTGCTTTATGCTCTGCTTCATATCCCCATTGATAATATGGTAGTCTGCCTGGACACCGTCGACGAATATGTTTACCAGACTAACTCGGTTTAAAAGGCGATTACAATCGTCAATGTGGATTGAAAAGGTCTATCATAAGTGGGTTGGGTGATCGGCTATACTGAGGGATGTAAACGACCTACCATGCCAATCTCGCTGGCGATATAGCAGGTGGCCTTTTCCATTTTGTTGTCACCATAGGGATTGACATTGAGCTTTTTCGCATATTCTTCTATTCTCTTGTATCCGTTGCCCGTCCCAAGCCAGACTTCATACTGTTTATACCTCATCCTGGAGAGCTTTATCTTGCAAGCCGAAGGTGTCTACTTATGATGTTAGAGTGGAAGGAGATAAAGGACCTTAGTCAAGACTATTAATCCTTAATATACCGTGTAGAAATACCAGGAGGCTAATATACCCCCGGTCATTGTTAATTCAATACCCATTTCTTACATTCATTCGATTTAGAAGCCTTATACCTAGTCTAGTTGCTACTTTCAGATCGGGGAGTCTCTTGTCAACATAGGTGATAATTATATTATTACAGAAAACTGCGCACAATGAAAAGAATATGCCGATCCTAACAATCAAACATACAAAATCTAAAAATGAACCTTTGACGCACAACATTGAATTAACAAATAAAAGGAGGGCGAGGAGTTATGCAAGTCTAGCCTTCTTGCGTGTGTTTCCCGCTATACTGTCGTTGTTAGTAGCATTTGCACCAGAGCTAGAAACCCCAACTGGAAGACGACTAAGCCCCATGCCACTATACCCTCCCCCGGCCGTGTAGGAGGTTGACCCCGCGCCAAATCCGCCACTGAAACTAGGGACCGCACTGACTGTACGAGACGAGCTAGCAGGCGCTGGGGGCGGCGCACGAGCGGCAGGAAGCATTGCTGATGAGGCTTCGTCATGAGTCAATCGTCGTTGTGGGGGAAGTTGTGATGAAGACAACGATAGAAATGCACTAGGCATTACAAAGCGAGTATAGTGTAGTTAGTAATATTGGGGGCAGAAAAGAGGGGAAGAAAAGAGGGGAAGAAAAGAGGGGGACTAGGGAAACGGACTAACTTGTGGGTAGGCAATGGCTCTTCCTGGAACCATCTGTGCTCTAGTGCTTCGCGAGCGGTTAGCCGCTGATCAGGATCATATACAAATAGATGACGCAAGAGGTCATATCCCTCTTTAGAGCGAATTTTTGCTGTACACCATTCTCCAAGTCTATCTTTGTACCTATACAAAAGTCAGTTAAATCGTCTAAAATACCAGTGAGATCGCCTGCATACCTTTCTAAACGTTTCATGTTTTGATACTCTGGCATATGCTTGAGACCAGGCCATTCGGTAACTGAGATCAATCAGCGGGTATTCCTGATAACAAATTTGTGAAACAAAACCGACCATCAGGCGTTCCTCTGACCTCAAATATCTTAAGTAATTGATCTCGTTGGAAGGGCACGTTCTTTTTTGAGTCCATTTTAGCTTCTTCTCCCTTGAAAATCGGACGTAGACTTGCTAACTCCGCAAGGACGCAGCCCACGGCCCATATATCTATTGCTCTGGTATAATGCTTAGCTCCGAGGAGCAGCTCTGGGGCACGATACCATATAGTGACTACCACCTTATCGCCAGCAATCAATGGTTGGAGGGGTTCGTATACTAATCTTGCGAGACCGAGATCTCCAACTTTGACGACACCCTTAGATGTGATAAGGATATTAGCAGGCTTTAAATCACGATGGAGAATATGACAGGAGTGTAAGTAAAGCACTCCATTCAATAGTTGATAGATGAGTGACTTTAAAACGGGTAACGAGATCTGAGAACGTAGGGTTTGTGAATGATGGTGTATAACTTGCTGGAATAGCGCCGATAGTGTGAGATTTGACATTTTAATCGTGTAGGTAATGTATACTGACCAAAAAATCATGTTCAGCATATTCAAATATCATATAAATTGATTTATCCTCCAATATGACTTCTTTAAGGGCAGCAATATTCTCATGGTGTATTTCACGATTGAGCTACATTAAGAAAGAAGTGAGTAGAAAATAAGAGAAAATGAGAACATTGCGGTATGTGCTATACCCACAGCAATTTCACGAATAGCACTCTGGCTTATACCGGTGTATGTAACGGTTTCCCCTTCTTTATCGGGTTTGAATTTCTTAGCCGCATAGATTTTTCCTGAGCCCGATCCAGATCCATCTGTATCCTTTGATTGTACTTTGTATACTCGCCCATAAGTGCCAGAAGAGATGAATCCGAGAAAGTTATATTTGCTTTGAACAGATCTATGAGCTTCATCGCGTTTCGCCCTATAGGCACGCATCGGGTCTGACTGTGAAGCGCCTACCGCAGACCAGTCCTCCAGCATCAGGAGAGGTTATAAGATAATCAAAGTAAGAATAATAACCTAACATTAGATTGATATTTCCATGAGAACTTTAGAAAGAGTTTTAACTTAAAGTTGATTGATGCATGATTTCTCCGCGTGACTAATGTGGAAGGTTCTGTCACGGTCACAAATGAGAATATGCAATTACTTCTGCTCGTGCCAGTTACCCAGATCCTTCTACATGTCTCAAGCAGTTGGAAATGTGAGTGCTGGTCACGAAGAAACTATGATAACTACGACTTATTCCTATCAAAGACGGTGCTTGCATATGCAAAAACTTGGCATCATGTTGATGCTTCGGGCCGCACTCTAGGCAAGCTCGCACAACGTATTGCAACGGTGCTTATGGGCAAGCACAAACCTATATATGACCCTGGAGGTATGTTTTTATTAACCGTTCATATGTATTAACATGGTATTAACTACTCGTTTCTTTGTTACAGCCGATTGTGGTGATTATGTTGTTGTAACTAATGCAAAAAACGTGCAAGTATCTGGGAATAAGGCCGAGCAAAAAGTTTATTATTCCCATACTATGTTCCCCGGAGGTCTAAAAGAAAGGAAATACAAAGATCTGATTGTCCGGAAACCCGACGATGTGCGTCACGCTTCTCTTCCCCGTCCATGACACTTCATTTACTCCTGTTCTTTTCTATACAGATAATAAGAGAGGCTGTTTCTGGCATGCTTCCGAAGAACAAACTTCGTGAAAGACGCCTGGAGAGATTACGGATATTTGCTGGTGATGACATGGGGCCTTTCAGGCACAACATTCTGAAACGATGGGAAGATGGTACTTTACCTAGTGAGACTATATCAAGGAAGTCCTAGAATCTTCAAGGAATGACTCTGCCATTCAGAGATTCATGAGGAACCTTACATACGTAGACTATTAATATTCACTTCTGCCTTATAAACACTCCTTTTGGGCTAATGTATTTTTATCAATTTTTATATTAAATCTAGGGAAAATCCGCAGAGTACCCGGATAAAGTGCTATTGCCATTTATTCAATACATAATATTTGGGAAGAAAGAACTATCTCGAGACGGCTAAATTCTCCGTTATGTTTTCTTTTCTTCTCAGTTTCCTTGGGTGCTGTCAAATTTGCCGTCTGACCCCGTAAAGACCGTTCCTGTATTCCAGATATCATTCACTTGTTTGTTATTGATAAGTTGTTGACATTCTAATTCGGAATGTGTGATATTTAGTTGACCAACTTCCCTGAATTGTTTTATTTTTCCGGACCGGAACCTTTTGATACATAATAAGCTGCATGTTCCTGGAGGAGCATACCTTTTGAAGGCAGATATCTCTCAGCATGAGATGTTTCTCTTTTTCTATTCACCGTATGCAAAAATACACATACCAATAGCCATAAGTGCTGTTCCATCAAATTGTCTGTACATATCCCGCTGAGAATTTGCCTTGTGCTTTTTCAGTCGTGAAGCATCTAAAATTTGAGACCCCCTGGTCGGCTTTCCGTTATTGTTATTATTCGACCCTTCTTCTCCACCATAACATTCCTGATTTAGATCGGGATCAGGTTCCATGTTGACAGGTGCATCTTCTGACAAATCTACCTGACGTTCGACTTTCTTCGCCATCCTTGCTTTTCGTGAACCATTATATAGACAGCCTCGAGCAGTATAATATTCACTAGCAAAGAGGTGTATGCATTTGAGTAAATCCTTTTTAAGAGTTTGAGGTGGTTAGTAAGAATGAACACCTTTGAATAGAGTAGACAATGTTACCGAAGAAGGGATGGAAAATCCCGTGGAGGATGATGTTCCTCGATCATTGTTCCGCCCTTCAGCTTCACCAGACCCCGGAGAGATAGGGGAAGAAGTATCATGATACGAGGTGGGTGCATCAAGAAAGGAGAGATCTTCAAGAAATTTACGTCTTTTCCTGGTTCTACGGTTTTCTGAATTGTATTCAATCTTTTCGGTCTGCGCATTTTCAAGATCTGAGTAGGAACGCGATGCATGATCATCCTCAGGTCTCTTCCTGTTATATTTCTGCTTTACATGTACCGACCCCGAGACATCATTTGCGATCCAGTTCCCAAGATAATCAGTAGTTGTATATTTTGCGAGACGTAGAGAACGGTTTTTCCCAGTCTCAGCAGTAGACTTGTCTCGCTTGCGACTCGTTTTCGGCTCTGCTTCTGCTTTTACTCGACTTCCATCGGGATGTAGACGAAGGCTCGTAAGATCATGTAAATTGGCCGAACGCCGACTGTTCATGGGTCATGAGAAGGTTTAGGTGAAACATAAATTTCGTTTTCATTACAGTTACTTAAATAGGCAAGAGCCGGAAGTAAGTCCGCGAGTGTCCCAAATATTTGTTCGAATCTGGGATCAGAATAAAATTTCAAGTTTTCTGGGCGAGTCAGAACTTGAACTGCTCCTGGAGTTGTCAAATGAAATAGCGACAGATTAGGGGCCATTTGCTTATTAATTGCAATACAGTACTTTCAGCAATACTTTCCATGGAAATCTTATAAATCCAATGACGACGGAACCGTACATGACTGGTCTCACATATCGACTTTTTCCCGACTCTTGGCCAATTGATTTTCAAGTGGGGTAAAGTGGGGAAGCTATTAGTTTTTCTTTTTTAAGCGTTCGACCCAGAAACCTAAAAATCCTTTTGTGTACGGTCACACGTACTCGCCCATTTTGTCGGATATACAAAGAAGAAACCATCAGAATATAATTTATTTTGGAGATCTAGTATCATTCCCCCCTTAGCCAACGGTTCTCAAATACGTTTTCGGATATAGCACCCCGGAGAAAATAAGTAGTCGTACGCGTGCAAAGAGATGTAGCTCGTCACCGTAATGCTTCTTATCAGTAACACGATGGGATTTCTCGCTAGCAAGGGACTCGTGATAAATGTTTCGGGAAGAATCCGACTCGCATCCATTGATTTCTCCACCAATAGAATCCTTTCTAAATTCCGACCGTTCGCGATATTTCCCCTATTTCAATTAATGCTCTCGAATGCAATGGGGAAATTCTCTCGGGGTGGTTAGGAGTTCAACTAATCTTTCTTGCTGTGTTTGCGCATTCTTATTGGCGAAGTCTGAACTAGGATAACCTTGTATTATCAACTACTATCTGATAATATAGCATCCCAGTTCCTCCCGATAGCAGTGTTGTTTGACTTTTAGTACACATCTGCATCAGCAGGGACACACAATATGTGAAATAATTTGATGGGCAAGGCTGCCATGATGTTGCAAACCTTTTTCTCACTTGAGAGTATGAGAGTGACTAGGCTGTAAATCCTCCTAAAATGGTCCAAACTACGGTTATACGGCTCTGCGAAAACAACGTATCATTACTCATAATTTATAAAAAGGTCGGTAGAGAATGCATCAGATGTAAATTTATTCGCGGTGCAAAGATATGAGATTCGGCAATCGTTAATATAATTTGATAATTCTTAATTTTCTGTCACGTGGTAGCATGTGCCCTTACTTACAACAAGACCTGGAACCTGTACAATCTACAAATATCTAATTATAATCGTATATCAGTGTAGACATTGTAAATTGATTACAAAAACGAGATACATGGGCGTCGACGATGATCCAATAAGCAAGAAGGTGACGTGGATTATACGGTGATAGTTTAGGGCTAGAATGACTACTAATACATGACTTGTGCGTTAGATCCAAGGTTAGCCGGCGACACGGGAAAATGGAGCATAAATATATCATAATAAGTCTGCATGTATGACCCGCCAGAAACCGGTCACTATTATCGAAAAAAATTGTAAGGAATTTACTAATGCGTGCCTCGTGTGCTCGTGACAGATTGAAAGAAATTGGCTCTACGCGACCTCCGGAGCATCTTCTCTGTTTGTATAGACTTGCGTATTCTGCGCATGCTTAAGGTGATTTACTGCGGAGAGTACTATCCTCCTATTCTCTCATTACCGCATTGGTTCCCAGGTGACCTTATCCACACGACGCCACGCCCGTGAGCTAGGGAAACTAATCGATTGTAAACGCGGGGCTAGACTTCCCCATCTTCTTGCAGCTGCCATCTCTTCTGCAGGGGGTAGAATGGTTCGAATATTACGATGACATGGTAACTCAAGCCGAGATAAGTCGGGGAACGACGCCAGAGTATTTGAAAGAGTTGTATATATTTCCTGTATGCCAAACAAGTTTGTTACCTTGCTTCAGTGACGCTTGAAATTATACTAACCGCTTCATTGTGGAAATCAGCAGAGATATTGTGCATCCGTAATAATTGTAACTTCGGCAGGTACGCTGCTAGTGCCCTAAGTAGAACGCTTGACCAACCTGGGGTTGCGACGCTAAAGCTCAAGATAGGTGTAGACGTCATTGCAAGAGGAGGGATAATACATTCCACCTCAAGTTCGACATTCGGAGAATGCCATGCCAGAGTTACTCGTTGCACAGGGCGACCGGGGACCAAGGCCGGGGCTAACCTTCTTGAGCCCATATATGATGTTAACGCAGGTAATGCTCTTGGTGAAAGTGTAAAAGAGGGGATGACACGGGGTTCCGGCCCTATGGGGAGTGCGTCACCCCCTAGGCATAAGGATGTAATAGTTGGGTGCCGAGATAGAAATTCCGAGAGGGGGGCAGGGTTGGGTGAAAGGTCCGCAATGGAAGAAAAAGTATTTAAGCGGGGAAAGACGCAGCCGTTGAGTGCAGGTAGGTAAGGTCCTTCGATAGCTAAATGAAGAGCAGTAATCTGAGTGAGAGATCGAAGTGCTTTTGCTAGGTATGGTCCAAAACTCGAGGCTATTCCTCTTGATCCTCTGAATGGGAAGAATGGTTAGTGTGCTGAAGGGATGATATACGTCCAGAACTGACTGTATCATAATTATCACCTCTCTAACTGATTGAGCAGCAGAGGGCTTTTTCTCTATTGATTGAAAACATTGAATAGCTTGTTCTGCCGATGTGAGTTCTACTTGGCGATAGAGTAGTTTTTCAGAAACCTCCTTGAACGATGTATTAGCGCGAGCCGCATTAGTTAAAGTGTTCCGGGGAACATTCTCCAAAATTTGCTGGAAAATCTCTACAGGTATTTGTTGAGCATCCAATGTGGACCTGGAGTGATTAGTCGAAGAGCTAGGTCTGGATGACGAGGGGAAAGACATAATTCCTATAAGCAGAATCCAAACGTTAAGTCAAAGCTATATATATATACGCAAGGGGAAGGGGGACTGACTTTTAATATTACTTCGGCTTCAGGAAGTAATAGGTGAGACTTTAAATAGGCGGTAACCCAAAAACCCAGGCACGCTGAAATGCACGATTGAAGTAATCAACGAGAGACCGGAGATCGACGCTTAGATATTGCAGAAATACGCCAAATTTGCGGTGAACGGATCGAGATTGAAACTGCACCGTAGATACTTATATTCAGTCCAATATTCAATAGTATTTCATGAATCAGCCAGGGAGACGGTGGTCCAAATAGCTCCCGATTATCCGGTGTCGCAATGCAGCAGCGGGTTGGCGGTGCAAGACTACCCCAGCAGGGTATGGAAAGCACCGAAAGTTTGAGAGCGCGTACGAAGCATCCTGCTCACCATCTGAAGAGTATTTTATACGTGCCATGTGGGTTGAGGAAAGAAAAGCAAATTCCGAAGATCAGGAAGGGATTTTGTAGTTGAAACAAGTAACCGTGGTATTGGGATTCGGCAAAGGCGGCGGTACGGCATACTTCATTCTCCGCTTAGAGTGAATTACCGCAAACAGTTATCAATCTTGTACTTAAGATATTCTACGGTTTTTGGCTATATTTATTGGGCCATAAAAACACCTTATAATTATAGTTCCATGCGGTGCTCGCAAAGAACTTGTTTGGCTGCATCATTGATGACAGCATCAGTACTAAAAATTGACTGTATATCTGGTTGATGTACCTGTGTACTATGAGACTCCCTTCGATAACCTTCTAGGATGATAGCGGGATTCGCGGAGCCTGCTAATTTTGTCCAGAATAAAGTCGTGGAGCTATTTTCGGTTCTATCGAAGTGCCAGCGGAAATGATCGGATTACAAATAAGCAAGTAATATCAGAGGCCTTAGAGGGCCCCCGCAGCAGAAAGTCTTCCTCGTACGTGTGATCAGATGTTAAGTAAGCTAAAGAGTAAGATCTAAAACACTTAGGAATTGTGACAATCATTCGCTACCCTTGGGAGGTTGCTTCTTTTTCTGTCTACGGTCTCTGTTGAATTATGAAAGTGCTTCCTTGCAATCTCGCACTTGAGAATGGTGCGCCTGTGTCGTGGCTCATTTTCTTGAGCAATTTCCGCCGATGTTTTCAGTGATAATTTCCATCGTTTGGAGAATCGCGTCCATCTATGAAGGAGTATGTCCGTGTTGACCGCGGTACATCGTCATGACTGTTAAGAATTGTTAGTGCATCTTCTTTGATTTACATTGCACACTTTTGGCGTTGTGTAGCAAATTCCGTTTTAATTACCATCGCTATCGTGTACTTTTCAGTATCTATATTAATTAAGGGCTCTACTTGAAGTAAATTTCTCACAGACTCATATGCTTTTTATGCATTTACTGGAAAAGATGTGCTAAAATCCGTAGAACACATAACACGCCTGTAGTCCCCTTTTCTGAGTTGGTCTGGGTGAGAATTTCTGAAAGACAACAGTCACACAATTCTACTTCGATCCGATGTAGTCGTCCGCCCGAACTAGAGAAAAATCAGATCGTAAAATCAGTTTCAAGTAACGTTACTCACACACGTCATATCCAGAATTTTGACTTTAAAGAAGAAATTAAATATCCTTTTTTGTTAAATAAGATGCTGAATCTTCTTCTCCTTCGAGAAATAGTAGGAAGTAAATTTGTATCTTGAGTTACGTGAATCATTAGTTTTTATACTGATTGAACTATAGATAAACGATCGCGGACGTCCCCGACGGATTTGGCTGTCTGTTTATGGTGAGAGTCTATTCTTAGTAAGGAGTTTAGGATTATTTTTAGATATCCTTACGAGCTTCCAACCTCGTGTGAGATCTATGAGAAATTCATACCCGTCTATTGCGCCACGTACGTATTTTGTGTGCTTAAAGTCTCTATAGCTCACGAGATGAGACAATAATTTATCAGGCTTTGATCTCTTCTTTTATTATTCGTTTCGCAGGCGAGAGCATGGGAAAATCCACAGCCACAGCGGAGTTTCGGAGTTTCAAGTTCAGGAAGGAAAACCGACGTCGATCTTTTTTTTCCACAAAGCTTAATTATTATTTCTTCTATTTTGATTTGATGTCACGACTATCTGGTTCTAATTCCAGAACCTTTAACATTTTTCGCCTCAATAATCGTCCTATAGTACATCAGCGAAGGTGCTTTTATCATGCTCAAAGTTCAAATATCGCTTTAAAGCCACCATATATACGAAATACGCGGAACTACTCTGTTAAACTAATTGACGACTCAATTGATCCAGGATCTTACGAGATTTTACAACCTGAGCTGAATGGAATAGTAGGTGTAGCCCATATACTACGCCGCGATGTCCCAGGCCATATAGTCAGACCTCCATATGCAAGAGCAGCTTCTCAGGCTGACAAATTGGGCGGAAATCACGAGTTTCCTTACAAAGGGGATGGACGGATTATATTGGGAGGAGAAGAAGAAAAAAGCCTCCGTCGTGCGTGTACATTAGCGAAAAACACATTGAAAAAAGCTAGCCAACTAATTCGCGTGAGTACCGCAAGCTCATATCGATACTTATCTATAAATAAATCGGGTTCGTAATTGTAAATGGATATCGTACCATGCAGGTCGGAATAACTACTGACGAAGTTGACTCTGTTTTACACGAGTTTATCATCAAGAACGGGGCTTACCCATCGCCTCTTGGATATCAAGGCTTCCCAAAATCATGTTGTACAAGTGTTAATAATATCGTAGTTCATGGAATTCCAGATGAGCAAGTCTTCTTGTCTCATTTTCAAATTTTCAATCTCTAAGGTTGCATTGAACTTTCTTTTTTTTAGTCGTGAACTTATGGATGGTGATATAGTGAATTTTGATATCACTGTTTATCTTGATGGTTTTCATGGGGATACGTCCCAGACTTTCCAAGTCGGAAATGTGGTACAGTAGCCTTTCCTTATCTGTGGTAACTTCTTTCATCCATTCATCTCCTAGCTGGTTCTCTCAGGATAAAATTGGAACGGAACTTATAGAGTGTACTAAAGAAGCGCTTGAGGCTGGTATACGCGTCTGTGGGCCCGGAGTACCGTTTAGAGAAATAGGCGCTGCGATATCATCTTTTGTCCATAAGCAAAGTTTCCCAATTTCAATTTCCCAACAGTTTACAGGACACGGTATCGGATCTGTATTTCACCGACCGCCATGGATCTTGCATCACAGTACGTTCTTCTCTTTCTCTAATACCTCCCCTCTCTTGTGAAAAGAATAAAAAAAAGAAAAACTCATGCAAAACTATTGACTGATTATTCATTCACACTGGATTCATCTCGTGACTCTTTCATCTTCAATACTACTGCGGACATTGCGGTGCTTGGCATGGACTTTTCGTCTGGGGGGATGGACATTTCGGCGCACCATATGCTCTATAACTAACCTTCATTTCAATAATCTGGTGCAAAATGCCGTGAACACCACAACGGAAACACACATACACACATACATGCACACACACACACATTTACCCTTCTCGGGATCCATTTGCCAAGCAGAAAACGAAGAACCCGGAGTAATGTTGCCTGGGCACTGCTTTACAATTGAAGTGAGTACACGGAAAAGGAAGGGGAGCAAGAGAGAGGCTTCTCAACTTCTTCGCCATGTTCCCAGAAAAAAAATTCAATTGATTTTTTTAATGTGTTTATCCCCTAACGCCCCCCTCCCCTTTCCCTTAATTCTTGTATTTGTATAATTATCGACTAATGATCTTCTTTTTCTTGGCGGCCGTCACCACCTTTCACCGCAAACGACTACGATCAAACTATCATATCATAATTATATGACCATATTCCACACCATGAACCCAGCCCGCGCTGATTGTAGGCAAAGAACACGAGGCATTTATTTTTCTTGATGGATGGACAGCATCTACTCTCGTTCGTTGTTCCGTATACTATTTTTCCTTTCTTTCTTTTCTAAATTTATTCTTTTTCTTCTTGTCATTCATTCATCAATTCCAAACACAGAATGGAAATAGGAGTGCACAAGCCGAACACACAGTTCTTATTACGGAAAATGGTGTAGATGTTCTCACTCGTTAAACCCTCCCTACCACTACTCCGGAAGTCAACATGCCTTCACCCATTTTATTGGCGTAATAGAAGAAGATCAGTTTATTATCAAATGAAAGAGTCGGAAAAATATTTGCATGATAGTTGGATACATTACAGGTGACAATAAAAAAAAAAAATTGAGTAATAGGATCAGAGTACGAAAAAAAAAGACTCGAAACAGAAAAAACAGAAACAGAAAAAAAAGAGAAAAAATGGACAAATAACAAACAACGATACACAAAAACTTCCATCATCTATGATGCAGCCACCCGTTCCTCTAAGAACGCCGCCAAAATCTCTAACAAGTCAACGCTATCTGGTTCAGCAAGGATCTCGGAGGCAGCTGCCATCGCGGGTTTCGTCTTCCTTACGAGAGTCTGCAGATCTCCCGTCATCTCTCCCGTCATTCCCCGTCTCAATCGATCTGCTAATGTGAGAGATTTCCTCCTTAATCGTCGATCTTTGTTGTTGTTATTATTATTACCACCACTACCACCACTACCACCACCGCCACTTTGCTCCGCACTAAATCCATGCCCGAGTGTATCCGCTTGGGTAGCCGTAGTATCGTCAGTTTCCATCATCTCACCGGGTTGTTGTTGTTGCTGCTGCTGCTGCTGTTGTAGCTGTTCATTATCTTGCTTTGACAACCACATCACGAGTTGAGTGACAGAGTAGGTAACGTTGGCTTCGAGAGCTTCCCTAGCCATCTTTAAGTCAGATCGTAACTGAGTTTTTGAGGCAGCATCAGTTTGTTTTGGTGCGTTATTTGTAAGGAACTGTAGCAGCTCTAGAGTACAGTTGCCAAGCTCCAGTAAAGTACCGATAGATGCAGATTCACCCATAGTCACTTTGGAATGCTAAGAGGAATAATCAAATTAATAAATGAAAATTTAGAAAAAAAAAGAGACGAATACATACCGGAACAACATGCGCCTCCTGAACAGGCCACTCATCAGGATCACTCAAAAGCACAGTCTCAGCACCGCCAAGCACGTTCAGGGTTAAAATAACATTGGTCACCACTCGGACGAGCCGCCTCACAATCCGGGAGATGATTGGTCTCTTATTCAGATCCAAAAGTTCAGTAAGAGTAGTCGTAATCACCGCCCCCTCCGAGGTCTCCCGATCCATTTTAATTCGTTCATCAGCAGTAACCGGTTCAAGAAGCCCAGTCAAGTGCTTGGGATGCGTTAACGAGTAGTTCAGCTGCTGGACGAGCTTAAGTGCCATATCCGTAAACGCACGAAGTACAGCAGTCAAAGACGGGTGCATCCGAATCACCGAAGAAGTATTCGCCATGAGGTAAAACAATTCAACGGTTAATTCAAGTTCTTCCAAGAACGGATGCGTTAATGAATCGTCATTACTCCAAGACAGCGCCCGAGACAGTTGCTGTCCATAGCGTTGCACAAACCCAACAACATGTGATTCGACAAACTGTTGCGAGCTCGTCAAATTACCTATTATACCACACACATTCGCAAGCATCATACAATACGCTTTATGTGCCGGACTTCGTTCCCCAGGTAACTCTGGTAACGTGGTATCAACAAGTCCTTCACTAAGTGCGGAAGAAAGGCTATTATTACTATACGTTATAATAACACTCTCACTAGCCAAACGTTCCGCAGTAAACGGTATTGATGCAAGTGCCATATGAAAGGCCAGAACCTGTGGCGAGTACAGAGGCTGTCCTTGGCTGCGGAGCAATGGAAGATCGGAAAGTCCAGATATGTCTATTTGATCTAGAACTCTTAGACTTGCGTTTATAACATCGGTTTCTTGGCATCTAGTTAACCACGCTGTTGATGAAGTATGTAGACCCTTCCGGATGCACTGTTGGAAAACAGCAACAAGAAGTTGCATGTCCTTATCCAGTTCCGGGTCAAGTCTTGTCCTAGCTGTATCAAACGAAAGTCGAAGTGCGTCTATAACTAGCATTAGAGCCGCGGTGAATGTTCTCCCCATCAACAGACGGTGCTCCGCCTTGCTATTTTGCGACGTCTCATTGATTTGTTGACAGTTACGAGCGCAGTAGTATATGATCTGCAACAAACTGCGATGAAAGGGATTTGTAACCGCACCAAGGAAAGACTTTCCCGGTGGGAACGCCTCACTGGAAATGATACCACCAACATTACCCAACAGAGACATGAAATTTTGAGTTTGCTTTGCATCTTCTTTTGAAGTAAACCAAGCTCCCTCCAGTAATGCTAGTAAAAGCTGTAATCTCCCTCCGTGAATAGTTGTCATGAAGTCCCCAGACCGTCGTTCAATAGCAATGCTATTTGAAGTTGTGTTCGCAGCCTCAATAAGAACTGCACGAGTTTTCGGATCCCGAGTAAATGATTTTATATTCCCTAAAAGGAAACACCAGGAATCCACCAAAAGCATTTGAGACCGAGCCAGGGACATATTCAAGTTCACAGAATAGACAAGGGACTGAACATTGTTATACAACGAAGAGACATCACCATCCACAAGAGACACAAATCGAAGGAGGTCCCGAAGAAGTGGGACAGAGAGTAAGTATTTGTCCCCATACTCGCGATTACCAGTAGGCTGTGGAGATTGTAAGCTCTCCATTGACAAGGGCGCAAATGATTCTTTGAGCAAAGTAGATAACTGGTCATAAAGAGTCGGATCATAACTTGAGTTCACAGCTTCCATCATGGCTTCCGAGAATTCCTCCTCAGACCTTATGAGAGAGACAAATTCCTTGTAACTGGTAGGGACTTCCTTAGGTTGTTCCCTGCTAGACTGTATGTGAACAGCAAGATCAGAGCTAATGATTCGCAACGCAAGCGCCTTAATCTTCGTTTTATAAGCATAATCGGCGATAGCTTCATGCAAATTCGAATGAACTCCATCCTCGCCCTCAACTTCCGATATTGACAAGTAATCTGGAGGTGGCCCTAATTCCTCCCGAGAAATTGCTGTGACATATTTCCAAAAAGAGGCATCACCTTTTGTAGGCTCCATCGTAGTCAAGAATTCCAAGCTCCGACTCCAAACAACATCCAAGAAACACATCACAGAAGCCAACAATTGAGGGTTTGCATCCCATAACTGTTTCCAACCAGACAGAGTCTCGCACGCAGCTTCAACAGCACTTGTAGATTTGGTCGTTGACGTTAAGACATCTTCCTCTTTTTTATCTCCTGGTTGAACAGCCTTCTCTTTTCCTTTTAATTTATTACTGTGCATTCTAAACTGGCCCGATACAAACAGTACTGCAAGGGCAGGTTGTTTCTCCACTGCAACAGTCACAAAAGCCCATAGAGTATTACGTAACTCTAGGTCATCGTAGGGGTGTCGAAGAATTTTAACCACAGCTGCCATTGTCGCATGCGCGTCACTCAAAAATCCTATCAGGCTAGGAGGAGTTGGAACACAGCCCGAAAGAGAAATACAGAGTGCTGTTAGTGTAGCAGCTGCCTCTCTGGGAATATTCACGCCCAGAGTACGTAACGAAACGTAGAAAACGAGCATGTCTATCGGATTGACTCGAGGAGAACGAGGACCTCCTGAGCTGTGATCGGCACATAGAGCCTGTTCAATCAACGTATGTTTTTCTGCTACGTCTGACGTCGCCTTAAGATGTAAAATCAAGCGAGTGAGGCGTAAGCTATCCTCCAAGAGAACAGAGAAACGATCAAGTTCTCCAACCCGGTTTGCTGAATCCAGAGTCTGAATTATTGTCCGTCCAGAAGCAATGGTATGAACAAGCGGCGTGATGGTGGATGAGGTGGCCTGATAAAGCATGACATCAGTAATGAAGGAAGTAAGACTTGCAAACGTGTGGGCTGAAGAAACAGCAGATGCTGTCTCTAACACTCGAGCGAACAATGCAACACAACTTCTTCCTATCTCAAAGCGGTTATTCAGAAAAGCGTATCTCCAGCTAGATTGCTCAACCCAGATTTTTCCATGGACAAATCGTAAGGCTCGTAATAGAACTTCCTCTTTTAGGGGGTTCATTTTCGGTTGTTCAGCTTGTACAGAGAGTAGAGACGAAATCGCCTCTTCAAAGAGCGTACGCACTAGGCGAAGCAAAGCCATTGTCATCGGATAGTGTCCTTTAGTACTCTCAGAAGTAAGAATGACGGAGTCAAAGCTCAGTTCCTTCTCAGATCCAAAGAGCACCGAAGAAGACCGTAAGTATAACCATACACGTACTGCAAATTCTTTGATAGAGAGGAAGGTTGTCAAAAGACCAAGACAAGGAGCAATCAAATTAGACGAAATCTCCGCTCTCCTTCTTTGAGCTCGGGATACTGTATCTTCAAGTATCATAAAGACCAATTGGACTAGATCCGGCGGAGAATTGCCACGACTAGCAGAAGCAAATCTAGAGCCCTCTATTTCGGCTGATCGTATCAGCTGCGTTGCCTGAATAGAGTTGTTTTGAATGATACTTAAAAGAAGCTCCAAAGCATCTGCAATCAGATCTTCCTCCTCGCTCCAGTCTATCCCAATGTCCTCAAGTTGCAATTGAACAGCAGCATCAGATCGCCTTAGTGATACGTCCGCATTCCTCCCTGATGAACGCCCCGAGGAATGTCTCCGTTTAATATAATCATAGAATACATCTATTAGTACTTGAAGGCCAGAGTGCTCATGTTGCCAAGCCACAACAACCGGATCCGTTGTCGAGTCTGCACACAAGAGGCGGCCGACAGATCTATGGGGAAGCGTTGAACCACCCGGTAAGATTAATGGCTTCAAGTTAGTGTAAGCTGTCCCGCCCGAAGAGGATGTTGGCCCGCCTCGATCTATCATACGATCATATAGGGTATTCGATCCATTTCGTGTTTGAGGTGTGAGGACTTGCGTATAAGTAGGCAGTTTTTTGAAGTAATGGTACACAAAGTTTGCACAAATCAGTCTAGTTTCAGTGCTTTCACCACCTGCTAACATGGGTAATTCAGGGTCTGTTGTTGAAATAACTGGTGCTCCAGCCATTGATCGTAAAATACGCAGGAGGGGTCGCATCTCAACGGGAAAACGTGATCTTGCAGCGTCAACAATGGCTCTCCGAGATTTTCCTGAAGACCAATCCTCGGACCAATACTGTTTGCTTAGTCCAGCGTTCATTGGGTTTTCTCCATTTCCAAACAATGCAACCCATGCATTAATAAGACCCTCAAAGTCTGGGACCAGCTCTACAGGACCATAATCCATTAAGGATATCAAAAGACCTAGTAAAATAGAGTCAGTATGATTGCTTTCAAGATAATTTACGATTTAATACCTTTTAGTAGAGCCCTGAATGCAACATCGTTTGGCTCGCTTACAGCAGAATTGAATTTGGTCGCAGTGGGGCGGCTGAACAGAGAAGACTTGAGCATATCTTGCATAAAGCTAAACAGACCAGAGTCAGGTTGTAAACACAAGGCCGCTAACTGGGCATGGGCCTCCTTCTCTCCTTTCTTCAAGGCAACAGTAACTTTAGTCTCTTTGAGGAATTCTTCATAAAGTGCCGGCTTATTAGCCATTGTCCTTGCAGCATCGGACACAGCTTTAATGTAGAAAGCCCATGCAAGCATTGTACACATGTGTCCAGTTGAGGGATTTTCCGTTACAAGGTAGTGGACATGAAGTAACATGGCAGGATCTGTATATAGTGCACCAGCCTCGTCCCTGTAATTTGGAAGCTCCGTTATCGTGCTTGGGGCGGTTTCTAGTTCAAGGACTTCTATAGTAATTAAAACCCAGAGAACTGCAAGGTCTCGTAATACTTGTTGACCTTCGTCATCGAGCATTGAAGTCGAGTTTGCTTGATCATAACCAAAATTCAAATCATAAGCAGTGCTGTAAATGTTAAATACGAGTCGTGCGGTAAGAGGGACGTAATCCCATAATAACCAGAAGAGCGTCTCAACAAGAACAAGTTGCTCTTTTGCGTTTTGTTTTGCCCAGCTTGAAGCTGCTCTAGGGGTTTTCGCCGCGTAGGTAGGCATACTAAGCCGCGCTTTTCGTGTTACTTCGTCCAATATCTTTGAAGCAAATTCCGTTCTATTTGTTATGACTTTCTCTAGTATAACTTGAGCGCTCTTATTGAACGGATCTCCTGGTTCTTTTTGGCATTTTAAGAGAGCAGTAACCGTTCGGGTGACGTTTAGCCGTTCATTATAGTAAAATCTAGTGATCTCAGCTATAATTTTAGCAACGAGTTGTTCCCTGTCGGTATCATCGTCGAGAACATTTGTAATTCCTTCGTTGTAGAGGAACAATCGGAAGAGCGTATAAGCCTCCACCTGGTCGATTTGGAAGTGGTCGCTAATAGCAAACACGATACTTTTCTCAGCCTCTCCAATCTCAGCTTTTGAGCCATCAGGGAACTCGACTACACCGCTCTCTACTTTCTTCTTTGACGCGTCCGAGGGTGGTTGGAAAGGATCCGATATTATTCTTTTTAGTTGGTTGGCGCGAGCCTCGACAATTTCGTGTAGCTGTTCAGAGCGCAGTGCATCGCGTCTTCCAGATAGTAGAGCTACTATTTCGTTGTAAGTACTATCCGTTGATGTCAGTAAAGCAAACAGGGCAAAGAACAAGGGACAAGGACGCAACTAGTCTATGAATTGGGACCGCGTCGAGTCTGACGATGCCATTGTAAGATCTTTCTCTGCAAATTTAGTGCGCAATAAGCTACCAGGGTGTCATGCACGTATGATTGATACTCACTAAACCATGTAAACCCAGTAAAGTTGCTGACCCGAAATAAGGAGTGGAGAACGTTGAAAAGTGGTAAGTCAATACGAGAATGGGTTCGTGTCGTGTTTTTTCCCAAAAAGGGTGATCGACGCGTTTCCCGTGTCCAGTAGTCACCACCGTTGTCCTCGACGCCATTATTCACCCTTGAGCGTCCCTCCGCCGCGCTCGTACTTGTGTTCGTGTTCGCCGTCGTTGTCGTCGCTGTCGCTGCTTGCTGCATATCTCGAAGCCAGTGATGGCAATGACAACCCAACAAACTTACCAGGCTCCAGCAGCAAAGAAAGTCAAACTCGAACACGAAGGCTCGGCTCCCTCGACGCCCCAGCCAGCCTCCTCTACATCTTCCACACCCGTTCCATCCTATTCAACAGCCGCACAATGGTCAACACGTACATACAGTCATACTTTACCACTCTTATCCATTATGATCACATAACTGACTTTTCTCAATAGCAATTCCGATCGATCCTGCCCTCCAACAACCGTCTCAAGCAGCCGTCTCGCAGGCGACTCCGATGTAAGCTATATAAGAAGCCCCATTTCCTCAAACTGCTCTGTATACTCACCATGAAACCTCAAACTCAAGGAGTCGACTGACATACCAACACTACACGCCTTATGGATCGACCCATTATCCTCAAGCAGCCTATGCGAGCCACTACGCTCAATACCAAACTGCTGCCGTATCAACTGCAACAACTACACCCGCTCCAACATCCACAACCACCGCCCAACCAATCTCTCGTCAGCCTACCCAAGTAGCAGCACCAACGACTAATACCACCAACACAAACGAATCCGAATCAAACGTCGACATCTCAACTCTGAATGATGCTCTCGGAAGCGCCGGGTTAGATTTACGAGTATGTTATATCAAATACACTATCATTCTCTCAATTTTTATTTATATTCAAGAATATATTCCTAATTCTATTTTCATCTATCTACCTAGGCCGAAGAAGAGACTCTCCAACGATCCCAAGACTACCACTCAACATACCGTAGCTACGAAGACCGTTCCCGAAAACAAGCCTCCAACCCAAACTTCGACGCCCGCATCCTCGGTACAACAATGCGCTCCATAGCCACCCAACACAAAGTGACCCGCGTCCCCGAAGACTCCGTATCCTACGTAGCCCTCGCCCTCAGAGCACGACTCCAATCCCTCATAAAAGAAATGATCTCAGCATCAGAACACCGCTCTTCCTCACAGTTTGATAGAGCACCAGGCATGTACGAGGAGAAATTACCGATGTGGGGCGTGAATGTCCGACGGGATACGCGTAAACAATTGGAATTGCTAGAACGTATTGAGCGTGAAGAAGAGATGAAGTTGCGGCGAGAACGACGAGAACGGTTAGATGCCCAAGCAGCTCAAGCAGCACAAGCCGCCGCCGGTTCGCCTTCTGGCGCCGGAGGAGCGGGGACAGCAGAAGGAGCGGGGGCGGGCGGGGGAGCAGGAGGGGGGTCAGGCGCGAATGGAGGAACAGGAGCAGGAGGGGAAGACGCCGATAGTGCCGCATCAGGTAAAAGACCCAAGAAGAAAAAAGACGGACCGGGCGTGACGGCCAAAAACATGTCGGAGGACGTACAGAAACGGCTTTCGAACGCTACTGCTGCGCAGGCTGCTGGACTCGGGAGGGGGAAGTATGCGTGGATGAATGCGGGTGGGGTGGGTGCTGTTTCTTCGCCTGCGCCTTCGAAGTCAAAGGCTGTGAAACAGGAATCGGGCGGTACGAGTTCGGGAGGAGGGGCTACTGGGAGTGGGGGGACTAATGCGACTGGTGGGACGGGGACGGGTGCTGCTACGCCTACGCCTGGTAGTTCCTCAACTAGTACATGGGCGAAACCCTATATATCCGCTGCTGCAAAAGCATCATCCTCACCCGCCCCAGGAGATGAAGACAAAACGGTCATTACGATGCATGATGCCGTATTTGTGATTGAGCAAGAGCGGGGGCATGGTGGAGGAAGAGGATCAGCCCGTGGATGGGTGTAGTTATATATATAAACAAACGACCTCCCGTTGAGTTTGAGTTTATTTATATATGTGCAATGTACACTTTTAATTAATTCTTTTGATACTTTGATGATATCGTTTACCGTAATTTTCGTATTTCATGCTTTCAAGAACCTCTTTTTTTATCTTTGTAGATCTAACTCCAACTCTTAACTCTAACTCTGACCTCTATTTCTACTTTCTCAGTCTTTTTTTTTCATATATGTTTTGCGTGTCTACAACGAAGCTATACGTGTATTTCCGCTATATCCTTCTCCCATAATCAATGAAAGTACGGGATACGGGAGGAAGACAAAAGGAGGGGGAAGAGGAAAATGAGGAGGAGGGGTAGGGTGTTTTCAAAAATATAAGAAGAACAAAAAAAATATGCAACCCATCGTAGAAAAAAAATATCAGTACAAAAAAACCATGATACTTCAGTAACATCTTTTTCTTTTAAATTTTAGCGGTTATAAGCAGCATTAATTAACAAGCCCCTTCGCAATCGCCAACTCCGCATTAATAATACTACTCGTCGCTGCCCCAATACACACATTATTCGCAAGGACGACAAACTTGATATCCAACACCGGACACTGCCTAACCCGCCCCACATTCACTCCCGCCCCCCTCTGGTAATCCCGATCCAACCGCGGCTGCGGTCGGTCCGGCTCGTCGTGGACGAAGATCGCGGCCCTAGGCGCACTGGGGCACCCGAGTGTACATGCCTCGGTCGTAAATTGCTCGAGGGCTTCTCGGACTTGTTGAGGACTGGGTGGGGGCCGGCGGACGAAGCGGACGGAGACGGTCGCGGTGTGGCCGTCGAGGACAGGGACGCGGTTACATGCTGCTGAGATGCGGAGGGGGTGTGAGGCGTGCATATCGAATTTTTTCGCGACTACGTTCGATGAACTTGGTGAAGTCGATAGGGTGTTAGCACTGGCACTAGCAGCGACAGTACCAGCACCAGCAGCCGAGTCACTACAAATCCCTCCAAGGATCTTCAGCAGCTCCCACTGAATCTTTTCTTCCTCTCCCGAAATATACGGAACGACATTATCCAAAATATCAAGAGACGGCACACCGGGGTATCCCCCACCCGAAATGGCCTGCATAGTCGTACAAAGCACGGCATCCAGCGGTCCGAATGCACGCTCAAGTGCCGCAAGGGGGATAGCAATACCGGTCGTCGAGCAATTCGCATTAGTCACGATAAACCCACGTTTAAGTTGCGGGGATTGCAGGGAGCGTTGGTATGGAATGATGGATAGATGAGAAGGGTTGACGAGGGGGACGAGGAGAGGGACATCGGGATCTCTTCTGTGATTTTTTGAGTTTGAGAAAACGGCGAGTTCAGCGGCTCTGAATGCAGTTTCTGGAGTATCCCAAGAATATATGCACGTGTATAACAAAAACCCCGATATAAGACATTATAAATCGAGTATCAGAACATCGAGCGTTAAGCATTGAACATATAACGAATACAGTTAGTAAACAAGTTTCATCGACAGTGAGATAAGAGCAGGTATTATCATCATCACTCACCGATTTCACCCGCAACGTCAGCATCCAATCCAGAAAACACCACCGCACATTCCTTGAAATGCTCAGGCTGACACTCCTGCACGACAACATTGCGTACCGGATGGGGGATGGGAGATGATAATTTCCAGTTTACAGCCTTTTCGTAAGGCTTGCCAGCTGAACGGGATGAAGCACCGAGAGCGTGTACGACGAAATAGGGATGGTCAGCAAGCAACGATATGAAACGTTGGCCGACGGTGCCAGTTGCACCGAGGACGCCAACCTTGAATTTCCTGGCTTCAACCATGTCGGAGTGTGGTCAGTTCAATTTTGAGTTGACTCACGAGAGCAGGATGAGAAGGAGGAGGAAGGAGACGCGACGTCCGATTTCTGTCTGTATGCTAATTAATTAGAAAAATAATACTCGATTTGACTAGGTCATTACATTACGTAATTATATCCATTACAAATACTCGTATACTGATCCGCCTAAATTTGTTCTGACTCGGATTCGATTCGGAGGTTGAAGGGGTGCTCCAGACGGGGGGAATATTAATTTTACCCTGCCCTCGGATACTCAGAGTGCGGATCAATCTTAATGCAACCAAATTTCTTGAGGAGAGAGTTAACTGGTAGAAGATCTTCCATTTGATTAAGGGATCTATCAACTTTTTTTAAACTTTTTAAGATCTGAGGTAGCGTAGAGAGAAGAAGAATCAAACTGAATAACCACCACCCCTGACAAGAACGCAATATCCCTTGATTCCATTCTTTATATTATATTATCCCCCTAGTTTACGAAACCCCAGTATTGATACGATACCAAGCCTTATGATTCAATTTTGGCTAAGAGAATCTTACGTAGGGATGTATTACAGAGCAAATCACTTAAGGTTCTTGATAAGTGAATAGTGAGCTTCAGCGACCCGCGTAACAAAGGTTATCGAAGGGGGAAATGAACGCACCCATTCAAAAGGGAATAAATTAACGCGCTACCGAGGTCTATATACTATAGTTTACGAAACTTTTAGCAGTAACACATGCACATATAGAAAAAAAAGAAAAGAAAAAAAAGAAAAGCAGGATACATCTCCAAAAAACAATCTCGAAGGGGGGGGCAGGAAAGGATGAGTATGTAAGATCAAACTCAAACACTATTGCCTAATCATACCGAGCCCGTCTCCTCGGTGGTGGAGAACGAGAAGGCGAACGTGTCCTTGACCGGGATCGAGAAGGTGCACCACGACCATAAGCAGCAGCACGAGCAGGCGGCGGGAGTGAGTCTCTATCACGTCCCCTCCTCGGTGGAGGTCCCCGTCTATCAACACCACCACCACCACCTCCTCCTCTCTCAGGTTCCCCTCGTACACGCTCAACTCTCTCCCTCTCCCTTTCTCTCTCCCTTACAGCTCTCTCGTTTCTCCCAGGCCCAGCCCTCGCAATCCTACTCCTACCAGCAGTAGGATCTGAACCACCGCGCCAATGCCTATCTCCCCTCAACACAGAAGCCGCAGCATTTGAATTCCCCCCTCCATTCCCCCACCCATTTGCTCCAGCCCCAGCCCCAGCCGAACCCAAACCCATCCCACCGCCACCAGGCCCACTCGGAGGACGCGCCCCACCAATAATCTCCGGCCCAACAGGCGCAGACCCACTCAAATGCTTCGGAAGCACAACATTCACACAAACATAATCCCCAGGCTGGAACCTCAACCCCTCCAACGTCCTCCCCTTCTCTCCCTCCCCCTCCCTCCCCTTCTCCCCTTCTCTCTCTCTCTCCCTCTCCTTCTCGCCCTCTTTTTCCAAAGACCCACCCTCCGGCTGTTCGACATCGAGAAGCAAATACGGCGCCGGGCCCTCCACGGAACCCGCATCACCCAGCACATCCCTCGAATACACCATCCCCAACTCCCTCGTCGCTATCCTCCCCCGTATAGACGCATCAGGATATATCGCCCTAAAATATACCTTCGCCAACGGATGCCGGATCTCGTTCGGGCTTTCCTTCGACAGCCGGATACTCGTCAGTAGTTCTTTTAGCGTTGCGTCTCTCCTGTGGTCAAAGAGTAGACGATAAAAGTAAAAGAGCCCGCGCGGTCATAAGAGAGAATAGACGTGTTTTAGTTAGTTTTCTTGTATTATTCCCTTAATCACTTGAAAAGAAGAAGAAGAAAACGGTGGTGGTAATAGAGTATGGAGTATAGAAAATAGAGCATGGAGTATAGAAAATAGAGCATGGAGTATATACTACTAATACTAATACTAATACGTACCAAGTATGTATCTGCACCTCATCAGTCGTCGGAAGAATCCCATCCTCAAACGCCTCTGGCCGATGAAAGTTCCCAATCTTAATAAACGTTCGAATCAAGAACGGCGTGGTCTAAAGTCCCAAAAAAAACATATAAATAAATTAACAATTCCATAAAGTCAAAATAAGATAAGCCTCTTCTACAGTACCTGTCCCCTTTCGACCGTATTCTTCGTGTCCGAGACTGGATCACCCATGTTTTGTAGTAGGTGGATTTAAGAAATGGCTGAATGTCACACAATTGACAATGACATTGTCCGGGCAACTGAAAGTAACCTCGTAGCATCACGTGACTGACATAATGTATTATTTACATCAAACATAACAAAGAAGGGGAAAAAAAACAAGATTTTTGAAGAAGTTCATCAATCTGAGTGAGTAATGACAAAGTGGGTAGGAGGAAGGGGGTAGATGTATACAAACTATTAATAAAAAAGTGGGGTGATTGGAACAACACTAGAAAGAAGTGAGAATAAAAAAGAAAAAGAAAAACCAAGGGGTGACACAGAAATAACAACCAACCTATTACAAAAAATAATATGCAAAAAGCCAAATGATGAATGATGATGTGGAGGGTAACATAACATAACATATACACAAATTATGACCAAATACTTGTTGAAGAATTGCACAAGAAAAAAGAAGACTTTTGTTGTTCAGAAAACGAGATAGACAGATAGATAGCGAGCCGCCCTTCATATCCACATCATACACATATAAAACGCGCTATTAGGGGGGGGAACAGCCCAACTTCTAATAATCACCTGCCTCCTGCCTTAGACGTTCCCGGATCCTCACCAACGCCTTCCCCAATTCATTTCCCCCACCTTGGGGCCCTTCCCCCAAAAACGTATCAAACGGATCAGAAAATATGATGTGTGCAAGCCCCGTCCCTAATAATAGTTCACGTAGTTCCGGATGTTGTACAAATTTATAATACAACACCTCTTCGATCTATTTCACAATTAGAGATAAAAAAAACAGAAGAGAAACCACAGAGTATCAAGTCCGACAGACATACCTTATGAAGCACAATCGCCCCCCAGTCTTGTCTCACAAACGCCCTCCAGCTATCCATAAGTATCTGCAACTCATTAAAGTTTTCCGTCCGCCTTATACACTCCGCCAAGTCCTGTCTATCACTATTCTCAAGAAACTGGTGCGCTAAAAGAAGATGCGCAGCACTCGGATATAATTTCTTATTATACAGAACACGATGGGGCGAGTAATGACAAAATCCGGAATAGATAGGTGACGACGCATTAAATTTCACCACAGTCCTTTCCGAAGGTGTTCGTGAGTGAGAAGAGGGTTGGGAGGGTGACGAAGGACCCTGCGCTGCATGTAAAGGAGGAATGACGGGTACATTTGGAATATCCGGAGATAGAGGATGAGCAGGCTCCGGTTGGGGAGTAAAGTCGCCTTGAGAATGGACTAGAGGTGGTAAATTTGGAGAGGGAGTATGTGCCGGTTGCGGTTGCGGCATTGGTGGTGTGGTCATGGTATGTCCCGCATTAGAGTTTGCACTAGGTACAAACCCAGCGGGGAGGACCTGAGGTGTTGGTATGGGATCCGGAAAGGGCATAAACCCAATCGGTAAATCACTATTGCTGGTCGCAGTACTGGGCATAGCTGCAGGAGACCTAATAATCTCTACAGTATCCGCAACTAGCGACGGTACATTCCTCGGGAAAGGTGTTCCTCGAGCCATACCTATACCCCCTCCCTTTTCTCTTTTCCTCCCGAATCTCCCGAGTCCGAATAATCGACTCCTCTTAAAACTGTCACTGCTGCCGGACCCACTACTTTCCCTCAAGATTTCTGGTAAAACGGGAAGTTCGGGTGCTGTTGCTACGCGTCTATGGCCCGATCTAGAAAGCGGAGTAGACATCGGCGCAGGTGAAGGAGAAGAACTATGTTCCCGAAAGGGGTTCAACCTCGAAAGAAACCCAGACCGACTTCCCTCTTTCCGGTGTCCCCGCTCATCAAACCACCCCTCGGGATAAACTTCGTCTTTCCGATCCTCATAAGCACTTCCAATGATGAGTTCCCTATATTTCCTTGACGTATACACATCTTTTGGTGGCGGTGGGAGCGGATTTCTTAAAGGTTCCGGGTCTATTGGACCCGGCGGTATTGATGCGGTATATGTAACGGCGCTTCCTGCGATAAGGTGAGGGGGGACCTCGATTTCGCGAGGTGGACGGGGGAGGGGGTTGGACGCGAGAGGATCCCTTTCGATACTGGTATCACTATCTGAACCCGATGCCGACTCTACGTGATTTCGATGCATTGACCTCGGAACATTCATAGCACCGTTCAAACCAGAGTTGAGCGGGAGTTGAGGTTGTGGCGGGGGTTGAGACTGAGGTTGAGGTTGAGGTTGAGAAATTGGCTGTCCACTGGTTTGAGACAGAGGTATCTGCGGTTGAGGCATAGGTAATATAGGAGCTGGTTGTGGTATAAAATTGGTGGCGTTCTGGGGTATTACCGGTTGGGGAACTTGTTGGGTTTGGTGTTGCCCCACAGGCGGACCAGATATTTGATGCATTGGATGCATAAGTAATGGAACTGTGGAGAGTTTAACACTATTTAAATATGCATTATTCTATTAATATAGACCCGAGTCTACGCACAAATTATTTGCTGTGGAACATTTGGAACCATCTGTGGATGCGGGTACTGCATCTGAAAAGGGTACATTTGATTGGGCATGGGCATCATCTGTTGAGGATAAGGCGTTGACATTTGTGGCATCGTACGGGGCTTGGGTATGCCCTTTCGTTTGAAGTATCCATCGTAATAGTGGTTAGATTGATCATAGCGCTGCTTTGAAGTATTTGCACCCATGAGTTATGTGATTCAAAAGGAGGAGTGCACTGGGAAGCAGGCACCGAAAACGTTGAGAACACGCGGAGTCGGAATTAGATGAATTGTATATCCCCCGTCATTTGATGAGAAAGACTATATATAAAGGCTATAGAATGACTGTTTTTACCAGCATTGACGGTATGAAAGAAGAGTTGTCTAAGTTGAGATGATTTGTAAAAGTACAAGATTTATGTTTTTTGCATGCCGCCGTGAGTCGCGTAAACGCCGCCTCCTTCTGTAAACAGTAAGTTCTAAAATTGGCTTGTTTTACTAATCCCCATGTAATTACAATACACAAAATGATGTAAACTTGGCGATCAATTCAGTACGCGAGCTTTTCCTCTGGAAAAAAAAAATTAAGAATCAACTTGTAATAACCTTTCATCATGCACAATCAGAGTCGAAAATCCTGTACTGCTGTTGCTCTTCGATTTTCATTAACTCGGAAGCGCTCGCTCAAAAATATCTACGCGATTGAGATTCCAACTTCTCGGCTTCTCAAAAGACAATCATTCATTTTAGACTTAGACTAGCAGAAAACCCTTGTGATAGATCTCCTTATAATGCACGAAAACAGGAGCGACGAAATCAAGACCTGTCGAAAAAGGCTTTTCACGGTCCAAAATGAAGCCCTTGGAACGGATATCATTAAAAGGGTATTTCTCTACACGCATGAGTGCCTGGTATCAGTATCTGGGGATAAGAATACACATAGTGTTGGATTCCCAAAAAGGCTGATACACGTAGGGTGTGCTTTGGTCACGATTGTGACACGACGCGTAAAATTTTAATTAATTTAACATAGATCCTGGTCCATGGGAGACACCTGCCTAATGCGTTGTTCAACATCATTCACATTCTGAGACACCTCCCACCCACTTCTACACAAGCACTCTAGTTTCTGTGATGTTGGGGTTGTTTCTCAATTCTATATACTCACTATAAGTCGACTCAGAGTGCTATGCAACTTCTCCTATGCAACAGCTTAGTGCAAGCTCTTCCTTCTCAAGCGCTTTCGAAGAGGACAGTCCAGAATTCTTGGAAGCAATAACCACAACCATCTTCCCCGGGGAGATCCTACCAGATACTAAGAATCTACACTTGAAACGAAAACACTCAGAAGAGGAACTCGATCTTCCACCAAAGCATTCCCAAGAATGCCTGAAAAACTCCACTCGAACATCAGGCACCTGTGATGAGAACTGCTATCCAGAGGATAGGCCTTTGAAGCGGGGCAAACATGATATAGAACCGGAGTTTGTACAAGGTTCTTCGAAAGACGTTGAAATATGCTCACCTGTATCACCACCTCACCCTGAGTACGACAATGATCAAACCATAAAACCACTATATACCTCCGATCCCGTGTCGTTTAAAGATGCAAGCCGAGTGCCTGGTTATGCAGCAAACAAACCTAATGAGCATGCTGAAAAGCTCATGGAAAATCCCGATTTCCGCTCAACTCGTACCTCTGCTGCAGGCGCGGAATTTATAGATAATTTCTATAAAAACTCGCGACTACACCATCTCAGCATGTGGAAAGTCGAGCTTCGTGCCCTCGTTGCGGAGGCCCAAGAGTGTGCAGAGAAACTTTTCGCTCGAGGGAAAATAGATGATGACAATAGTACCATTGAACCTTCTACACAAGAAGGCTTTGCGGGTAAAGTAGATAGTGACGAAATATCTGGAACTAGTATGCGTGGTAGTATGTTTCAACCTCTACGTACTCCTAGTAAATCCAAGGGGAAAACAAAGGACCAAGATTCTATAGGCTCAGAAAATAAGGTTATAATGCACTGCGATTTCGATTGTTTCTTTGTGTCAGTGGGCCTTCTCACACGCCCCTACCTGAAGGATCAACCAGTTGTTGTCTGTCATTCCCAAGGGAATCAGGGTAGAAGCTCAAGTACAAGTGAAGTTTCCAGTGCAAACTATAAGGCTCGAGAATCAGGTATTAGGGCTGGTATGAGGTAAAATAATATTACTATTTTGTGGTTTGGATTTATACTCATATGAAATAGTCTTCGACAGGCTCAGAAGTTATGTCCTTCGGTTGTCACCATTCCATATGAGTTCGAAAAGTTCGTAATAACAATACCAACCACCTATTGAATCATCTGCTAATTGTTCAACATAGGTATAAGAAAGCTTCTCTGCAGCTTTACACTATACTCATGTCTCATGCGGATGATCTTGAAGCTGTCTCAGTTGACGAGGCTCTTATTGATGTGACAATTGCGGTCCAACAGATGCCAGGTTCACCTGAGAAACATTACGATCCAGCAAGAACCTTTGCTGAGTTATTACGGGCTGAGATAAAAGGTGCCACGGGATGCGATGGTAAGCCCTAATATTTTTACTAATAATTATCTCAGAAGTAATATTATCCTCTATACCAATTCATTAGTAAGCATTGGTATATCGCATAACATCATGCTTGCTCGTCTTGCCACAAGAAAAGCCAAACCCTCGGGATCGTATCATCTTCGACTAGCAGACGTTCAGAAGCACATTGAATATACCTGTCTCGACGAGTTACACGGTTTTGGACCGGCAATGCGAGACAAGGCCCTTGAACGGCTAGGGGCAGCAACACTAGGCGAGATAGCAAAGAAGCCCCGCAGTGTGTTATGTGATGTATTTGGAAAAACTACAGGAGCAGTGCTTTACGATGCCGTACGTGGGATCGACCATCGCCGGCTCGAATCTGACAAGGCTCGAAAGTCCGTGTCCGCTGAGATTAACGTAAGTCATCAATCAACTATTGGACTCAAAAGAAAAGAAAAAAAAAGCAAAGCAGGATTGCTCATTTGGTTTATTCATTAGTATGGTATCCGATTCGAGACTAACGAGCAGGTGCAAGCGTTTATGTTCCAACTTGCCGGAGAAGTCTCAAAACGATTGAATACTATTGAGATGCTCGGGAGTTCCCTCACCCTAAAAATAATGAAACGAGAGCCTGATGCCCCAAAGGAACCCCCCAAGGTAAGTAATAACAGCATGACAGACTCTTTAATCAAACCGAGTTAATGTATAAATTTATACAACTCGTAGTTTTTGGGCCATGGATGTTGCAATGTCTTCAACAAAACCACAAGTATTTCATCCGCTGAAGGGCATGCAACAAGTGATGCCCTGATTATTGGACAACAAGCGTGGAAATTACTAAAGAGCTTATCCTACGACCCAAGTGATCTTCGAGGTATTGGCATCCAGGTTCAAAAACTAGAAAAAGCATCTTCCTCTTCTTTGAGTCGTCCTAAACAAGGGCAGACGAAATTGCCTTTCAACAAGATCTCCAAGAGGAAGGAGACAAAAATGACTTTAGAGACTGAAAAAGAGGACAAAGGGTATGAAGGTGATCCGATATTGAAAGTCATGCCCCCATCTTCTCAGGGAGACGACGAAATAGAGATCATCATTCCTGGTTCTACCCCTCCCACCAAGGACTCCGACGGACAAGAAGAAGAAGGGGAAGAAGAAGAAGAAGGCGGAACCACAAAGGCGTCCAACATAGACCTACCTTCCTTCTCCCAAGTCGACAGATCCGCATTCGAATCTCTCCCCACTCAAATACGGCGAGAAATCACCGCAGAATATACCCGCCGTTCCGCCTCCCCCGCTCTCTCCGCCCTAAGCGACGAACGCAACTCCCCCTCCCTCTCACCCCCCAAACGCAAAACAACCGACAAAGGAACACCCCTCTCCCGGATCGTACAAGCCCTCGCACCCCGCAGCAGAGACGGAGAAGCCCGTTCGTCAGCTAGCAAGAATATCGTCAAGATGAATATCTTTGAGCGATGCGAGCTCCAGAAAGAGCGGAGAGGAACGAGGGTAGAGGTGACGAGGGCGGAACTTGAGAAACTGGGATTGGATGCACGAGTTTTCTACGAACTCCCAAAGGAGTTGCAGTTAGAGCAACTCGCGAATGCCCGGTTCGAGAGGTCGTTTGGGAAGAAGAAGACGACTCCGGGGACGTCGAAAGCGAAAGCGAGATAGAAGTATCCCCCCCTTCCCCCTTTCATTCGTTCTTATATATCAACATACCAACGTAATTCGATGTTCTCATGACCCCCTTTTCATACTTCCCAGTTGTTGTACGTTATTACAATGTGTGTAGAACACGTTTTTATCCCGTTTTCATCACATGTAGCTCCTCCTATCTCTTATGTATTCACCATTCACTATAAGGAACCCCATTTGTATCTTTTCTAATTATTGTTATTATTATTATCGATACCCTTAGAATATACGTAACTCTTTGTTTGTTTCACGTTTGTCCGTTTCATTTCAAATACGGATACACCCTTAAATAGGTTTGATATGATCCCTACCGCACTAAAACATTCTCCTCCAATAAGTTTTATCCGGGAAAGCACGGACGAATATATGCTAAATAAAGATTACAACCAATGAAAGAACATGTATAATAATAATATTAAATTTTCACAGTAGGTTCTATTTCACCTAGCAACATCGTGGCATCTTTACTTCCGGTAAGAACTGATAAAACAAGGACAATTCATTAGTTCGTTTCCTTCTGTATTCTTTACTATAGACTTGCACTTACTGATAGGCTCCTTGGGGTGGAAGTCTACTGACGTGACAGTACCCTTGTGTCCAGGTAGCTAAAGAAAGAATGAATTACTTCGTACTTCAAAACTGGAACGGATTAAATCACCTTATACTGAATCTTGCCACTTTCTACCTCCCATATACAAACCATCCTATCCGCTCCCCCAACAGCGACTCGCCTACCATCATCATCCCTACTCCACGCCGCACGAAGCAATGTATTCTCAAACCCAGCAGGAGCCCCAAGGAGAGTTCGATAAACGCGTGAAGGGTCTGGAGCAAATGGTCGTACATCATGTACAATCACTTGAGACGATAAAGAAGGAGAAAGAAGGAAGTTGCCATTAGGCGAAAGAGCGAGCGAGGTGGGAGTATCGGTATGTCCTGTTAGGGTATACACTTCTGCGTTTTTACGAAGATCATACACCTTTATACGGCAAAAACAAAAAAGAATGAGAATAGTCAGGGATAATAGTTTTTTTTTTCTAGAAAAAAGTTTTGATAATAGATGAGTACGAACATGAATTTCATTGTCCAATGCACCGGCATACAGCGTCGACCCATCTGCGCTCCAACAAACCGAGGTTACAGGACACCCAACTTCAAACGTAGCAACAGACTGTTTCGAACCCTCGTCTCCACCTTCCCAAACGTGCACGTACCCATCGTCTGCAGCGGTCGCAACAAGTTCCACACCCGCACCTCCAGCAATAGTTCTGTCTAGCGCGTTGACTACGCCTCTATGAGCACGTATCTTTCGGACACGTTGTCCAGACACAAGATCAGTGATAACATATGTATGGTCTGCAGAAACGGTATATAAAAGGGGGGAAACTTGCGACCACTGAAAGTCTAGAATAGGCGCTTTGTGTAATGCGGGGAGGTGACCATAATTCGTGGTTGGCGGGTATGTCTTCCATAAAGCTAAAAGCGTGTGAAGAAGAAGTATATAGATATAAGTCTAGGTATACCAGAAGAGATAATAAAATGGCCACCGTACAGACACTTCTATCTGCCGAACAAGCAGCAATATTCTGACCAGTAGGATCAAATCTACAGCTCATGATCTCTGCCTTTACATGAACGCGTAATAAGTCAGTTTATACACGCTCTAGTAGTAAGTTAAACAATATTGTTAACTGGGTAGACTTACAGAATGAGCCCCAGCTAGACTAACAATCGGAGCTTCAAGCCCACTGGTACGCTTTACAGTCCTTATTAGGCCTTTTTTACTGTCATCTCCAGCAGACGATATAGCTATTTGTGTCTCTGGTGGTGTTGAGCCACGAGCCCGTTTTATAAGGATACCTTCAGGAGGAGGAGAAGCTTCTCTTTTGGACATTTTTTAGTGATAGAGTACGGTACACAAAACTCTGTATGGTCACGGTGAATATGGATCTTCGTCGTTGAAAGACCTTGCACGTGATTGCTACTTTTTTTTTTTTTTTTTTTTTAAAATATATTAAGGTCCTGCAACTGAACAATGCAGCGTACCAAGGACCCGCTCAGGATTAGAGCGATCGCTAGCTACATAATTACAAAGTAACTACATAGGAAAAGAGAGGGTTAGAAAGTAAAAAGGAATAGAAAAGAAAAACAAGCCACAATGCCGCAGCAAAGAATCAACACATACATCGTTCTAAAATATGAGAAGAATGGGGAAAAGAAGTTGAGGGGGCTTAAGCCTCTAAACATGGACAGGAGGTTTTAAACCAATAGAATTGGATTTTAAAAAGGGGATTAATAAATTTAAACCAAATTTTGTACAAAATAAGGAATCAACCTATAGAGTAGAAGGGATGGACCAAGAAATCGGTACCAAAGGTGTAGGGATAAGAGAACAATGGAAAAGGAGATGTTCGATATCTTGAATGTGGGCTTGACCACAGGGGCAAGAGAAATCTTCGGGGATACGGAAGCATTTATAATACACTCCACAAAAGCAATGATGTGAAGTGATCCTTACAAATCTAAAGCAGAGACTGCAGTTATTGAGTAACTCCTTATAAAGGGGTTTAACTTTCAATATTGGGTATCGAAGGGCCTGAAAGCCAGGTGAGTAAGCCCCAGGTAATTCTTTATAGGCTTCCCAGTAATACGTGCAACTGTCAAGAAGTTCTTTTGTAGTAACCAAAGAGCAGAACGACGCTGTAATGGGTGTGGAAGTAGGGATACACGAGGCACAAGCCTTTCCTGCTAGTAAGTCCGCCTCTTCATTGCCAATAACTCCCTTATGTCCGGGACACCAATTGAGGTGAATTGTAAGATTAGGGAAATCAGTTAGAAGCGAGGTGACAAGTTTGAAAATTTTCATATAAACTTGATGATGTAAAAATTTTGATGGGTTTGTAGAAAGTAATTGGAGGGATGACGAGGAATCAGTGTAAATGACCACCTTATTAATGGACAGAGTACCATTATGTAAGGAAAAAGATATCCGAGATTGTGCCATTTGAAGAGCTTTATGAATAGCAAATAACTCAGCATCAAAAGCAGTAGAAGATGTTAAGGAAAACACTAAGTCTTGCAATTCGATGTTCGAGTTTAGAAGTCGTCGATCACTGAGTAAGACTCAACACTGTCTTAGTCAGGATGTTAGCAACAAGATCCTCTTGTGCTATCACTAGCAGATGCGCTTAAGCCCTCTGTCCTGAGGTATCAATCAGAATTGAGCAAGACTGTTGTGAACAACTTTAGTTCGATTAAGAAACAAGAGGTCAAGCTGAGGGGCTAAGTCAGCTACAAGCCCTGTATAAATACTCTACTACTGCGCAGCAATATAACTATCACATGATTGTTATGAACGAGTCATATGGAGTCATAATGACACAATGCCACCTCGTGTATCAGTAAGCATGTGTTTGTGAGACAGGGGTAGTTAAGTGTGGGAGTTCGAGTGGATATAAAAGGAAAGATGAATAGAAATGAGTCATATGGAGAAAAGAATAGAGGTCCCGCATATGTGCCTAGGTTTGTAACATTACCCCCTCTTTAAGCGCAGTTGTCCTCAACTGCAATTTAAATAAAATCATCCAAGCATGTATTGCTTGAAGTCGATAGTTGAGAAAGTGGATAGGGGGGGGGTGGAATAGAAGGAAAGAAGAGGAATGCCCGATAGATAAATAAATAGGGTTATAAACACTAAGAGCTTTAAAGCAGATTAGTGAGGAATCGCTTTCCTTTACAGCAATGAATTATAATGTACAAGTGCTTCCCTTGCCGGAATCATGGGCATAAATAAGAAAATTTAATCAAGAAAGAATGAAAAAACGAAGTAATTGAGTGGGGGTTAAACTTTATAGATCGATACCTTCTTTTAGGCGATTCCTGAAACTGGTCCTTGTTTGTCAGAGCCCTCCTCACCACAACTCCACCAATTGTGTCCTGGAGCTGGTTCTTGGCACATTTTGCAGAAGTACTTTTCGCACTCGACCATTCCATGTCCTGGGGCTTGTTTACCACATTCACCACATGTATAGTGAGGGCAATCGAATATCTTGTGGTCTTCTCCTTCACAGCTCCATATATGGTTCATAATAGCTACTCGGCACTTATCACTGTCGCTAGTCCAGCTATATTCTTCTTCTTCTTCTTGTGCAGGCGAGGTTTGGACTACTTCGTCACTGAACCGTACCTTAGGTGGTTCCTTATCAGGTATGTTTTCTTTGTTTTCTTTGTCTATCTTGTTAACCTCCATTTCTTCGTCATTAACATCATCTTCACTGGGTAGTTCCTCGTCGAAGTAGCAGGGGTCCTCTCGAGTTCCTTTTCCATGCATGTATACAGGCAATAAGTCACCTTCGTCATAGACTGCATCCTTTCGATCAGGTGGAAACAGTGCATTGTCCATAATAAACTTTCCTAAGACATGGCTGGCTCGTCCTAGAGTAAAGGCTGCTTGCATACTCTTAGCTGCCCTTTTCTTGTGATGTTCTATATCTTTTCTTAGTTTAGTCGTCTAGTGCTCGAGTTCGTCAAGTACGTCTTGCATGATTCTACCCTGGTCTCGAGACCTTTCAAAATCGTCTAGCCAGTAGTTAAGAGGTGCATGTGTGGGTCTTCGAAGGATTCGATAGAATTCCTTTTGTTGGTTGCGAGTAATAGTGAGTCGGTCTAGGGTACATAGGATAGCGGCTAGTCGTCATTTCATTTGTAGTGTAGCTTTGTTATCAAAATAAGGGGGGTCTCCTGGGTCTAAGGTAGGGAGTAAGGAGTCTGTGGAGGTTGGGGATTGAGAAGGAGTAGAATGTGGGTAGGATCGTTCAGTTCTTCGGCCTCTTTGAGTAATAGTGTCTAGGTAGCGGATAGCGGGCATATTTGTTTTTAGCAGTGGTTGTCTTGTTTGCTGGGGTTTTACAGCAAATTATGAGTTCTTTTATATTCATCTAGAATCTCATTTGCATGTGATAACTCCTCTGGTTTGTACCATGTGTTTTCTGATGACGGATATCCCAACCATTTTACTAAGAATTTTCGGGGTTTTCGGGCATTCTTTGGGCTGTGTCCCACGATTGCTTCTATTTCATATTCTTCCTCCCCTTCTATAATATCAGGTGGGGGTTCTGAATAGCTGGGACCATGTGCTTCGGTGGCTTTATATAGAGATAGAAGGCAAGCATGGAAAACAGGGAAAATTTTCCATTGTTCCGGTAACTGTAATTTATAAGCCCATGGAGATATCACCTTAGTGATAGGGAATGGTCCTTCTCGTTTTGGTTTTAATTTCCGATGTAATACCCCTAAGTTGATGTTCTTTGCCTCGAGCCAGACTAGATCTCCTTCTTTGAATGGTTTGAACTTTGATTGAATTCTTTGTGCCATTAGTGCGTGAGCTAGTTCATGTGCTGCCAGTGCTTCGCTTCTCTGTTGATTTAGCTGTTTCAATCGTTCCGATAAGGAGGGAATATTGGTGTCTTCTATTACATGTGGTATTGCTCGTGGTTGATATCCAAGTAACAATGAGAAAGGTGTCTGTTTTGTCACTGAGTGAATGCGATTATTATGTGAGAACTCCATTAGTGATAGGTGTTCTGTCCAGGTTTCAGGGTGATTAGAGCAATAGATTTGTAGATAGGCTTCGATTTCCTGGTTTGTCCTCTCTGTTTGCCTATCTGTCTGCGGATGAAAGGCTGTTGACATAGATGATATGACTCCTAATCGTTTGTTCATTTCTTGGAATACTTGTGATGAAAACTGTGGTCCCCTATCCGATATTATCCTATTGGGAAGTCCAAATCTTCGATATACATTATCATGATAGAGTCTTGCTGTACCAATTGCATCAATTGTTTTTGTGCATGGGATAAGAACTATTGCTTTTGTTAAGTCGTGGTCCACCACTACATATAGTGCATTATATCCGTTTGATTCTGGTAAATCAGTAATGAAGTCCATGGTAACCGTTGAAAATGGATATGCGTGAGGATCGGCTTTAATAGGTGCAAGAGGAGGTGCTGATGGATGTGTGTTGACTTTCATTTGTTGACATAGTGCACATCCCTGTACATAGCTCTTGACAAAAGCGTGCATTCCTGGCCACCAGAAATATCTTTGTATATTTGCCGTAGTTCCAAAGATTCCTGGATGACCTTGTGATGGTAAGTCGTGGTAAAGCTTAAGTAGTTCTTGCTTTAGTTCAAGATTTGCTGGTATATATGTTCGATTTTTAAATGATAGTAGTTCGTCATTGTATTTCCATCCTACTAGTTCTTGTTTTAGTGGGGTTAACTCCTTTTCTGTGAGCCCTTTAATGACCTGTTGCGCTATTTGATCTTCCTCTAGGCCTTTTTTGATCTTTTGTTGTAGTTCAGTATCTATTACGGAGATTTGAATGATGTCTCCATCATTTGAGTATCCATAGTTATCTCCTATTAGGTAGTCGGGGCCTAGATCATGACCAAAGGTGTTTTTTGGTAGCATGGTGATTTTTTCCTCCTCCTCTGTTTGATTATACCCTGGCCATCGTGATAGAGTATCTGACTGTATCATTTTTGTTCCTGGAACATGCATAATATGGATATTAAACTGTGATAGAAAGAGGTGCCATCATCATTGTCGAGGAGTTAACTTTTGTGGGTTCTTGTAATAGGTTAAGTTTTGATGATCACACCATATTGTAACAGGATGTGGGGTGCCCAATAAGTAGTGTCTCCAGGTTTCAAGAGCTTGTACTATTGCTAATAGCTCTCGATCATATATTTGATAGTTTCTTTCGGCTGGGTTAAAGGCTTTTGATAAATAAGAGCATGCTTTGAGTTCTCCATTATGATCATATTGCCTTAATACTGCTCCCCATGCTTCGAGAGATGCATTAGTTTCTAGTATAAAAGGCTTTGTTTTATCGGGTACTAGTAGCATTGATAGGTTCGAGAAACGTTCTTTTAGTGTGTCAAATGCTTGTTGTGCTTCTTTACTCCACTCCCATATTGCTTTAACTTGTTTAAGCTTTTCCAATGGTCGTGTAATCTGAGAGTATCCTTGTATAAATTTCCTATAGAATCCACAGAATCCTAAAAATCGATGTATATTTTTGGGTTTCTTAGGTAATGGCCACTCGAGTATTCCTTTAAGTTTAGTAGGGTCTGTTGCAATATGGTTTGGTTTGATTATAAGCCCTAAGTATTCAACCTCCTGCCTGTCAAACACACATTTCTCGATTTTTATTGACAGTCTGTGGTTTCGACAAACTTGTAAGATCTTCTTTGTTCGTTCTTGCAGTTCCATAATTGTTTGGCCCATGATAAGCAAATCGTCCATATAGATAAGTAGTCCTCCCTTCTGTTTTTGTTCATGAAAGACATCATCCATAAAGGCTTGAAATGTGGCTGGTGAATTGCAAAGTCCAAAGTACATGACCATCGGTTCATATAATCCTCTAGCTGTTTTGAATGCCACTTTCCATTGGTCTCCATCCTTGATTCGTATGTTATTATAGCCGTTTCGTAAGTCCAGTTTTGTAAAGAATTTATATCCTTTTATTTGGTCTAGTAGATCACTAACTAGTGGTAATGGGTACGTATTCTTGATTGTTGCTTTATTTAATAGTCTGTAATCCTGTATAGGCCGTAGTGTTCCGTCTTTCTTTCCAACAAAGAAGAATGGAGAGGCTTGTGGCGATGTCGATGGTCGAATAAATCCTTTTTCCAAGTTTTCCTGTAAGAATATGTCCAGTGCTTCCTCCTCTTTTAATGTTAGTGGATACACTTTGCAATTCTTTGGTACAAAGTCCGATTTGAGTTCTATTGCATGATCATAACTTCGAGAGGGTGGTAGTTGGTTTGTTTGTGCCTTATTAAATATGTCTTTGAAGTCCCTGTACTTTGGTGGTATAGTATGAGGTTCGTTGTCTTTTACATTTTGAGCCAGAGTTGTTGCAAAGGTTACTTTAGATATAGCCAAGGATCGTAGTATATGTTCTGGTAATTCGATACTTCCATTTGCCCAATCTATCTGAGGATTTACTTGTTTTAACCATGGTAGTCCTAGTATGATTGGGGATTTGCCTGTGTTTGTTATTAAAAGCCGTTTGTCTGTTGTGTTAAGTCCTAGGTTCAACTTGGTGTATCTAGTGATAACACCTTCCTTATTGATTGTATTGTCCACGTTTCGAGCTATGATAGGTCTATTTAGTGCATAGGTTGGCAGTTGGTGTTGTTTTACTAGTTCTTTGTGAATAAATGTTCCTTCTGCTCCACAATCTATGAGAGCTGTGGTTTCGATGCTTTCGTCTTTCGTGTTTATTGTTATAGGGATAGTAAGAGCACTTGTATTTGGATCACAGACAATTACACGAGAAATTTGTACATCAGGAGATTGTAACATCGAACTACGTCTCCCTATTAAAAACCCTGTTCATTAAGTTCGCTGAAGATGCTGTTTCGTTCTTCTTCAGTTATTCCTCCTAAGAGTGTTGCTATATGCGCTGCACGAGCTTTACTTGATAGACCATATTCTATCATTTGTGGTGCTGGTGCCTCCGGCTGTTCTTCTGTTTCAGTCTGTCTGACCTGTCTCTGTTTAAAGAAACCACTAGGTCTTGGATTACTCGATCCCTGGGTATTCTGGTTATTCTGGTTATTGTTCCAGTTATTATTGTTTCTCGGTCTCCAGGTTCCATTCGAGTTCCTTTCTGTGTTACAGTTTCGACTGATATGTCCCTTCCTTCCACAATTAAAACATTTCCCTTCCTTTAGGTACTCTGTTCTCTGATTCTTCGACAGTTGAACTCGGTCTACATCCATCGCATCAGGATCTTTCACTGTAGGTGACTTTACAGTTATTCCTCTTCCCTGAAGTAGCTGATTCATGTTGTTCCACTGTATTCCAATTTTTCGTACATAGTCGTACCATTTATCCATAGTATCTGGTAGTTGTGTACTGTTGTATGCAGATTCGACTAGTTTTGTAGGTAGACCTTGTAAGAAGTATGGCATCAAGGCATTATATTCAGTAATTTTTGCCTGTCTAGCCAGCATCTGGAACATATTTATGTACTCGTCGTACTTCTGGTTTTTGACTTTCAGCTTATTAAGCTCTCGAATCGCTTCTCCTGCCTCATCAGAGGTGATGAATCTATCCTTGAATGCTTGTTCAAAGTCGGCCCATAGTCCAAGGTTGTTCCAGTGTTGTTCCATCCATAGATCAGCCCATTTTTCTGCTTCAGATAATCCTGCATTATAGTCTGTTGATCGCATATAGGATAATGTGAATAGGATCCTTTTTTCATCATTGTTATAGACTGCTTGATTGAGCATCAAGTATGCTCGTACATCTGCTAGCCATTTTCTAGCTCTGTTTGTTGCTCCTGTAAAGATAGGAGGCTTATTGATGCTTATCTCCTTTATATAGACCTGAGGGTTCTGCTGAGGTCCAGGGGGTGGAACTGGAGGTAGACCTGGGGGTGGGCCTGAGGGTGGAACTGGGGGTGGAACTGGGGGTGGTGCGCTTCCTGGATTTCTGCTCATACTGTTTCCTTGGTTGGTTCGTTTCGGTTCAGGTGTTTCTATTTGGTTCGAGTCGTTTCTTGGTCTCTTTTCTGCTTTATTTGCTTTTACTATCCTGTCTGGAAGTACTCTAGCAAATTCTTCGTATATTTTTTCCCAGTCTGGGTTCTCTCGATGAAAGTATTCTCGTCCTTCGTTTTCAGGAATAGGTTCCCAACGGTTGGTTGCCCTATCGAAGTATAGTGCTCTAGTGTCAAGCCAAAAGAGCCTTTCCTCCCACCTAGTCCCTACTGGTGGTAACTTGATGTATTTCGAAATTTTGTTATGCTTAGACTTGATAAGTCAGCAAAATGTAGAGCTTGACCTAATGTTAAGGAAAACACTAAGTCTTGCAATTCGTCGTTCGAGTTTAGAAGTCGTCGATCACTGAGTAAGACTCAACACTGTCTTAGTCAGGATGTTAGCAACAAGATCCTCTTGTGCTATCACTAGCAGATGCGCTTAAGCCCTCTGTCCTGAGGTATCAATCAGAATTGAGCAAGACTGTTGTGAACAACTTTAGTTTGATTTAAGAAACAAGAGGTCAAGCTGAGGGGCTAAGTCAGCTACAAGCCCTGTATAAATACTCTACTACTGTGCAGCAATATAACTATCACATGATTGTTATGAATGAGTCATATGGAGTCATAATGACACAATGCCACCTCGTGTATCAGTAAGCATGTGTTTGTGAGACAGGGGTAGTTAAGTGTGGGAGTCCGAGTAGATATAAAAGGAAGAATGAATAGAAACGAGTCATGTGGAGAAAAGAATAAGGGTCCCGCATATGTGCCTAGGTTTGTAACAGAAGATGGTGAATGTCTGTCGCGGCGCGAACCAATACTTTTGCCTCTGAAGTACATAATGACCGCACTTCCAGTGACATTCTTGTATTGAAACTTAGATTTAAGCCCAATATGTATAACCGAAGAAGTAAGAGTTGCTGATCCATCCGTGAAAAAGAATAGAGAGTCAGAGGACACATTAATCGACTGATTAATGTCTGAGATAAGCTTGTCCCTGTCTTTACCCTTGATCCCAGCCTTGTTACTGATAGCGAACCTGGACGGGAAAGAAATGGAAAGCGGGGTTGTAGAAGGGGAAAAAGGACAAATTGAGGATTTTGTAAAAAAAAGTAGAGTGTTCAGTATAGAATGGGGTAAGAGGGAGAAATACATTATTTGAGAAAGAATTTAAAATAGCCCCAGGCCGATAAGATTGCGGTCGAGAAGTGAGAATAGAATGAGAATATTTAAAATATCTGCTTTTAAGCAAATCTGAAATACATGATTGCTACTACTTATTTATTTACATCTGTTGTTTTAACCTTTACTTCCAATTCCAATCCAATATAAATAAAGTGCTGTCTGGCTGGAATATGACGTTAAGTACGGTCTATCTTTTCTAGAAATCAATCTAATTTGGAGAAAGACGCTTCTACTATTAACGTTCTGTTTATTTTCTTCATGTTATTTCATGTCATAATCATGTACAAGATATTCATTTATAATCATTAATTAATTATATTTCCCCTTCTTAATCTCTTCCTGGCTTGGTAGTGGCTTGTTCGGCACCTTCAACGGGCTTCACCCACCAGTTTCTATCCTTCGTATAATATTCCACCTCGGGCTTCCTATCTCTTCCCTCCTTCTGATCCTTGAAGTCGATCAAAGCACTATAGAACACAGCGAGTGTCTTCCCAAAGTCCCCACCGTCGTTGTACAGAGGTGAGCTACACCGACTACAAAAATGTCGTAAAAGCCCGTTGCCGGAATCTTGAGCATCATCCCGGTAGGTATTTAACAGCTTCTCGCCTTTAGTGACTATTACAGACTATGTGTGTGTAAGAACATTAGTAGGGAAATATAATTTATAGAAAGAAGGACAAGAGAAAAATGATCTGATATAATACTTACCCCAGCTGGGAAGACGACATTCGTTGTGAAAGCCGTTCCAGTGTACCTCTTACAGTTCAAGCAATGACAACAAGATACTCTACAGAAAGGATGTCAATTTCTCAGTGCAGCACATCATATATAGAATAGAGATAATACGCTAAGGGCTCGGCATCGACTTGAAAGAAAATCTCCCCGCAGAGACAAGTGCCGTGAAAAGGCATATCAGCAAAAAAACGGAGTAAAAACTATAGAAATCTGATATTACTACTCGTCTAATGGGTGTTTATATTCATATTCATATTACGCTTACAAGGAATAATCTCGGCGAAATTCGAAGATCATGCATCATGGGTCTATTATGGCTGAGTCATGCTTTGTAGTCGTATTGTATTTATCACTAAAGCATGCTATATTACATTAAATATTACTACAAAAGAGTTAGCCGACTAATCGTTCAAGCTTATCAAGAGAATCTCACCATTTTGGAAACAAAATAATTTAACGTTCAAAAGTCATAACAAAAAATCCATGAAAAAGGGGAGAGGGAGATACATTTTAGTGTGATGTGGTCATCGCATCTCAATTGGTGGCAACCATTCAGGAATCTTTCCCCATTCAAATTTTTCTGCAGCGAATATTTCTCGCACATCCGCCGGGAGTTGATTAGCATAATCCTTAGGAAGAAGGCCATCATGCTTATCAAGCATGGGTATTGCTTTGACTGATGAGAGCGCGGAAGTAAAATCAGGTGAGCTCGGCTTGGGTTTCTGGGGTAACCCAGCAAAACCTTGCCCAGGATTTCCGAAAGCAGGAGGCTGCGTAAATGCCGATACCGGCTGTGTTGGTTGCGCAAAGGCTGAGACAGGCTGAGTAGGTTGTCCAAAGGCTGACACGGGCTGGGCGGGTTGTCCAAAAGCTGATACAGGTTGGACGACGGGCTGACCAAAGGCCGATACAGGTTGGGATGGTTGGCCAAAGACAGGGTTACCTTTGGCGGCCTGCGCAAAAGCTGAGACAGGTTGGGATGGTTGCCCAAATACAGGTTGAGTCTGTTGCTGTTGCCCAAATGCAGGTTGGCCAAATGCAGAGACAGGTTTTGCCGGAAGTCCAAACGCAGAGGTTTGGGCTGTATTGTTATTGTTGTTATTGGCCGTATTGGCGGCGTTAGCTCCGAAGGCTGATGGTTGCCCAAATACAGGGTTTGCGTTTTGTTGTGCACCAGCCCCGAAAGCTGAGTTACCACTACCTGCAAACGCAGAGAATCCTCCTCCGCCTCCTCCAGCGTTTGCAAATGCTCCAGATGCGGGACGAATAAACGAGGATTGTGGTTGAGATGCCTGGCCAAAGGCTGATGTTTGCGCAGGCTGTCCGAAAGCTGACGATGTCTGATTATTCACTGGTGCAAAGGCAGAAACTACTGGTCCTGGTTGGCCGAAAGCAGATACGGGCTTTGATGCTTGGGCAAATGCAGACTGACCAAACGAAGGCTGCCCGAAAGCAGGTTGTCCAAAGGCTGGTTTCGCAAATGCGGACACTACAGGACCTGGAGTGCCAAAAGCTGACGGCTGTGCTGTGGTCCCAAATGCAGACACAGGACCCGGACTTCTGAACGCAGGGCTCGCTGTGTTTGTTGGGGAGTTGTATACAGGATTTCTCGGCATAGGTAGCTTCTTCTGCATCGCTACCGAAAGGTCGTATGCATGTTTATATATCTGTTCGATTTCCCCAAGAGCTTTTGAATATGTTTGATTGGCTTCTATTGTCTTTTCCGATTCAAATTTTTCCTATAAATCATTATATTTAGCAGTACACTCTCGGGCAAAATTTAGGTGCGTGCATACATATTCTACTGGGTTTCCTGACCTGAGAGCTTCCAGAGCCTTGAACCTCAATTCCTCAGGAGATATATCAAGTCCGGCAATTATTGTTGATTCAAACTTCGCCGGACCAAAGCTAGAGAATGGCCATAGTGGCTTCTCAAACCCCGGTGTTATATCCTTCGCAAGACCCTCTTGACTAAATTAAATTTGTTTCCGTGGCATAAGATAATTAGCATTAATATTTCTTGTTAACAAAACACATTATATTCGACGTACGAAAATGGAACTATCAAAACTCCCGCATTGGATACATTCACACCTGAGAAAGTTTTAAAACACGTTCAAATGATAGCATTATGACGGATACTTACTTCCGGGTCGTGTCACAGGATGCTCATTTTTACATGTACTTCCAAACCTACAACGTCCCTGAAGGAAATAGGCACAAATTGTCTTTTGGGTCCGTTCAGTGCCTTTTCATACGCGTATATCAATTACATTATGCATACCATACTTTCGCCTCTTTAGAGACCAATACAGAATGATCGAGGGGGCACTAAACAGTTGTGGAAGTTGGTGGTATGTTGCACACCGTTAGTGACTTAGTATTGGTGCACACGTGACAGCTAGACGCGTTTATTACAAAATCTATTTCCTAATTTCATTACCTAATTCTCCTCAAAACTTCCCTACATAGTGCTAGCTATAACCACGTTCGCATCCAGTGATGTAGAGCTACATTTCACATCGTACTTCATCGGGGTAATATGGGCCCCATCTGAAGATCGATACTCATTTGCAAATTTCACAGCATCTCGTCTCCCTTTTTCTACATCTACCCCAATCCAAATAACCAAAGAAGCACACGTACACAAAGCAAAGAGAAATGGAAATCCTTTCCAGTTGTCCCCACTATTATCAATTATAGCTTGAATCACATTCGGTCCTATCATACTCGACGCTCGGTTTGAAAGTCCAAATAATCCGAAAAACTAAATTTCGGAATATTAAAATTTGTGAGTAATGAACAGTAAATCTGATTTCTCTACCATATTATCGAATCCAGGAGGAGATAATTCAGCCATCATCGTCTGTGAGAAAGCATAATATGGAGCTTGGAATAATCCAAATACAACGTTGTATGCCCTAAAACATGAAAGGATCAAATCTATGCCGAACATGCCACCAATCTTCAAGTACGCACCAGAACTCCCAAGTATTATGAAATCCAAATTTATTAGTCCATATTCCAATCATTCCCCATAGGGGGATGAGACAAGTTACAACATTTGTTACAGCAAACATCCGTTTCGTACGTATCTTCCAATATTTCTGAATATACCAAAATCCAAGTGTCGCTATTGTGGATGTGATCGCTTGAGCAAGTCCCAAATATGTATTCTGTAAGAATGAAAATTGAAATTTATCATTCTGACATATTGAGACCAGAGTTCCTGTTGTATTTAGACCATCTGCGAGTAAGAAGAAAGAAAAGAGGTAGATAAAAGTGTAGGGCAATTTTTTATAATGTTTGATTGCTTCCCATATCTGTGTTGGGGAATGAGTATTAATGGATAATAGACTAGATACAATGGTGGGACAGACCTGCTTCCAACCGACTGTAATATAATGTTCACCTTTAGGAAGAGGTGGACCTGGTCGTGGTTGCTGAAATATAACTTCAGGTCAATTAGCTTCATTTTTATTCTAATCATCCGACTAATAAACATACACCACCATATTCCCACAAGTACCCAGTATACATTAGTAAGTACTATCGCATAATTGTTCGATTTGAGATTATTTGCGAGTGGGAGGAGTATTGAGAGATTAAGACACAAGGTAACAATATATCCAATATTGCTATGAGTTGTACTTATATTGGATATTCTATTTTTCTCAAGAGATTCTTCACGTTCATATTCCTCGACGTCAATCTCTCCATTCTCGAGCATATCACGAAGCTTACGGGCTTGTGGTGTATTACGTGCGAGTCTTGGGAAAATGGCCGCGTAGAATACTAGCGTTGCGCCATATGATATAAACCCTATCATATATAAAGCCATAGCAACATGCCAACGACTTGCCGCTAATAAATTTGTATTAAAACAATATTCAAGCTATGAGCAAGTGGACGGTGACTGACAAGTAAGTGACATGCTAGCGAATTGAGCACCCCAACAGATGACTGTCAAAACGAGAAAAAGCCATCGTCCAAAAGTTCCATAATCAGCAGCAGAACCTATTGTAGTGAATATAAGGGTCATGACCTAGTATCAACCAAAAGTTATATATTAACGTAGTATGGATTTAGAAAAATATTAATCGACATACGGCAAAGCTGACACCATTAGCTACGAGTACAACTGAACTGACGGATTTAGTTGCACCTCCGGTACCCCAAGGGACGACACATTGGCCCGATGCATTATCTGCTATACACGAAGACCCTGGACCCGCGACTGGATCAAAGCCAGCAGCTGTTGCCCATGACTGGAAAAGTGTCATAGAATAACCTAAGTCAAAGTCATTAATTGATTGTATTCTCTAGTAGAAATAGAATGATATTGCAAGCAATGATTTAGTTTTGAATGTTTACCATTAGGTCCGACACCCTATACATAAGACGAAATGATTTAGGCTCTCATAGTTCACTATGTCTCAAAAAACAAGCATACATTATCACCATTGTAGTATACTAATAAAGTATGTATCAGTAGTAGGACCTATGTAGTAAATAAACACACATACAATAGTAGCTCCATAGCTCCTTACGAGTTACAATCGGTTCATCCGTATTTAAAGGAGCAGGATATTGTTGCCTATCAGTAGTATCGGATACCACTTCAACCGCAGATGCATCTTTTTGATTGCCTGAGACAGGCTGCTGTGCCATCTATCCAGTATCTAAGCTATGCGTTTGTCCTTCAAACAACCGTCACTGAGGGCAGGGATAAGAAGACCACCGATAGATAGACCATAGATAAGTGCTTTACCCTCCCATTTTATTGTTTTGATGATAGTTCACATGCCAAACGTGATTTTGATGTTCGGTGTCTTATCTTAAGGGAAACTAGCAAGAGTCACACGATCCAACAGCTCCCGATCATTACTTCACCTCTTTGCTACTTCTTCATAATTTCAATAAGTACATGATTTAAACACTGAGAACTAAAGAAACATGCGTCTACGTTTGTAAGTATAATCACTTCCTCATAGACTGTATATTACACTAGGTATAGCTGGAAAAGTCAAGATGAAGAAAAAGAAGCTTTTGACGTTGTCCTTCGCTTCTAACATACAGCTTTCAGTCTAAGTAGATACAATCAAAAGGGCCCTATTATAAGTAAAGACAACATACTTGAAAAAAATATTCCATTTAAGTATTAGGTTAATCAACGTCCATGATATTTTCCGAAATCTTCTCGGAAGCAGCCTTAATCTGGTCTTTCAGGTCTTGTATATGTTCCGAAATAACGGCACTCTTTGGTTTGCCAAGGATTTGATCACCATAGCCGGCGTCCCAGTCATTAAGCACAGGTATTGGTTTATCTTTCCCACTATGCAGAAACATATTATTCGGAGAAATGGATCCATGAAGCAGATTCAATTTGTGTAATTCAAGTAAAGCTGTATTAGAAATGTTGCTTAGACGCTTTGTATCATCCTAAAATATTGATTGATTATGCGCTTACCTTTAACTATTCCTTCGAATTGTCTAAACAGGAAGCTCGTGTTCAACATGCGCTTTCTATCGCCATACACGTAGCTCTGTATCTCTTTATTACGTGATGCGAGCGATGCATAGCTTGTCATGCGGGGGGCGATTGTTGCTCGAATAGTTCTATTCACGTTACCAACTGGTTCTTCGTCCCCATTCACAATTGGGGGTGTAGGCCGTTGGTCATCTGGTCTACCCAAAGAAGGAAAATCATCATCGCATTCGATTAATTCTGGATCATCATCCTCTTGTTCGTTTCGAAATTCCATTTTCAGCCTGGCAAATAACTCTAGAAGTTGACCAGGATCGTTAACGTCATATTTGATCATGTCAGTACTTTTCATGGCGGTTGTGGTTTTTGGGGAAGTAGATGTACGAAGGCTAATGACGCGCGTTGAGTATATTATATAGAGACTACTTATGTAATATGTTTATTGTTCAAAATAAAGAGCGGGCCCACCTCATTATCGTGCTGCTGTTGTTGCTGAGCTTATACCAGCTACGAGTTCAAACTGGAATGGTCAGGGAGCTGTGATAAAACGAGCAGAGAGGGACGTACCTCTGTACTTCGCATCAGGACGTTTGAAGTCGTTGGAGCTTCAAACTCCTCTTGACCTGGCTGTTGGGTCCCAGGAAGCCATGCTTTCCCTGAATACAGGTGTTGAATTATCATTGGGACGGCTCAACAGCGATCAATCCTAGCTCTTTTCTCTCATTAGCTTCCTGTGTCTTACATTTTACTTGCCCATAATTTCAACTTCTCTTCAATCGTTTTTTTGTGAAATATACCGCTTGCGATGAATGCGTTGCATACTTCAGCTGTGCGTAAAGATAAGATAGAACATAATAGATAATTAAGACGTCAAACTTGAATTCGGTTATGAGTGAGGTCGTTTTCGGCGATGTATGAATTGGATGCGGATGAACTTTTATAGCTTTAAGAAGAGCTGAGATAAAGTTTAAGGAATGTTGGCTTTATCCTTGCTTTTCCTATTATTGAATATCTTAGAAAAAAATAAATCCAAGTACGACTTTTTGCGAATATTAACTAATGAGGCGCATAAGATATGCATAGTAGGCAGATAAAAATCGATCTGAGGAGCACACTATATTATAATTGTTACTATCAACAGTAGATAGAATTCGAAAAAAGAGTAAGAAGCTAGTAGGGTATATAGACGTAAATGAAAGGCTAGATAGTACAGGCGTGATCTTGTAAGTAAATGGAAAGATTGAAATCGTAGAATCCACCTAGTATTTCATTTGATATCAGAATGAAATATAACATAGAGAGGTCGATTAAACACACAAGTATTTCTGTGGGGACAAAGGTACTCACGATGCCCGTTGAGTATTGAAAGTAGTCGGCCATGTAATGAACTCCAGACACGGACAGTGCTATCGAAAGAGCCAGAGACGAATCTATTTCCGTCCAGAGAATATGCTAGCACATCTGACATCATCCCTATGCCCTAGACACACGGAATTGACCGAAGCCCCGTGATTTCCAATTGTGACGGATTCGTCATCTGCGACATCACACGCTTGCACTGTCTGAGGGTCAAAGGGCGACGAGTCGCTCACTGACGGGCAAGAAGGAGATTTGGTGGACGTAGCTGCCAGCTTTCAACTCTTTGACGAGTTCAGCGGCGAGCACATCCCATAATCAGATGCTGCCATCCCGTGGTGCTGACGCGATGAATCTGCCGCCGGACACACTTTCGGTGCAGTCGTGTCATCAGCTACATCCCACGTACGCATCCACCACTGTCCTCCCGCGAGAATAAAGAGTCCGTTGGACGAATATTTCGCTGGGTTGACACCACCTTTACATTGGATCTTGCGCAACACCTCTCCCGTGGGTACACTCCAAACGAGAATACTCCCGTCCCCAGAGTTGGGGACGATGTTATTTCTGTTTGGAGAAAACTCGAGAGCCTCAACCCCCTTGGCATGTTTTCTGAATGGCTCAGCCTTTGCCCGTCTTTTATTTATGTCCCATATCATGATTGTCCTGTCAGACAATCCAGATGCGAGATATTGACCGTCGGGTGAGGATGAGAGACGATTGTTTTCGATAGTATGTCCCTCCATCGATTCGCCATCTGGCTCTCCAGTGTTGACATTCCATACCTGGATTGTCCCTTCATCCTCGAATACAAATGACTTTCTATCCGGCGAGAATACCGCCGACGTACCCCAAGTCGAATCTAACTGAAAATTACCCATCACCCTTCCAAAAACGAGGCAATCAGCGAGCGAGTACAGCCACGCGACAAAAGTTTATGGACACTACATATCGGTAAATAATCCTTTTTTTGTAAGGCATATTACACAATTTTTTAAAATAAATTTTCTATTCAAAACTTGATTTTATTTCTTTGTGTGTTCTTTTTTTTTTATCAAGTATAAGTAATAAAGACAAAATTACACTTTAATATATGGTGTAGTGTCCATAAACTTTTGTCATGCAACTCTACATCCCATTTCCTGATGATGCTGTTTTTGCTAGCTACAATGATAGGCCTCTCATCGGGTAAGTAAGCTGTAGACAGTTGTCCTCTTCAGCATCCAGCGGACCACTAATCAATTCCCTATTAGTTGCATCCTGTACACAAATACCTCGTTTCGAATCGGAGAGAACTCGAGTGTCATCAAGAGAAGTGTATATCTGTGGTACACTCTGAGAGATTGTCTCCGAATATGTAATCGCCTGCCGATAAGCATCTTTAAGGAAAGATGATAGTTCCGGGTCGTTGTTCTAAGTGAATGGTTAGTCAATAAACATTTGAATTAACACAATGCACTCACCCCAACCCAATCAATTGCAGATAGAAGTGCAGGTCCAACATGATGATGATGAACTGTACTCGTAAGTCTAAGTATCTCGAACCAGAACAATAACTGATTATATGCGAAGTATCTCAGATTGGAGCATAGATCTTGTGAATATGAGGCGTCCTGTAGATGCTGGGCCCAGTTACAGCATATATACTTAAGAAATGGAGGAATACGTTGAGTCACCCGATTATCGAGGTCGGGTATATCCGTATTCAGTATGAAGCTTGAGGAGATGTTGCATATATCGTGTCTGAGTAAGTCTCCCATCCGTTCTAAGCACTTGGAAGCGATATCTGCTTTTTGCATCTTGACATCAATGTACCATGGACACCCTTCACATGATATAAGATAATCGTAGAATGAAGTATGGTGTATAGCTATTGGCTGCCCTTGCTCATATCTAATTAATGGGCGGAAGTAGGATAGTACATTTGATGTTACATCCATCTCCATATCTACGATTTCGTTTATCTCTTCATCGAATAATGGACGTTTTGCAAAGAAGATGAGCGAGAATATATTCCTAAAAATCTCCTTCTTGACTTCGTCCCATTTTAATACATGAACGAGAATCGTCGTGTATAACTCGTCGAGTTTCAGAGAATTCGCCTTACGGACGAGATTTTGGAAACACGTATATCGGTGCCATCTCTCCTCCCTCACGAATTTGACTGCAGTAGACGCCCAAATAAACAGTCCGTCTGCACTTTCTGCTAGTATCCGTATACTATGATCCCATTCACAGTCACCAGGAACCTTCATTCTTCCTGAAGACTTCATTTCTTCAAATTGGTACTTGATGTATGTATAAATATCGACTTTGCTCTCATCAGAGTGCCGGTCGAGTGGTATAGTTAGAAAACTGGGTGAGGAGATGAGTGAAGCAATGTCTGCGCCAGGTCGGGAAGTAATAAGAATTCGGAAGTTAGCAGGGAGGGTTGGCAAACCATATCAGAGGACATCGAGAAGACTTTGACGGAGTTCGGGGGTACCGCACTCATCGAGTCCGTCCAATACAATAAGGACAGGAGGGCCTACATTAGTGGCAGCGACGGATAATGGATCCCGTAGAAGGATTTCGAATTTTGTTTGTAGATCGGTCGGACCTATATCACCATCATTTCTCAACTTCTTGGCAAGATACTTGACCATAGATAGGGTGTAGGAAGCTAGAGAATAGGATATAGTCTGAAGGACATTCCCTGGATGACTCCTTCCTCGCTGGAAGAAAATGTGACAGCCAAGTTGTCCGTTATTCTGATATTTTCTTGCAACGGTGGTCGCAATAGTGCTTTTCCCAGTACCTGCTTCTCCTATCAATAAAAGTACATTCGGATACCCTCCAGCATCCACCCAGTCGTATATACTTTGAAGGGTCTCCTTCCGGGTGTCTTCTAGGCACTGAGGTCGACCATCTCCAGAGAAGTCGGAAGGATTCAATATATCCTTCAGCTCTCTAATAAATCTGTATTGGTCTGTGTATATTCTCTTGTGTTCTGAATATGATGAATCTTACCGCGTATAAGCGCTCTATGTTCATTTAGGTCTTGATTAAAGACATTGGCTTGTACTGTATCTGTATGATTCGTTTATTAGAGTGCTAAAATGATAAAAATAACAGTATTTACCATTTACGAGTCCGTTGGTGGTGGTGGTTTGATTCCCTACGACGTTGTTGTAAGTGCCAAAAGTCGCAGGAGGATTAGAATAGGACTGATTAAACGACATTGAGATTGAGAGACAAGGGTAGTGGCTGTATGTGAATAAGTTTGTGAAGATTGAAAGAGGAAAGAGATAAATAGAGGCGGGATAATAGAGTGAATATGTATGATTTTTTTAAAATAATAACGTCGTTGTGTTACAAGACCTGAGGGAGAATATATCTCCTTTTTCAGATGAAAGCTATATGCTGTGTGTGGTTTGGAAGGTTGTATATCGTAGCAAGAGACACGATGTGGGTAAAGTAGATGATGAACACAACGACAAGAGCACGCGAGGAGTGGGGTTTTATGGCTCAAGAAGACCCCCCAATTACTTCTTTTAGTCAATTCAACAAGGTACTGAGGCCTTATAAACAGCAGTAGATAGACACGATAGAAAAGGTCTATCACTAAATTTCTTTATTTTATCTTTATTCTTCTTTCATTACAGAAGTTTTCTATATGTAAAATTTTGATAAGAGTCTCGTACTGTAGAACAATTGGTGCCAGCTGCTTCCGATTCACTATATAATTGTATTTTCTTATTCATTAACTCGATACATCTTACTTTGACTCTTATTGTTGTGTATTTATTTGTAGATTAAATTGTTTTATATTGTAAAACTGATTGCACTTGGATGTACATAGATGGTGGTTTTTGTCGAATATATTAGGCAAGCGTTGCTAACAGGTGTTCTTCTCCGCTCATCCCCAGATCTATCCATCCGCATCGCCACAGACCCATCCCCAGGCTGTGGGGGAATAGCTTGGCCAGCAGGCTAGGTAATTCTTTCTCTTCCTTTATTTGTCTCTCTACCACTACGCCTGTCACTACTCTAGATACCAGATAGATACATTATTTGATGTCTTCTTTCTTCTCACTCCGATATACTCGCAGGTACTAGACAACTATTTATTCAATAAATCTGCTATTAACAGGACCATACTCTTTGCTTTGTCAGCCCTCTACTCGAGGTTATGCATACAAACGTCAAGTAAAATGACCAATCCTCGCCTGTAGTAGAATATAACTGGTTAACTTCTTTTCTTTTTCAACCAAGTTGACTACTATTCTGTTATTCCACTCTAATTTTGTTTGTCATCTCGTTATTCTGCTCCCACATGGCATCCTAAGACGATTTCTCATTCGCAATCCCTCACTATATGTTCCATCTTTATTACATCCTAGATCTCTTTCCGTTTGTACCAATGACACACTACCATAGTAACTTTTTCCTATCTACCTTCCCAACCATTTACCATAAATTTGGCAACGACTCTGAATAGGAAATACCCGTAATATGAACCACTTTCGGCCTCCTTCCACTTTTGGTTCTCTTCACAGTACAAAACGAATAACGTGGTTCCTTCCTTAACACTTTTTTAAAAAAACAATTCAATCCCCCTCTCTTCATTTTATTTTTTCTTTTGCTCGTAGTATCTCCGACAGGATCGTATTCAACTAATACATGGTCCTCACTTTACGCTGGGTGAGCCGAAATCAGATTCGAAGCCAGAACACTTCATCGGATTAAAGTGGGCCCCATCTGAAGATCGATATTCATTTGAAAATCTTATAGCATCTCGTCTCCCTTTTTCTACGTCTACCCCAATCCAAATCACCAAAGAAGCGGATGTGCATAAAGCAAAGAGAAACGGAAATCCTTTCCAGTTGTCCCCACTATTATCAATTATAGCTTGGATCACATTCGGTCCTATCATACTCGATGCTCGGTTTGAAAGCCCAAATAATCCGAAAAACTACATTTTGGAATATTAAAATTTGTGAGTAATGAACAGTAAATATGATTTATTTACCATGTTGTCAAATCCAGGAGGAGATAATTCAGTCATCATCGTCTGTGAGAAAGCATAATAAGGAGCTTGGAATAATCCAAATACAACATTGTATGCCCTATAAAATGAAACGATCACATCTATGCCGAACATGCCACCAATCTTCAAGCACGCACCAGAACTCCCAAGTATTATGAAATCCAAATTTATTAGTCCAAATTCCAATCATTCCCCATAGGGGGATGAGACAGGTTACAACATTGGTTACAGCAAACATCCGTTTCGTACGTATCTTCCAATATTTCTGAATATACCAAAATCCAAGTGTCGCTATTGTGGATGTGATCGCTTGAGCAAGTCCCAAATATGTATTCTGTAAGAAAGAAAATTGAAATTTATCATTTTGACATATTGAGACCAGAGTTCCTGTTGTATTTAGACCATCTGCGAGTAAGAAGAAAGAAAAGAGGTAGATAAAGGTATAAGGTAATTTCTTATAATGTTTGATTGCTTCCCATATCTGTGTTGGGGAATGAGTATTAGTGGCTAATAGGCTAGATATAATGGTGGGACAGACCTGTTTCCAACCGACTGTAATGTAATGTTCACCTTTAGGAAGAGATGGACCGGGTCGTGGTTGCTGAAATATAACTTCAGGTCAATTAGATTTATTCTGTTTCTGATCATCCGACCAATGAACATACACCACCATATTCCAACAAGTACCCAGTATACATTGGTAAGTACTATCGCATAATTGTTCGATTTGAGATTATTTGCGAGTGGGAGGAGTATTGAGAGATTAAGACACAAGGTGACGATATATCCAATATTGCTATGTGTTGTACTTATATTGGATATTCTATTTTTCTCAAGAGATTCTTCACGTTCATATTCATCTCCATCAATCTCTCCATTCTCGAGCATTTCACGAAGTTTGCGAGCTTGCGGTGTATTACGTGCGAGTCTTGGAAATATGGCCACGCAGAACACTATTGTTGCACCATATGATATGAATCCTACCATATATAAAGCCATAGCCACATGCCAACGACTTGCGGCTAATAAATTTGTATTAAAACAATATTCAGGTTATGAGCAAGGGGACGGTGACGGACAAGTGAGTGACATGCTAGCGAATTGAGCACCCCAACAGATGACTGTCAAAACGAGAAAAAGCCATCGTCCAAAAGTTCCATAATCAGCAGCAGAACCTATTGTAGTGAATATAAGAGTCATGACCTATTATCAGTCATGAGACATATATTCCTGTAGTGTTAGCACAGAAAAATAGTAGTCTCCATACCGCAAAGCTGATACCATTAGCTACAAGTACAACTGAGCTGACGGATTTAGTTGAACCGGAGGTACCCCAAGGAACAACACATTGGTCTGACGCATTTTCTGCTATACATGAAGACCCCGGACCTGCAATTGGATCGAAACCAGCAGCCGTTGCCCATGACTGGAAAAGTGTCATAGAATAACCTAAGTCAAAATGCTTAATTGATTGTATTCTCTAGTAGAAATAGAATGATATTGCAAGCAACGATTTAGTTTGGGATGTTTACCATTAGGTCCGACACCCTGTATGTAAAACGGAATGGCTTAGGATCACATAGTTCAAGGTATCTCAAATAACATACATTATCGCCATTGCAGTATACTGATAAAGTATGTATCAATCAATAGCAGGACCTATGTAGTGAATAAAGACACATACAATAGTAGCTCCATAGTTCCTTACGAGTTACGACTGGCTCGTCTGTATTTAAAGGAACAGAGTATTGTTGCCTCTCAGGATTATCGGATGTCACTTCAACCACATCTACATCTTTTTGATTGCCTGAGACAGGTTGTTGTGCCATCTATTCAATATCCAAACTATGTGTTTTTCCTTCAAACGACCGTCTACGAGGGTAAGGATAAGAAGACCACAGATAAATAGACCACCAATAAGCACTTTACCCTTCCAGCTCACATGCTAAACGTGATTTTGATGTCGGTGTCTTATCTTGAGGGAGTCCAAAGTCTACTGTGAGAACTCCATTGTAAAATCTACTTTGGCACAACTAATACTCATCTTGATTAAGAGCGCCTAAATAATATCACTCTCTTCTGTTAAATCCTTGACACCAAAATTCGACCGTCATTCGGTCTCAGTGTCCCAATATATATAGATAAGTCCACCGATTATACCCCATACCTCTACCAATATGGAGGCTGGTCTTTCAAGATACCCCTGAGCATACACCAATTGACTCACTCGTATATAAATATTGTATACATCGACATCGTTGTCTTCTAGGTCTCTCTCATATCTCCTCTCCGCGTTCTATTTATTCAATTCAGTTCAATTCAGTTATTCTTGCTCCATTTTCCTTTTATTCTTGGCCTTGTACCCGGCATCTGCCCAGGCTTTTGCATAATTTAATACTTTCTGGTTTTATCTCTAGTTTTCGTCCCTTGTCAAATTCGTCCTTTTTCTCTCTTTGATCCTCTGCTTTGTTTTCTTAATTATTCTTAAAGCTTCTTCTGTTAGTCGTTTATTTATTATACGTATCATTTTTCTCTTTTTACGGGTTACCCATATTCACTAGCCTCCCATTCCAAACTCATAGACTTTTCTCTTTGATAACTCCCTTATTTATAATCCTTCGATTATTTATACGTTTTCGTCTCCAAATATGATCTTTTTATGTCTTTTCATTACGACACATTCTCACGAGAGCTTTCACGCAATGAAGACTTTGATGCTCCATTCTGGCATCGCTCGTTTACTGCTTTCTTCGCCTTTATTGACTGCCTTTGTTTTCCAATTTCTCAAAGAACTCTTGTCCCTTTCATCCCTGTTCTCATGCTCTTTATCTGCATGTCTCTACTGTAAAATACCACCCGTCAAATGCTCTAGGAAACTGATCTTACAAATTCGAAATAGCCGATCATGGTTCATTCTTTTGTCTTGCTCATCTTTTGTCATTCTCAACTCTTCTTTGACAGCACTCGATCATCCTAATGGCCGCCCACCATTACTATGATATCCCCACCTAAGGAAGGGCCATTTGTCATAGGATACCAGAACCTTAAATTGATCGTTTCTAGCTCTGAGCTTGGCACTATATCTATGGTTTATTGAGGATTCCCGACGCACGTTCATCTGCCATCACCACAGCTCTCAATTTCTCTGCCATCCTCTACTGTTCTTCGTCTCCAGATATTTGTTTTAATTGCCTCCCGCCATTACAACGGATTCCCACTCAGTAGTGTATCTTGCCTCGAGAATTTATCAGAAGAAGGTCCGTTCTTAGTCTCACTTTGGATATAGCGAAGTATTTTGGATATCGTCCTTCTTGTGGTTAGCCATATTCTTGATTGATTGGTTACTTCTTTCATTATTCATACCGCCCATTAGGATTGTGAGGGAGCTATTACGATAAATCTGGAGTAGTCCTTTAGCTTCTTAAGCTTAGCCATTCCATACTTTTCTTCGCCAGTGCCCTCTCGTCTTAGTGGCCGTCCACCATTTTTATGAAGGCCCATCAAGAATCGCACTGTTTGATTCCAAGACAAGGAAAGGTTATCATGGCCAGGCTGATCATAATTATGGCTGATCATTTAGATCTCGGATGGTACTGTTCTTGTTTTTACATATGACTCAAATTTATTTTATTAAACTGCGTGCAATCAATATTAGTTCTCGCCTTCTCGTTTTAATTTCTTTTACGTTGAAATTATTAGATTATATCGATCTTATCACTCTCGCCCTTAGATAATCACCTCGATCCATCTGCAAGTACCAGAAAATGCAGAATAGTGTTATTCAAGCTATGGAGTTTGATGACCATCCTCTGGTGAGTTAACCACCACCACTATATACCGAAACATGAAGCCGAGTCTGCTGTCTTTGAGAGAGATACACTAGAATGTCAGATTTAACTTCCTAATACACTCCTTCTGCTATCAGCCCTCGGTGCTCGAAATATTCTTTTTTTATATTTATCCGGTCAGAAATTTGTAAATAGGTTGTAACGGGAGGTATTACGGACTTGAGTTGATCTATATGATAGATGCAAGATTATAGTACTTATATTGTTCTAAAATATGACTTTATCTGCCTGCTTGTTATGGTGTACATCGTTAGAAACGCTCCAATCCTATCAAATATGAGTCGGAGTGAATATATTTGGTGTAGACATTATAAATGCATTCATTTACTTTCAGTACTTGTGCAGTATAAGGGTATCTTGGAGAAGTAGTATAATGTACAATATAATAAAGCAATATTGTATTATCTAACTATTCTGAGAGCTGTAGTTTATGAATGAAATACTTTTGATACAGGATATACTCATGTATTAAATGCAATGCCAACCACTTTGCACCAGTTTATCTTGTGCGTTGTGACTGTGTAAAAATTATATCTTACTTCCACCTTCTTGGTCTAGACGTACAAATGACCCATGTCTTCATACTCTTCATATTTAGGACCGTGCATGCAGGTCGAAGATAGGTTTGAAGAGGCCTAGGATCATTAAGGAGTCGGCAATGAAGTAAAGGCCCAACCGTTCAAACAATAAAGAATCCCTACGGCACGGAGCTCCGCCACAATATGCAGTAGGCCGTCGATAGACCCAGGGCCCGGGGCTCTTCCTATCAACTTCCTATATTGGTAAAATGAAATTACCAGAGCCACTACTAAGAAACATCTCGAAAATAGAACTCTGGTAGAGAAAGATTCTCCGATGGTATAAGAAGCATTATAAAAAGCATTATAAAATACACTATCGAGATAAAAGTCTGACATGAGTACTAATATTGCTGTTCTCTAAGGATGCTTAAGAGTAGTGAATCAAACGATGTCCAAAATACAAAGGGATGAACGGGCCAAAGTGGTTTTACGCTAAGTTTTGTCCATGGATGGTACATGCTTGCTACGATCCCACACTAGGCCCACGACAGAGTGAGTAGGGAAGAGAGTCATTTTCATTGTGGTTTGGCACGCCTTGTTTTATCTGTGTGATCATCGTACACAACAGTGAGAAATTAATTACCTAGATTCAATCATTCTGGAAAGTCAGTGATTAATTTCATGTCATTTTACTATTTCTCTTATGTCACAAACCGGGTCAAGTATTTATAGATAAATCATATTCATTACGATGACGAGGCAGCATTTCCTGGAAATTAGCCGAATAAAATTAAAAAATACATTTAGCTGACAATTATTGTTCAATATAAACAATGAAACAAGAACACAAAGGGAAAACGTGATCACAAACGAAATATATAAAAACGATACAAACCACTCTTGGTTTATTGCTCTTCTCATCTTAACCACCTTCTACCTCCTCTCAAATAGTCCAATGTCCTCTCAACACTCTCCGCCACCCTTTGAAAGTACCAACCAGTCGTTAACATGTGTGGGAGGAATCAACAAACTTCCAGATGATTTATTAATGGATATTATAAAGTTGTCGGTGGACGACCCTGGGATCCTCAGGATATCGCTGTTGAATCGTCGTTTTAGATTTATAGCCCTTAAAACGCCGTCATTATGGACAAAGGTTCCCAGAATTGGAGGTGAATTTTACAAGTCGTTCATTAAAAGAAGCGAAGGAGGTCTTTTGGACGTGATTATCAAGATAAAGAAGTCATACAGCTCAGATGAGATTGAAGAATTGAAATCCATACTTTCCACAGATGCCGTACGCTGGAAAGCACTCACTATCCTTTTCCCCCGCAAGAACTTCAATCAAGGCCCAGGCCGCCCTCAAGCACTCTCTTTTTCCTTACTACAGACTCTTCGCAAGTTTCACAATCTTGAACTCTCGTCCCTGGAGACTTTCAAGTATTCCGTATACGGAGAGTGTTCCGGGACTACCAGCTTACTCTCTACATTCGAAAGCTTATTGTGTATATACGAGGGGTGGGGAGTTCCCAAATTGAAGAAGATGACTACCGAAGGCTTTCATCCCACTCACTTCTCATCTCACAAGAATTCTATATCCGATGTGACCATCGACATTGATATTACTTCCCACAGTGATGATTATTTCTCGCCGATGACGATTAAGGAGTTTCTCAAGTTCGCTCCTTCTATTGAAAGTTTAAGACTTATAATGACTAGGCCTAAGGTGGAGGAGAGTGATTTAAATAATCCTCTGACCAGAACTCATGGCAATACTTTCATCTCACGAGTTCCTTCTGTGGATATTGACGATCCTCTTCTATCGTTAACTCCATTAACCCATGATTCGCTTTACAAACGCCTGACAGGGGTGGAGGATGTGCACATACTGGGAGAATATAGTACTAGATGCTCCGGGGAAGCTAACCCGGATCAGTATTATTACGTAGGGCTACAGACATTTTGGAGAGCTGATAATAGTGACTTGGTCTATCTTGATAAGTTAAAATATCTTGAAATCGATTTGGACCAACCATATAATATATTCTATACAATGGTGACGTATACATATCTAGCAACTCTAAATGTTGAAGAGCTCGTATTTAAACTTAACAAACCTCGCCAAACGGAACGATCTATGCCCGAGACTTCCTCACAAGAAAATGGGTGTTACGCTCAAACCGTCTCTACCATTTTTAAAGATTATTTATTCCGGAACACATGGATAAACTCTTCTGGTGCTGGCATGCCAAATCTGAAACGCTTGTTCATCTCAATACACAATTCTCGTGATGGTTCCTGGGAACGAAATTGCACCTACCAAGTCCCTTGGCACGCTATCCCTAACCTCGAACACCTCCAGATCAGCATATTCTGTTTGAAACCAAATTTCAATGGTCTCGAAAATATAAAATTGAAGACTCTCTGTTTATCTGGATATCCATCTTATGTCATCACCCAATCTCTTGTGAAATACATAGAGAATGTGGAGATGAAAGGAAGTGAATGGCATCCTAAACATGTTATATTAAATATCAATCGATGTCCCTGTTCCGAAATATATCGAGCAGTTACCGAAAGGTTGTTTAGGAGGCTCTGGACAACAAAGTTTTTATGGAATGATATAAAGGAGGATATGTCTCCAGAATGAAGTTACCTTTTCAATAAGATCCTCTCTGAGTGTAAGTTAATTTACTTTAATATATATAAGAGAAATGTTATTCAACTGACATTCAACGGTGATTAGCCTCTTCTTTGTAGTATTTGTCAAATGTGATACTTGAACTTATTAACGTTTACTAGAAGACGGACTTTATTTTGGACTTTCAAAGGAGGAAGGTGTTGATGATGAAATGTTCTAATATTTATTAAGAAATGAGTGAGATTATTTAGCTATACTTGTACATTTTAAACATTCATCCTATGCAATGTGATTTTTTCCGTCTTATGACCACAGATTGCTGTAATAAGGAGAGACTGTTACTTAAAATTAGATTGGGAGAAGAGGAATGCGAAGGATGATACTTGAGTATATGACTCAAATTCATCTCATTATACGGCACTACATGCGTTCACTTTAGCTTTCTCCTTCTCCTTCTCGTTTTCATTCGTTTTGTATTGAAATTATTCAATTATATTGATCTTATCACTCTTATTCTTTGACACTCGCCTCAATATATCTACAGGTTTCAGAAAATGTTGAGAAATGTTATTCAAGCTATGAAGTTTGATGAACATTTCCTGATGGAAATATACTTTTTTCATGTCATGTTCAGCTTGTCGGAAATTTGTAAATAAGCTGTAACGGGGGGTATTACGGGACTCGAGTTAATCTATATGATAGATTGAGATTGTAGTACCTTATATTGTTCTAAAACTTGGCCCTATTTGTTTGTTTGTTTTGGCGTATTTCGTTTAAAGTGCCCCAATCCTATCAAATATCACCTGGAGCGATTCTATGTGGTGTATATACTAAGGTGTCCATATACTATAAATACTTATACATATAATAAAGGCGTTTTAGATATCAGTATAAGGCATAAAATAATAAAGAATACCATTTATAAATTCTTTTCAACGTTGTATTTATCTATCTATTCTGAGTGCCGATTTTAGGAATGAAACACTTTTGATACAAAATATATTCATGTATTAAATGCGATGTCAACCATTTTGCCCCAGTTTGCCTTATGCGTTGTGACTGTGTAAAAATTATATCTTACTTCCACCTTCTTGGTCTAGACGTACAAATAACCCATGTCTTCATACTCTTCATATTCAAGGTCGTACAGACGAGTCTAAGATAGGTTTGAAGAGGCCTAGGATCATTAAGGAGTCGACAATGAAGTAAAGGCCCAACCGTTCAAACAATAAAGAATCCCTACGGCACGGAGCTCCGCCACAATATACAGTAGGCCGTCGATAGACTCAGGGCCCATGGCTCTTCCTATCAACTTCCTATATTGGTAAAATGAAATTACCAGAGCCACTACTAAGAAACATCTCGAAAATAGAACTCTGGTAGAGAAAGATTCTCCGATGGTATAAGAAGCATTATAAAAAGCATTATAAAATACACTATCGAGATAAAAGTCTGACATGAGTACTAATATTGCTGTTCTCTGAGGATGCTTAAGAGTAGTGAATCAAACGATGACTACAATACAAAGGGACGAACAGGTCAAAGTGGTCCAACGAGTTGTCTCTGGTACACTGGGAAAAACAGTGGTAATAATGTAAAAACGTGTCCGGCTATACTTCTACGAGCCCACGCTGGGCCCACGACAGAGTGAGTAGGGCAGGGGTCAATTAAATTGTGGTTTGGTATTCCTTGTTTTGGATCCGAGTGAGTACGGTAAACGACGGTGAGCAAATAATTATTCCTATGTGATCGTTCTGGTAACTCAGTAAATAATGTGCCTTGCTAGTACAATACTTCATGCCACAAGATATAGAAAGAGGTATTTCTTGATAAATCATATTCGTTACAACGAGGAGGCAACATTCCCTGACAACCATAGGAGTTAAAATGGAATATTAATTCAGCCGACAATTATTGTTTGTCGTAATCAGTGAGACACAAAAGGAAAAATGTGGTGACAAAGAAAATATATACATGTAAATGCATGTACGATACAGACCAATTTTAATTTAATAGTATTTTGTCCTACTCCTCTGAACCTCTCCTTATTTCATCGCAACAAATCCAATGTCTTCTGGATACATTTGGCAACCCACCGAAAGTACAAATCGGTCGTTGAAATTTCCAAAAGTAATTGACGGACTTCCAGATGAATTATTAGTGGAGATTATAAAGTGGTCGCTGGACGACCCTGACACTAGTCCTGGGATCCTCAGGATATCGCTATTGAATCGTCGATTTAGATTTATAGCCCTTAATACGCCGTCATTATGGACAAAAGTTCCCAGAATTGGAGGTGAATTTTACAAGTCGTTCATTAAAAGAAGCAAAGGACGTCCCTTGGACGTGACTATCAAGATAAAGGAGTCATACAACCCGTATGAGATTGAAGAATTGGATTCCATACTTTCTTCAACCTCAACTGAACGCTGGAGGACGGTCATAATTCTTTGTGCGCGCGAATACATCATTACAAACGAGAAATTTGTAGAACAGCGCATTTCCCCATTGACCGCTCTTCACAAGCTTCGCAAACTTAAACTTCCGTCCCTTGAGACGCTAAGGTACTCTCTATATGGACCCGTCGCAGTATCTTATTCGTGTTTTTACGAGTCCGAGGGCTCACTGCAAGTTACCAGGGATTGGGAGGCTCCAAAGTTAAAGAATATGACCATCGAAGGTTTGATTCCCTTCCCTTTTGCGAAAACTATGGACTCTATAACCGATGTGACCATCAACGTGGATGGAGCCTACACTGAGGACATTCAATTCGTAAATCGTACAACAAACCACTTCCTCATATCCGTTCCGTCTATTAAAAGTCTAAGACTCATAGTTACTAGTCCCATAGTGGATAAGAATGTATATGATGATCTTCCGGTCGGATACCGTAAAAACAGAATTGATTCCAATTCGAGGACTTCTTCTGCAGATGGTGATGATAACTATCCAACTCAAGTGGCGAATGAATCCAAATTGACTCATGATTCACTTTACGAACACTTAACAATGGGAGAAGATATATACACATCGGAAAATATCGACAACGAGGCCAAAAGGTTGGCTGAGAGGAATGATATTAAACTTGTTAATCGTCTCGAAAATGTTGCAATGGATTCTCTATGTTTCATACCTGCCCGCCTTGATAAACTAAAATACCTCGAATTCGATTTGGACCCATTGTACGATATATACAATTTGATTCCCGCATATTTGCGTCTATCAACTCCCAATGTTGAAGAACTCGTGTTTAAAATTAACATACCCCGTGGAAAGAGAGTTTATACGTTGGGATCGAAAACAAAATGGGGTGGATTTACTATTGAAGACGTCAATTTGGTTTTAAAATATTTACTACTTAACAACAAACAACATATTTTCTCCGGAAGCAGGTTACCCAATTTGAAACATTTGTTCATTTCAGTAGACGAATGCAATGACTATTCTCGGGGAGGAACCAAATGCTTGAAGTGCCTTTTGAATCTATCCCGAACCTAGAACATCTGGAAATCGAAACATTCGGTTTAAAGCCTAATTTCTGCCGTCTTGTAAATATAAAGTTGGAGACTCTGCGTTTATCTGGATACCCGTCTTATGTTGTCACACCATCTCTTGCAAATTATATCAAGAATGTGGAGGCGAAAGATAATGAATGGCACCCTAAACAAGTTGTCTTGAATATTAACCAATGCACTTGCTCTGATACGTACCGGGCAGTCACTCAGGCGTTGTTTGATGAACTTAAAAGAAAAGGGACCAAGTTAGATTGGTATGATATACCGGATCCCAATATACCAGAAAAGCAATCCAGTATCGCGGATTGCCAGCGCATAGACGTAAGCTATTTAAATTTAATAACTTTTAAAGAAATACTAATATAACTGACGTTCAATTATGATTATTAGCCTCCTGCTACTAACATTTGTCAAGAATGTCACCTAAGATTAACGCCAACTTCTAAGAAAGTAACACGGTTCTGGGTTACGGAAGAGATGCCCGACTGGTTTTTGTGGGATTACGGAAAGGATTTTCTAGCATACGAATCAATCAGCTCGACCCACCCGATCTATAGCTATCGATGCTTGTGTCATGGGGTTATCCCTGACGAATGATAATCCGAGAGGGAAAAGATATAGGACATTACTTTTTTTACATAACTTAAGTACGTGTCACCATCCAGCATATTTTTTTACCATATGTGTTTGGTATTAACTCTTGTTTTTTTTTATCTTCACAACAAAACGGAGAATCAGACCAAGGGTTTAAATAGATCATATAGATAAAGTTTCTTTATAACCCTTGATATTTAAATATCAATCGACAAGACAAGGCTTCTCAAGTGCTTAGATTTCTTGGCTTTATAGTAAATATTTTATTTATAGAATTGGTTATTACCTAAGCTACTGTGCAATGAACAAACACTTTTTTTCTGATAAACAAGGTGTAGCACAGGATTACATAAACAAGGATAAAGCGAGTGGTGACCCTATTTGTCACAAGCTAATCAATATAGTGCTTCCATTTGGGCATTCCAATATCATTAAGCCTTCATCGTCCTAGTGATCAACTGATGGAAAATATGGCTGATGTCGCTCCATGCCAATGTATACATCAACAGCAAAAGTAGTTCTTACATTGACGTGTAGACAGCTCTACACTTTGAAATCGACTTTAAGGCCTTTTTTGGTATAGCTTTAGGTTATGGTCCTATTTACCCTGATGAGGAAAGGCGGAGAAATGGAGAATGCAATATGCTGTGGCTTAGATCCGAGCCCGATGTGTTGCATAAGATTAGAGAAGAAGCCGATTGAGGGGAACAAGGGATACGTTGTACACCAGTGGTGACCAAACTATTGGACCAAATAAAGGAAGCCAAATATTATTGTTTATTTGGGCTTGGTATTTTACTTCCGAATCCGGAGGGATCTTCGACCCGTCCTGATTGCTCAAAAGATGAGGGGAGGTTATATGCACCCGTTTTTGGCCACAAACACAGTCGGAGCCCATGAATTTAATTTTATTAAAGAAGCTAGGAAATAGCTAAGGACTGAATTTATGTTATTGAAAAGGCAGGAAATGGGTATTTGCTGCGTCGGCTATAGATAAATTAGGTTTAAATACGTATTTGTGAGAGCCTCATGGCAGAGAAAAACGCGGGTAGGGGCAGGCCCACGAGAAATCCGAATCTCATTTTCACTATAAATTACAACGTCCTTCTCGTCCCTGGTCTCCCATCCCTCCTTCACTCCCCCCACATCCAAGACACCTAAAGTAGACTTCATCGTCGAGCATAGCTCTTCAGTACTTCTTCAGACTTCCAACACAAAGCTACTAATAACCATGTCTACTGATGATATTCTGGTATGCACTACTTTTCTCAATGTTCTAGACGTTGACGTAGAGCTCACGAGGATTCAATACTTTTCTTATAAAATTAATCTTCTTTTCTCTTCAATTTGTATATGTGTTGTAATGTAGCCCGGTGACATCGTCGCTGTTAACCACGGTATGTACGGCCGCAGGGAGGGACTCGTAGTTGGCTCGACCGTCGACTATGCTGGTCGTCAAGTTGTTGAAGTCCAATTTGAACCCGGTGAAATCTTCAAAACTTCGTGAGTATTCTTCCGGGTTTTCCTTTTCTCCCTGGTTCTATTGTATTTTCTATTTTTACTTTTATTTATGACATTAATCAATTGTTCGTTTCCATAATCTGTTTTACTTATTGGTGATTGATAACTAGGTACCCCAACGTCCGCCGTATTCGCCGCACCGTGTCTTACAGCGCGCCGTCGAGGCATCGCGTGATTGAACGCTCTGTATACTGGTGATCTGCTCGTGTTCGTTGCATCCGATCCAGCACGACGGAGGAAGCCAGTCCTGTTACGATTTTCTTTTTTCTTTTCCCCCTCAGACTCTATCTCTTTTATACTCTGATTTCATACAAGTTCATTCATGTTTTACCTCGACTTCCCCTGGTCGTACTTGTATAATTACTACTACCCCCACGATGGACGGTCTCCCATCGTTTAACGACTTCGCCTCTCCTCACCCACCCATAAGTTGTGGGTGACGATGAAGTGCACGCCCGCTCGCATTAACCCTCATTCTGTGTTGTTCTTTTTTTGATCATTGTTGTTGGAGAGGGGGTTTGTGACGTTTACTGTTTTGTCATCATCGCGTAGTCGCCCTTGTATAGTGTCCGATGTCTCTCTTACTGTATAGGGCGAGTCCCTCTGGAAAAAAAGAAATGGAATAGTTTTTTCTTGGTTCCTTATTATTTTATACTTTTGTTTGCTTGAGAAGTGTGTTCGGCTGGGAGAATGAAATAGGGGATGGAATGGCTGTCACGGGCAGCGTTTGAGGATCCGTGGCATTCCGGGCCTATCACATTACTCAGACTCTTTCATTCATCCATCCTCTACCGCCGCACCTCGCCTCTTTCCCAGGTCTATTTCGACTGTCGTATTTCTTCACTTTCAATACTAGACAACCAATTCGACGCACATTTATATAGTTGCAAAAGAACAGGGTGAACAGGGAAAAAAATTAAACAGAAAGGGGAGGGAAGTTTATAAACCACGAGAGAGGGAAGGAAATAATCTCAAAAGCCAATTGGCTTACATGCACGATACGCCGTTCCGGCAGCCACTGTCCGACTCCGACTCGCTCTACGCTTCCTTCAGCTCATCCTTGTCATCTCTAGCATCATCATACGCTCTCCAGCAGATATTCCCCTTCATCGTCCTTCTTGGTTTTCCATCTCTCGTTCTCTTCTTCCGTGCTTATTACCACGAGCTACTGGCCATCGTGCGTATGGGGCTTGAGGGCCTCGGGCTTGGATTTCTATGGAACTGGGGAAGTTCAGAGGGTTCTCAGGGCAGTCAGAGTGAACAAGGCCGCCATGTAAATGGTAGTAGGGATAGGAAGAAGAAGAAGGCGGTCAGGACGAGGAAAGAACAGTTAGCAAACGGGAGCGTTGTCCATGGCGGTGAGTTAAAAAAACAATATTATTCTCTCCACATCAAAGGGGCTAAGTAAACGATTTTATGCCCGATGAACATTTCCATCTCATATCACTTCCGTATTATTGCTGTCTATCGTACTATAGACGAAGAGGAAGAGGAGGAGGATATTGATATTTACTACCCCGGACTTGTCAATATCTCAGGAACTTATTGCTTCCTAAACTCCGTATTACAAGCAATGTCATCTCTCGCATACCTTCAGCCACATCTGGAGGCCATTCAAGCCAAGGCTATTGAACTTGACGTACCCACACCTGTCGTCGATACTTTAAAGGACACACTCCAAAGTGAGTATCGTTTTCCCTGCCCTACACACTCTCCGTAATAAGCCGGAGAGAAGCAAGTCCAAGAAGTGTTATTAACCTTGCCAAAACTTTCTTTTCATCTACCATATGAATTTACTGGGTATCATCTATCTATCGTGAACTCGGTTCACCCGACCCATCCGATACTTCCTTATCCTGGCAAATGGGGCTCAAAATAATGAATAATAGTACTAAATTCCCCACGCTCCTCGCATTATGCACATCGACCTGTGCCAATTATCAATGCACTGTCACAACCAATACCCGGAACGGGAAAGCGCTCAGCACTCTTCTCGTCTCGCGAACACCAGGACGCTCAGGAGTTATTCCAACTTCTTTCGGAATGTATTAAGCGTGAGGCACTGGCCGTCGATGCAGAGGGTACTCGCGATCGTGGTCTAGGGTCCTTCGCTCGAGAATTCAATTCGAATTATGACTCAGGTTCTAGCATTGATACTGAAACAGAAGTGGCCAATACAGGCGTGTTTGATGGTTTGACCGCGAACCGACGGAGTTGTGTTACATGCGGATACACAGAAGCTGTAATGCACTTTGCATTAGATAGCTGGCAGTTAAGCTTGCCGAGTACTTCGGGAGAGTGTACGCTCTCTAAGTGTTTGGAGGATTATACCCGTTTGGAGTTATTGACGGACTGCATTTGCCGGCGGTGTTCGATGAATGCCACATATAAGCGATTGAATGAGGAAGCAGAGCGCATTCAGGCTTCAATAAGTAAAGATGGTTCGTCGGTTAGTACGTCGAAGAAAAAGAGGTTGAGAGAAGTAAGAAAGTTAGGGGCAAGAGTAAAGTCTGCTATTGATGAGTGGAGAATCGAAGATGATGTAAAGGGTGTTACGATGGAACGAGTGTTCAGTAAAGTTTCCACGAAACAAGCCATGATCGCGCGGGTACGTTTGGTAGTAACTCGACAATGACATGAACTAATAGGACCATCATTTACAGCCTCCTAAAGACCTCGTTTTGCATCTTAATAGATCAATACACTATGGTGGCCACGCGGGCAAGAACCCGTGCCGAATTATCTTCCCGGAGGTATTAGATATTACACCATATACTACTTCGGGCCAACTTTCTACAAAGCCTCAGGCCCCAATATCTACCCCACCTCCACCACTCAGACGTAGTACTACACCTACTCAGGCGTTATTCGCAACACCTCGGGTGTTATATAGGCTTGCGGCAGTTGTATGTCATTATGGAGGTCATTCATTTGGGCATTATGTTTGCTTCAGGCGGAAACCACAGTTTAAGCCCCATCAGCAAGATTCATCATCCCCAGGACTTGGGAGGGCGACATTGGACCCACCGACTATGGCTTGCCCTTATGGTTGTGAGTGTGTAGCTTGTCGTACACAGGGTCCTGTACGAGATTCACATTCTTCACAATATGGACCTGGGTCCGGTCGTGGATGGTTACGAATCAGTGATGATAGTGTCGAGGAATGTGGGATAGAACGAGTGTTAGCTGAAGGTGGATCTGCTTTCTTGTTGTTTTACGAGCGAGCGGTGTTACCCCGACCGACTATATACATGTCGAATGGGTCGCCAAGAAGTTCAGAGGAAACAGTCAGGCCTGCGCTATATGTTGGTATGGATGGTGAATTCGATGGGGTGACGGATACTGAAAGTAATGGAGCTAGGAGTGTGAACGGGAATGGAAGTGCTCTTTTAGAATCCAGTTTGGCGAATGGTAAACCCATTGAGAGTTCTGTTGTTGGAATTGGATTGGTGAAGAGTTCTGATAACCTGGCTGGGAGCCCAAGTAGCAGCTTTAGTGAAAGGACTATGCATCACCGACCACGTGTAGTGAGAAGAACGACGGCAGGAAGAGGGAGAAGTGCTTCTGTTGCTACAATTAGGCCTTCGTCGTCACATTCTTCTTCTAATGGATCTTCGTTGGTATCTTCTGCCCCAACTCCTGGGATAGTTAATCCTAAGGATCATGCCCAAAGTGCTGTTGGTGAGAAGCCCAATGGATTAGCGAGCTTATTTGAAGGGAATGGAGTAGAGGGTATACATACACCCGATTCTGCCACTCAAGAATTACCAGATTCAACTGCAGAGCTTCCTGCAAATAACGTACACCAGTCTTCGAGTATAGTACCAAAGGATACTCTACCACTCTCAAATGGAGTGAAACAGCAAAGCCACGATCAAGTTATTGCAACGATTCCAGAGCCCAATAGCTCAAAACTTCCATCTATTAATGGTCATATTCAAGCGCAAGTTCCTCACCCCTCTCCAAACCCTTTGTCAAGTCAAAAACATCCAGTGTCATCTTCATCTTTACTAACGAATGGTCGTGCTTCTCCCTCCCGTCCTTCGCATAGTCATAATCCCCTTCACCTTTCTCCATCCACTTCTAAATCATCGTCAAATGAGTTTATTCCTGATCGTGCATCTGTTAACCTGAAAGCATGATTCAAAATTATGCTACTGTCTTATGCTACATCCCCTCAACCCTTACCCTTATCCTTATCCCTACCTTAACACTTATCCCTTACACCTGCACTTATCCTTACATGTACGCATCTCTCGTTGAACCGGCATTTGTTTAAATCCTTCATGTGATGACGCCTGTGTTTCGTTGCAAACCCCAATAGCAATTTTCATCCCATTCTTCTAGCCTGTAGCGTTTTCATTTTCTTCTTCTTTTTTATATATAAGATTCTTTTGAGAAATGAGTAAGATGAACACGGTTGTAACATTTTTAACCTAACCCTTTCCATCTTTTTCTCTCTCTTCCCCCACCCTTCTTTCCCCATCTAAACCCCTACATTTCTCCCTCTTCCTCTTTTTCCTTCCTCTCCCTTTGTACTTCTCTCTATTTTTTTTCTCTATCGCATTACTGAGGAACATTAACTTCGCTCCCAGCCCTCCAGTTTCCAGTCCCATAGGTCCTATACAATATAATACAAGCAAAGAATGTCATTCCCACTGATTTGTCTACTATGCCAATAAATGGTTTTCTTATTTCTTCCTTCTGTTCGTTTATTTTCTTTTTTGTTTGCTTCCGTTTCTGATTCTATTCGTGCTATTTTTCGAATTGCTTTTTTTTTTCTTTTTTTCAACAACTTTTTATATGATATAAATAGTCTGTAACGATATTTTTTTAGAATTGGTTTGGCTTTAACGTCTTTCTGTCTCTTTTTTTTCGCTTTCTCTTTCCTCTTTGTCCGAAGTGTTTATTATGCTTATGTACTCTCTTTTTGCTCTAGTCCCTCCACCCCACCCCGCCTTTGCCTTTTTTTCTTCTCACCTACAACAACTGGGAGCGAAAACTTAATGACCCGAGTCCTTTTTTCCTTCTTTTCAACTCTCACGCTTACGCTTCTTCTAACTCTTTCTTGTTTTATGAATTACGATTTTGCGTTTTTTGAGATGTTGCGTTCTTTGTATTATTTCCCTTATTAACCTTTTTCTTTTTTCTTTTTTATCTCTTTCATTTTTTTGCGATACTTCTTTTTTTTCGTCTTTTCGTCTGTGTAGTAGAATTGAAATGTCGTTGCAATGAATAAACTGCTTTCATTGATTGGTGGGTGCGGTCAAATTGGTTTAGATTAGTCATTCAGATTAAGATTTGGATTTTAAATTTGGATTAGGGCTAGGGCTAGGGTTTGTTGTGACCATCACAGGTCGCCTCTACGTCTTCAGATCAGATCAGATCAGCTTGTGGCAATCACTTGGCCTAATACTCATACATGTAATCCGTTCTCACACCTATAAATAAACTCAAGAAGTCTGGGTACTGGCGGTGCTTTGTTAAGTAAAGAATGGCAGGACTGAGTTGGGCAAGTCAAATAATTGATATGTACAAACATAATTTGATAATCTCGTTTATTCACCCATCACATAATATCAGAACACCTCATCAACAACACCCCGCTCCTTTTCGAATCCCAAAATCAAGTCGGTCCTTAGTAGATGCTGATACTTTCAAGTGACATTCCTCACAAATATTGTCACGAGGAGGCTAGTAATCATGGTTGAATGTCAGTAAGAATTCTGTGTCTTTTATAAATCGAAAGTAAAATTACTTTACCTGAGTCATTAGGAGTCTCTCGAGAAGAAAAGTTCGTACTGGGGAAACATTGTCTTGTACAGAATTCCACTCTAGCTTGATTGCTTTTTGAAGTCCAAGCGTATCAAATAACCCTTTAGTGGCTTCCCGATACATCTCAGAGCAGGTGCATTCATTGATATCTAATACAAATTGTTTAGGATCCAGTTCGTCTTCATCTACCTCCATATTTTCAGTACATCTTTTAAGAGAGTGACAGAGAGATCGCGTGATGACATAAGATGGGTATCCAGATAAACGTATAGTCTTTAAATTTGAAATCGAGAGATTACTTAGGTCAGGCTTCAAATCGAATATCTCAATCTCTAGATGTTCCAGTTCGCTCATAGTTTCCAAAGGCAAACTGTACATACAATCTCCATTACAGGAGACGCTATGTGGGTTGTCTACGGAAATGAACAAGCGTTTCAAACTGGACATCTTGAAAGTATGATATGTATTCCACGTAGTCCTGAATAGATAATTTTCAAAAAGCAAGTTGAGGTTTTCGGCGAAACATACATTTTCGGAGTGTATTCTCTTGCGATGCAATTCTGTAATAAAATCTTTGCTTCTGCGGGAGTTGCTGATTTTAAATACAAGTTCTTCGACATTGGGAGTTGATAGATGCGAATACATCCTCATTATGTGGAACATATCGTACGACGAGTCCAAATCGAATTCAAGGTATTTTAAATTATCAAGATCGATCAACTGACCCTCATTTTGTCTCCCAAGTATACTATATATCTCTTCTTCGAGGTCAGGCGCATTTTCAATTTGCACATCGTCAGCCAATTTGGAGCATCCAGTGCCAATTACTTCTAGTGTAGACGAATTCTTCTCCCCTGTCAGGTATTCGAGAAGTTGATGAGAGGCTACGTTTGTTACGGGATCCTCGCTCTCCGAATGATTGTGATTGTCGTCGCCAGTGTCCTTTTGAGCAATATTTGGTTCATGGGCATCTTCACTATATGCAGCCAAAGGACTATCAACGTTATCATCATCATCTATGTGCTTAGTCACGGTAAGTCTTAGTCTCTCGACAGAAGGAACGGACAGGAAAAATAAATAAATTTCTTTCGGTAGGTAATCCTCCCGCAAGTCGTCGACAATATCGATGTTAATGGTCACATCGGTTACAGATTCCATTTTGGTGTCGAAACTGAAAGGACTAAAGCCTTCCATGGTAATCTTCCTTAATTTAGGAGCTTCCCAACCTATGTAGATATCGTATATGGGATCTAGTAGAGGGTCAAGGATGGTAGCTCTGGGTCCTCCATATATAGAATACCTGAAAGTCTCCAGAAACGAGAGTTTAAGGCTGCGAAACCTGGAGAGAATAGGGCCTACAAGAGGAGAGTCCTGATCTTCAGCGAGGTTCTCGCGGGGCCAAAGGACAGTAAGCGCCTTCCAGCGGTTGACCAAATTGAAAAATGTGGAATCCAATTCTTTAATCTCATCCGAGCTGTATGACTTCTTTATCTTGATAGTCACGTCCAAAAGATGTTCTTTGCTTCTTTCAATGAACGAATCGTAAAATTCACCTCCAATTCTGGGAACTTTTGTCCATAATGACGGCGTATTAAGGGCTATAAATCTAAAACGACGATTCAATAGCGATATCCCGAGGATCTCAGGGCCGGTGTCAGAGTCGTCCAGCGACCACTTTATAATCTCCACTAATAATTCATCTGGAAGTCCGTTAATTCCTCTTGCAAATTTCAACGACTGATTTGTACTTTCAGTGGGTTGCCAAATGTATCCAGAAGACATTGGATTTGTTGCGATGAGATAAGGAGTGGTTCAGAGGAGTAGAGGAAAATACTATTAAACTAAAATTGGTCTGTATCGTACATGTATTTATATATTTTGTTTGTCACCACGTTTTTCCTTTTGTGTTTCATTGATCATATCGAACAATAATTGTCGGCTGAATTAATATTCCATTTTAACTCCTATGGTTGTCAGGGAATGTTGCCTCCTCGTTGTAACGAATATGATTTATCAAGAAATACCTCTTTCTATATCTTACTTGTGGTATGAAGTATTGTACTAGCAAGGCACATTATTTACTGACTTAACAGAACGATCACATAGGAATAATTATTTGCTCACCGTCGTTTACCGTACTCACTCGGATCCAAAACAAGGAATACCAAACCACAATGTAGTTGACCCTCTGCCCTACTCACTCTGTCGTGGGCCCAGCGTGGGCTCGTAGAAGCATAGCCGAACACGTTTTTACTTTATCACCATTGTTTTCTCCAGTGTACCAAAGACAACTCGTTGTACGACTACTTTGGCCCGTTCATCCCTTTGCATTTTGGACATTGTTTGATTTACTATCCTTAAGCATCATTGGAGAAAAATAAAATCAGTACTCATATCAGACTTTTATCTTGATAGTATGTTTTATAATGCTTTTTATACCATCGGAGAATCTTTCTCTACCAGAGTTCTATTTTCGAGATGTTTCTTAGTAGTGGCTCTGATAATTTCATTTTACCAATGTGAGAAGTTGATAAAAAGAGCCCCGTGCCCTGATCCTATCGACGGCCTACTGTATGTTGTGGCGGAGACTCCGTACCGTAGGGATTCTTTATTGTTTGAACGATTGGGCCTTTACTTCATTGTCGACTCCTTAATGATCCTAGGCCTCTTCAAACCCATCTTTGACCTGCCTGTATGGTCTTAAGTAAGTATGAAGAGTATGAAAACATAAGTTATTTCTATGTCTAGAAGTATTTTGTCGTCTCTAAGAAGGTGGAAGTAAAACATAATTTTCACACGGCTACAACGCACAAGATAAACTGGTGCAAAGTGGTTGGCTTCGCATCTAATACACGAATATATCCTGTATCAAAAGTATTTTATTCCTAAACTAGGTCTCAGAATAGTTAGACAACACAAGATTGCTTTTTTATTTTATACCTTATACTACTTCTCCAAGATTCCCTTATACTGCACAAGTACTGAAAGTAAATGAATACACTTATAATGTCTACACCAAATATATTCACTCCGACTGATATTTGATAGGATTGGAGCGTTTCTAACGATGTGCATCATAACAAGCAGGCAGATAAAGTCATGTTTTAGAACAATATAAGGTCTATAATCTTGCATCTATCATATAGATCAACTCAAGTTTGTAATACCTCCATTTACATCCTATTTACAAATTTCCGACAAGCTGAGCATGAATGTACGAGTATGACTCTATAATCTCTTTCATTCATTTCCTAATAAATATTAGAAGATTTCATCATCAACACTTTCCTCCTTTGAAAATATAAAATAATGTCCGTCTTCTAGTAAACGTTAATAAGTTCAGGTGTCACTTTTGACAAATACTACAAAGAAGAGGCTAATCACCGTTGAATGTCAGTTGAATAACATTTCTCTTATATATATTAAAGTAAATCAACTTACGCTCAGAGGAGACTTTATTGAAAAGGTAACTTCATTCTAGAGACATATCCTCCTTTATATCATTCCATAAAAACTTTGTTGTCGAGAGCCTCCTAAACAATCTTTCGGTAACTGCTCGATATATTTCGGAACGCGGACATCGATTGATATTTAATATAACATGTTTAGGATGCCATTCACTTCCTTTCATCTCCACATTCTCTATGTATTTCACAAGAGATTGGGTGATGACATAAGATGGATATCCAGATAAACAGAGAGTCTTCAATTTTATATTTTCGAGACCATTGAAATTTGGTTTCAAACAGAATATGCTGATCTGGAGGTGTTCGAGGTTGGGGATAGCGTGCCAAGGGACTTGGTAGGTGCAATTTCGTTCCCAGGAACCATCACGGGAATTGTGTATTGAGATGAACAAACGTTTCAGATTTGGCATTCCAGCACCAGAAGAGTTTACCCATGTGTTCCGGAATAAATAATCTTTAAAAATGGTAGAGACGGTTTGAGCGTAACACCCATTTTCTTGTGAGGAAGTCTCTAGCATAGATCGTTCCGTTTGGCGAGGTTTGTTAAGTTTAAATACGAGCTCTTCAACATTTAAAGTTGCTAGATATGTATACGTCTCCATTGTATAGAATATATTATACGGTTGGTCCAAATCGATTTCAAGATATTTTAACTTATCAAGATAGACCAAGTAACTATTATCAGCTCTCCGAAGTGTCTGTAGCCCTACGTAATAATACTGATCCGGGTTAGCTTCCCCGGAGCATCGAGTGCTATATTCTCCCAGTATGTGCACATCCTCCTCTCCTGTCAGGCACTTGTAAAGCGAATCATGGGTTACTGGTAGGATAGCATCGTCAATATCCATAGAAGGAACTCGTGAGATGAAAGTATTGCCATGAGTTCTGGTCAGAGTATTATTTAAATCACTCTCCTCCATCTTAGGCCTAGTCATTATAAGTCTTAAACTTTCAATAGAAGGAGCGGACTTGAGAAACTCCTTAATCTTTCTCGGCGAGAAATAATCATCATTGCGGGAAGTAATATCAATGTCGATGGTCACATCGGATATAGAATTCTTGTGAGATGAGAAGTGAGTGGGATGAAAGCCTTCGGTAGTCATCTTCTTCAATTTGGGAGCTCCCCACCCCTCGTATATACACAAGTCGCGTTCGCATGTAGAGGGTAAGCTAGTAGTCCCGGAATACTCTCCATATACGGAATACTTGAAAGTCTCCAAGGACGAGAGTTCAAGATTGTGAAACTTGCGAAGAGTCTCTATGAAGGAAAAAGAGTGTTCTTGAGGGCGGTCTGGGCCTTGATTGAAGTTCTTGCGGGGGAAAAGGATAGTGAGTGCCTTCCAGCGTACGGCATCTGTGGAAAGTATGGATTCCAATTCTTCAATCTCATCTGAGCTGTATGACTTCTTTATCTTGATAGTCACGTCCAAAAGATGTTCTTTGCTTCTTTCAATGAACGAATCGTAAAATTCACCTCCAATTCTGGGAACCTTTGTCCATAATGACGGCGTATTAAGGGCTATAAATCTAAAACGACGATTCAAAAGCGATATCCTGAGGATCCCAGGGTCGTCCAGCGACCACTTTATAATATCCATTAATAAATCATCTGGAAGTTTGTTGACTCCTTCCGCACGTGTTAACGACTGGTTGGTACTTTCAAAGGGTGGCGGAGAGTGTTGAGAGGACATTGGACTATATGAGAGGAGGTAGAAGGTTGTTAAGATGAGAAGAGCAATAAACCAAGGGTGGTTTGTATCGTCTTTATATATTTCGTTTGTGATCACGTTTTCCCTTTGTGTTCTTGTTTCATTGTTTATATTGAACAATAATTGTCAGCTAAATGTATTTTTTAATTTTATTCGGCTAATTTCCAGGAAATGCTGCCTCGTCATCGTAATGAATATGATTTATCTATAAATACTTGACCCGGTTTGTGACATAAGAGAAATAGTAAAATGACATGAAATTAATCACTGACTTTCCAGAATGATTGAATCTAGGTAATTAATTTCTCACTGTTGTGTACGATGATCACACAGATAAAACAAGGCGTGCCAAACCACAATGAAAATGACTCGCTGCTGCGGGCCTAGTGTGGGATCGTAGAAGCATGTACCGTACGACCACTTTGGTCTGTTCATCCCTTTGTATTCTGGTCAACGTTTTACCACTATAAGAACTTGGCGGGAGAAACCCTTAATTCTGGGCTCATTGAAGGCTTACCGTATTTTTCTCACCGGAGCTCTGTAAGCATGCTATATCGTGAAGAATTGTGTCTTTACCAGATCACCATTTCAGGATGGACCTCAACAACCACAGGCCCCTTCGAGCTCAGAATATACACCTATTTATTTATAAATTGTACTCTGGTGCGCCCTTTTCTTTCTGTTGCAAATTCTAGGGCTTACTATGAGTGGTTGAAGGAGTGGATTTTTTTAAACTAAAATAGTGATGGAGTGGGATCTTCAAGGCCAGTAATAGTACACCTCACTATTATATTGTTAATGACCAGCTCCAATTTCTTGTATTATATCAGAAAATAATCCGTCAGTCAGAGGTCTATTTTCAGCTTTCATAGCCTACGCAGCACTTATAAAATTGTCAAATGTAACTTGTGTTACATCAGTTGAGACTCAAGACTAGAATATTGACCAGAATGTTGAGAGAACATGAATAAATAAGTCTGTAATTCGAATCATAACTACTTTAAAGTAATGAAAGACCAATTAAGTAAAGGCTGATACCAAAGTAATACTAATACAGGTGTTCTGCAAGAAGAAAAAACTGTGCCGTATAGCGACATAAATCTTGGGTATACAAACAAGTAATGATCTCCCTTTTCTTCCTCTCTTACTATTTTCTCGGAGTAGTAACTATTCCATGGTACGAGTATTCATAATTATTGAGTGAAAAGACCGTACTAGACGCTCCACGTAAGTCATGTACAAAAATAATTTGATGATGTCTCCCTTTTAACTTTCCACAATTGAACATTAGCAGTCCCGGTAAACACAGTCCGGAATATTTGTAGGGTCGAAAGTTACGTCAATTTCTTAGGGGATCACATAAACTTCAAGTGACATTTACGACAAACGTCCTTAAGACTAGGCTAAGAGTTACGGATAAATATCAGTTTAGGTAGTACCAATAAAAAAGTAAATAAAAATAAATTAACTTACAGACATGTTCTGGCAGGTATTGATAACATAACGTTTTTCTGGTATATAAGGTTCCAATATATTATTCCATTTTAATCTGGTTCTTGTGAGTCTATTAAACAGTTTTTGGGCAACTGTTTGATATATCTCAGAGCAGGTGCATCGATCAACGTTCAAAACAACCTCTTTGGGGTGCCAATCCTCCCCTAACATCCCTATGTCTTCGACATACTTCGCAAGAGAAGGAGTGATAACGTAAGACGGGAGACCGGATAGACGCAAAGTTTCCAATTTTGTTGTCTCAAGACCGGATAGACAGGGCTTTAGGCCGAATATATCTATTTCCAAATGTTCTAGTTTTGGGATTGTGTGAAAAGGTATCTTGAATTTGTAGTTTCCCGACCGAACATCGTCACGGATTCCATCGACTGAAATGAACAATCGTTTCAAACCAGGCATTATGTCCATAGTTTCACCATCGAACTTGGTTGAGAAAAGAATGTTCTGAAATATGCAATTAAGGTGCTCTGAGTAAACTCGATTCCATTCGTAGCCTAAGCCCGTCATATGCCTCCCTTTTCCGAACTTTATTAAGCCTAAAAACAAGTTCTTCAACTGTTGGAATTTCTAGCATCCTATTCACGGACATTATGAGATATATATCACATAATGGATCCAGATCGTATTCGAGATATTTTAATTTTGCAAGATGGACGAACGGATATATAGATAAATTTATCAGACTTTCTCCGGGCAAATAAATACGTTGAATCCATTCCTCGGAAGCATACGCCTGATTATCTAGTTCCATATCATGATCTTCCCTATCAACGACTCGTCCTGAGTCTTCGTCTCTGTATGTGATCAGGAGGTGTTTGTAGAGCGAATCAGGGGTTACGTCCGGGACAGGTGCCTCCGATACTAATTTTTGTATAGAGTGATCCGATATAACAAGGGTAGAAGTATCATCAAGATCAGTGAGTCCAAGCCGCCTAGATATGCGACGATAGGTAATGGGAAGATAGTTGTACAGTTTCTCACTGGATATGGGTCTGTTCAGTACAATTTTTAGGTTCTCCACAGCAGAAACGGATTGAAGAAAATAGGCTAGGGAAAACGGCTCGTATTCGACTTCGTGGTCCATGTAATCAATATTGACGGTCACATCGGTGGCAGAATCCATGCGTTTACTGAAAAATCTGGGGATGAAACCTTCGAGTTTTAACGTCTTTAATTTAGGAGCCTCCCAACCGTCATGGTACCTCAACAATTCATTCGCCAGTTGCCTTTTATACTCGTGAAATTCGTCCCCATGTAGAACAAATCTGGCGGTCTCCAGGGATGGGAGTTGAAGCATCCGAAACTTAGAGAGGACTTGAGAGAAGGAATCAGAATGCTCTCGTTGTTCCATAATAAGGCAAATACAATCACAAAGGAATGTGACCTTCTTCCAACGCCGAGTTGAGTCGGGAGAAAGTGATTCGTCCAACTGCTGAATTTCAGTATCGGTATATTTTTCCTTTATTGTAATAGTCACTTCCAACGGAAGATCTTCGCTTCTTTCGAAGAATGTTTTGTACATGTCATGTTGAACACCGGGGATTTTCGTCCAGAAAGAAGGCATACTAAGGGCTATACGTCTAAAACGTCGGTTTACGAGCGATAAGCTGAGCATGCTATATCCGGTTTCTGTATCATCGTGTATAAGCTGCTGCACAATTTCCAGTAATAATTCGTCTGGAAAGCTATCTATCCCTCGGGTCTCTCCATGGTTACACAAAGGCAAGTGTCCTTCATCCATAAATGAGGCATCACCCGAAGGCAGAAAGAACATTAGGTCCATGGAAAGTAAGCAGGAGATGGTGGGAGTAGAGAATGATGGTTGTTTAGTCGACCTTAGCTTATCTCGCCTTTATACTCGCTTTCTTTGTGGCAAGCCACCTCATTAAATCTGAGCATGATGGTCGGCTAAATCTGAGTTTTGAAATTAAACAACTAGTTTCCAGAAAAGGTTGCCGAGCCATTATATGAAAAACGCTTTACCTCAACGTGTTTCTTTCTAAGAACCGACTTGAGCCTTGAGGGCATGTCGACGGCAGATCCGAGTATCGTTGGATCTGGTTTATTCTGGACTGTTATCATGGTTCACTACGATCCCATCTGTGTTATACCGCTTGCTTCGGAACAGTAGTAAATGTTCCTGTTCCAGTTGTTTGACAAAAAACTATTATAAAAAACAATTTTAGAGCTCGTATTTACGCCGGAGAGGGTGTTTAATTTTCATGACACTATTGGCTACCCCTTAGAACTTCCAATTTCTCCACTGAGACCTGTCAATACCGTGGTGGTTTGTACGGGATTGCTAATTATCGTATTTTTTGAAGTCTAAGTGCAAGGATTCATTATAAAAATACAAAACTCAAATTCTTTGAGTGCTAAGTATGAGGATAGTACATTCTTACTATTCATTTGGGCACATCCTAAATCATCTACTGGAAACAGTGGTTTTTGTAGAAAGTTTGATCCTGAAGTAAATCTCGACGGGCACGTGCTTATTTCATATTAATAATAAACATTACGTAATAGTCTATTACCTTCTTTGTTTCTACATTTTCTCACGTCATCTAATTTCAATTCCTCTAAATCTTCACTAATACAGCTCATACATACTTTTCGACATACAAATTCCCTCTAAGCTGGGCTATGGAAGACGAATGAAAGAAAAGAAAGAATATAATAGCCAAGAAGGAGAAAAAAAATGATATCCGATACAGACAGGACTCGAACCTGCAGCCTTCTGGTAATTTCTTCTTAGGACAGAGCCGGCAATCGAAGCCAGATGCGCTAACCATTGCGCCACTGTACCCGTGCTTGTCTTAGATTAGAATACAATATCGATACATATCTGAATCACATAACTTTGCTGAGGACTGCGCTAGTGTATTGAAAGTGTTGCATACTAACAGATAGAAAAGAGCTATGTAATGTAGAGTAGTTGATAACCGGGTCCTGTGCCTTGTCGTGTCTCCTCCAAAGAGGGAACATTAATAAAGGAAATGGAAATAGAAGAACCTTTTATCAAACATTTTAGTAATTTATACTCGAAGTCATATTCATTTGCTGATTACACAGTTTCTTCAATCTCCACAAACTTTTACAATTCAAAACGTTTCTCTTAGTTTATTTCGATGCTTAATTTAAGTCTAGGATAGTAAAACAGTGTTGTCAAACAGAAAAAGAAGGGAAGTAACGAAAGGTGAATGTCTATGCAAATTGCCTCATCTCTCCTTTCACAAGTTAAAATAAATAAAAAAAGAACAGAGAGAGGGAGGCGGAGGAGGAGGAAGCACAAATGTCGCGGTAGCATGATTTAATAGAACGGTGTAGCTGCGAGTTATTGTAAACATGGTTATTGAAGAGAAGCGGTAAACGGGCATAATGCAATGGGACGTTTACTTGTGTATGTATGTTTGTGATTGAAATGCTAGGATAGGAGTTATGCAAAGGGAGAGGTACTCGGAACAATGGGAATGCAGGTATCTTCAGAGGAAAGAAATCTTCGAGAGCAACAAAAATGGGGTCAAAAAAAAAGCAAAACAGAATAGAGAGAAGGAAAGACAGAAAAAGAACCGCATTAGAGAGTGCTTAGGATGAAGGATGAAAAGAAATAAATAAAAGAAACAAAAAAACGACAAGAACTAGACGATACATCAAGAAGAGCTTCTTCTGTTTCCAATCTGTGTACAATCAAAGGTCATTCAACCCTTCTTCATCAAGCTCATGATCAGCGTCAACGTCAACATCAACATCGGAGTCATTCCCTTCATCCTCGTGAGTATACTTTAGCTTACCACTATCTTCGTCATCATCATCATTTGTATGCCCGTTTTGGAATTCAGGCATAGATTCATGGAATTCGCAAGGTCGGTTTCCAATCGGTATGCCTTCTCCAGCTTGTATAACTCGCACTTCTTCAGTACCATCAGGACCAATGATACGCACACTATGCTCTTCCGTAACTTCGTCAAGGAAGTGGTACTCTCCACAACGTCCTTCACCTATGGGATGAGGGAAGAAGGCGTCATCACCAAGTTCCATGTCCTCTGCATGGTTACTTCCTGTCAATGATGAGGAACCCGACGATTCTGTATTACCAGAAGGGGGGACCTCAGCAAGGAAAGGATGGTAGAGTGCATCACGTGCTGTAATTCTGTAGATAGATTCGGGGAGAAGCAGTTTCTCAAGGAAATCAAAGGCGAGTTCAAGGTCTTGTCTATATGCTTCAAGTTCTACATCCTCTGCATTGGTGATTTCTAACGAATCGTTTGAAGAGTTCGAGGAAGGGCGAGTATACCCTAGAGGATAGATGACATTTGGATTATTCTTTTCAACAAATTCTCTCCATGTCATCCCCTCGCGAGTAATTGAAGGTACATTCGTTGCAAATGTTCGACCTATAATTGATGATAATCATGTTTTAAGCTCAATATTATGACTAGAGCTTACTATGCAAGGTAGCAGCCGATTCCATCCTTCTTCTACCAATGACACTGGCAATTTCCATAAGTGCTTCAATGTCATCATTTGACTGGAAAAGTGGAAATTTTCCGGTAAGGTAAAACAGGAAGATCATCCCCACAGACCATATGTCGATTGCTACAGCATAATATTAGAACGGGCTTATTCTTCGGAATTAATCAACTAACCCCCGGTCTGATCACTGCATTTCAACAAAACTTCTGGGGCACGAAATCCTCTTGTACCAGCACGGTTGGCTTTTGAAACCGGCCTAAGTAAAGATTGTTAACCATCGGACTTAGGATACATGAGAAATATATTTACCTCATATCCTTGTCTAAATATCCCACCTTTTCAGATGGTAACGAGCTTTTCAGTCGAGCTTCTCTTTGTGATGATTTGACAAGGTTAACGTCATAGTGTTTGCTAGGTTTTTTCTTCCCGTGTAGGTTCTCTGCAGTCGCAGGAGTATGCAAACAGTGCCCGTTTCTAGTTCCAAAATCGACTCGCTATACAAAGACATGCTTAGTATAAGCAATAGGCGATTATCAAGAATACTTACACATGCAAGACCAAAATCACACAAGGTACCTTCATATGTTCGTGCATCAAACAAGAAGTTTGCAGGTTTCACATCACGATGTAATATTCCTCGCGAATGGATATCCCGGAGAGCGCGAAGCAAGCACCGAAAGTAAGCCTTTATACCCGGCATAGGAAGCAAACGATAGATATCCCGAAAGTCATCATTACGGTGATAAGGTAATATTACAACAACTTGGTCTTTATGGCGAAATGCGGTGATTAGTTGAGAGACATGCCTGCAGCCTCTGCAATCTTCCAAGATAGAGATTTCGTTCCGAATTCGTTCAGGATTGCTGGTTACATAGATACGTTTGATAGCCACGTACACCTTCCTTTCATCATTTCTGGCATAATCAGAAGGTTGCCCCAATGAAGAGGTCGTGGAAAGATGTCGACCTTGCCAAGTAATATTATGCCACTTGGAATAATATCCCAGGTCTATGGCCTTGTAGACAGAAGAAAATGTCCCTGTCCCCAGTCGATCAATTATCTCGTAGTCTTCACTTAATTGTGGCATAGCAGTTTTTAAATCTTCAATTTCCTCGGCAATTTCGTCTTGTTCATCTTGAGATTTTAATAGAATACTCAATTCTTCGTCAGTGTCTGTATCTATCTCATCAGTATCTGTGAGCTCGTCCTCCAGGTCTAAGATTTCATCGTCGGGAAATTCATCTTCCTCGACGTTCAAGATAGACTTCTCTCGTAGCTTGGATACAGGAGCATTACTGCCAGTTGCCTGTGGCTCAATAATCACAGGTACAATATTCAGTTCATCTTCACTGTACACGAGCTCTTCTTGCTCCTCAATCGCCTTTGGATCTCTATGTTGATCAAGATTCCGACTTCTGGAGCGAGGAGCAGCGCGTGGAGTAATAAGCCCAGGGAATACAGTGTTAATATGGGTCTGATAAGTATGCAATTGATCCGCGACAGAATAACCTGTCAAGGGATCATCTGAGGACGGCATGCAGGTTGCACGCGCTTGCTCTAATTGCTGGCGGAAACGTAGATTCTGAGGGTCTGAGGTTGGGAGCTCGCATGGGTTTGAGCTGTGGCGAGAGAATATAGCAGCCATTTTGTGAGCCTCTTGCTTGACCTGACCAACCCCCCTCTGGGAAAGAGAGTTTGAACGATTACTAGTACAGACGCGTAAACGATAGTAAATAATGCAATGCGCGAATTGTCACATCTACGTCACAGAAGTAACAAAGGGGGTAACAAAAGAGTATGTAACGTAATGTGTAATGTAAGGTAAGGGCTAAAGCGCTGGATGGAAGCCTCCAGATCTCTCTTTGAATATACATATTCTATATTAATTCTAACGTACACAACAGCTACATTCTTGCTGACAATTACCTTCTCAAACGATGGCTCTTAACTGGACTATGCTTGATCAGAAGCGGCTCCCTGTGCCACTTCCAGACGAGATCAACATACTTACCATCAACGATGGCGCTGAGGTCATTCTCACTATCCCTAACTCAGGGGGGCCTAAGCGGCTCAAAGAAACAGGACGCATACATCTTACGGACCATCGAGTACGTATTAAAGATCATCGAAATAATGTAAAATCTAGTTTACAAGGACGCATAATTTACTAATACAGCTTATCTTCGTGGCTCCACCTAATCCTACATTCGACTCTCTATCAGTCCCACTTGCATCCATCATATCCACTTCCTACGAGCAACCAGTTTTTGGTTCCAATTACCTTACGTTTGAGATCAAGCCTACCCCAGATGGAGGTTTATCCGCTGGTACTAAAGCTGAGATAAGGCTGAAGGATCAAGGTATCTTTCAATTCGTAAGCTCTCTCGAGAAGAGCCGCGAGCGAGCGATATATATGAAAAGGCAGATGGAAAGTGAAATGGATACTCTTCGTAAGTTTTCTTTGATAGATTGATCCCCGTTGTGAACTGACAAGAATATCACAGCGACATATGATTCTCGAAGCGCTGACCGTACACCAGAACCTCGGGCTTCAAGTTCAAATGTTCCACTGCCCACCCCTGGAGAGCTACCGCCGAGTTATGATGCATAAAATACTGTCTATTAATGTAATCATTGTAAATATATATTCTTTCATTACTAATGTATGTATATCGTTACCTGGATCAATGACAGTCTCAGTATGGTTTGAAGCGTTTCGACCGCTTCAATTTCTCTACTTTCTCTAAATCTTCTTGCCATTTCTTCTTAAGATCCAAAAGTTCTAAAGATATGATTTTAGTATCTCGGTAGTAAGGCTACGGGAGTAGTGAATATGAAATACCTTGTCTCTTCTTCTCATGTTTTTGGAATGCATAGAAGCTTTCCGTTTCCGAACCTTTATTCTTCTTCTTCTTTCCTTTTGACCTTGCACTAGTTTCACCAGTATCCTGGAACTTCTTGCTTGCAACACCCACACCTCCACCAAGAGTTTGTCCATATGCACCACCGCGAGTAACGAGAGTAAACCCATCTTCGTCCACAATCGCCTCCCCTTTCTTGTACTGGCTTTCCTTCTTCTTTTGTCTCTCTTGCCAGTCAAATAGAGCAATACTGCTCTCAGCATATGCCCGCACGGTATCCAAGGCCGGTCTACAGGCCGAATGCAAAGCTTTGTAACGTGCAAGACCCGTTGGTTCAGAAGAGCGAGGCCAAGCGTGAGGTTTTGGTGAAGGCTTCAACGCTGCCTCCATGGACGAAGAGTCGAGGAATACAACAAATGCGGTCTGGCCCGTATGATGGAAAGCACGTATTTCAGAGTCCGGAAGAGGTTCAAGCTTTGGCTTGACATCCTCCTTTTTCGACTTCTTACGCTTCTTTGGGGCTTGACCTTCTTCATCGCCTACTTGCATTGCATCCTCGTCTTCTTCGTCTTCCTCGTCACTGTCACTTGAATATCCGTTATTAAGGGCGTCAAGAGCCTCTTGTTCTGCCATTTTGTGATCGAACACAACTTTTTCAACGATACCCGCAAACTTGAATAGGAGAGATATTTCTCTCTCTGTAGCGTCAGGTGGGACATTTACTAAGAAAAGCGTTCGATCACGAGGCAGAACTTCAAAGCCTGTTGCTTCTAGTCCTTTTTTCTTCGTAGTTTGATGAGCCTTTGCATAAAGGTAGTGTGTAGCAGCTTTTGAATATTTGATTGGTATAACAACAAAGCCGGAGATTGATTGTGGGGTTGATTCGCCCATCTGTAGCGACCTCAAATCGAGCAATTTGGGATTTGGAGTTGAGCCTTGAGCCGATTCGAAGTTGTGCTCTGCTCTGTAATTTTTTGAGAAGATAGATGAAAGTGATCGACAATGATCGGCATGCAATATTGATTGATAGTGGGTTTATCCGTTAGATTAGCCTGTTCCTATCTTGGGTTAATCCCACGGAATCACGAAGACCGGAGCATATGCGCATACAAATAGCTGGACCCATGTTCGGTGCTGATTATCCGTCTGCTCTCATTTCTCCTTCACCCCCCAAATCTCAACCATATCTCAGCAAACATGAACGCCCAACTGGCCACCTTCAAAGCCCCCGCTGTCGAGAATGAGCCAATGGTAAGTGATGGTGATGGTATTCGCTATCTCGGTGACATCATCTATCACATTGTATTAATTAAGATCAATTGATTTAGAGAAATTATGCTCCGAACTCCGAAGAGCGTCTTGGACTCGAATCAGCTTTGAAGCTACTGCAGCAAGAGCTTCCATTTGAAGTTCCATGCATAGTAAACGGAAAGCCAGTCAGTATATTCGATATCAACTGTTTATGTTCCAATTTGTAGTAATTCTATCTATCTCAGGTGAAAACCGGCAAGCTTGCCAAGCAACCCATTCCTTCTGAGCATGCGAAACATCTTTGTGTATACCATGAAGCAGACGAGGCAACTATCGCAGCAGCGATTGATGGTGCATTAGCCGCAAAGGCTCAGTGGGAAGCTCTTCCATGGCCAGACCGTGCTGCGATCTTCTTGAAGGCAGCAGATCTTGTATCGGGAAAGTACCGTTATAAACTCATGGCAGCTACTATGCTCGGCCAAGGAAAGAATGCATGGCAGGCAGAAATTGACGCTGCTGCTGAGGTAAACTCTATCTTTAGGGTGCTCTCAGTGACCTTGTCTACAACTTTAATAGCTTGCAGATTTCTTCCGCTTTGGGGTAAAATATGTAGAGGATCTATACCAGCAACAGCCCATAAAAAACTCAAAGGGTGCATGGAAGTAAGTGAGCAACGTATTCTAGAATCAATTGGGATTCTTATTTTTATCTTTAGCCGCGTTGAATACCGCCCTCTGGAAGGCTTCGTCCTCGCAGTTTCTCCGTTTAACTTTACCGCAATCGGAGGGAACCTCGTTGGAGGTAATTTTATCGTTTGAATCTTACCAGCTTCCATTTCTTACATCTCCATACCAGCTCCTGCTCTTGTTGGAAATGTTGTAGTCTGGAAGCCATCCCCGGCGGCTACTTACGCTAATTACCTTACCTATCAAATTCTTGTTGAGGCTGGAATCCCCCCAGGTGTAATTCAGTTTACTCCCGGTCCACCTCCTGAGGTTGTGCAGCAATGTATATCCAGTCCATCTTTTGCTGCACTACACTTCACTGGCAGTACACATGTATTCAAGTCATTATGGAAGAACATCGCATCAAATCTCGATATTTATAAAGGATACCCTCGAATCGTCGGAGAGACAGGTAAACTTTGTCTTACTATAGCTATAGGATATTTGATCGACCATCACGATTAGGGGGGAAGAACTTCCATGTAATTCACGAATCCGCAGAAATTACTAATGCCGTAATGCAGACTGTTCGAGGCGCATTTGAATATCAAGGTATGCCCTTTATCTTCCGTTGTTTATACTTAATAATATCTATAACTCCCACCCAAGGCCAGAAATGTTCTGCTCTTTCGCGACTCTATGTCTCGTCTTCTATCTGGTCCAACGGGTTCAAGGACAAACTCTTAGAAGAAATCGCAAAGATCAAAGTTGGACCAGTAACCGATTTCTCGAACTTCATGGGTCCTGTCATGTATGTACCCACCAATGAAATTTGTAAGATGTGATTTTGACATAGTTCGACAGTGGGAAACCTGCCTTTGACAAAATTACTGGTTACATCCAAAAGGCAAAGGATGCTGGGGGTGAAATCTTAATTGGCGGGAGCGGTATGTCTTTCAAACTTCGATCCGGATCTGGACTTATCACGAATACTTGTATAGCCGACGAATCAGTTGGTTACTTCGTCCAGCCTACAGTTATTTTAAGTAAAGACCCCAAGTCTGTGACGCTAGTGGAGGAAATCTTTGGCCCCGTCCTAACTGTTAGTGTTTTCCTATATAGTCTTCGATAGTTATCCTAAATTTAGTATAGGTTTATGTCTTCGAGGACAAGGACTTCGATGCTACCCTCGATCTCATTGATAACACTACTGCATATGGCCTTACCGGATCAATGTACGTTCACCTCTATACTTTATTAGAAAGTCTGCTAATGCACGTTCTCCGCTATAGCTTTTCTTCGGACCGCTCTGCCTTACTGAAGGCAACCAACAAATTGAGGAATGCAGCTGGAAACGTGTACTACAACGAGAAATGTACTGGCGCTGTTGTGGGACAACAACCATTCGGAGGTGCTCGCGCGAGTGGTACAAATGACAAGGCAGGGAGCATGGCTCTGTTCTATCGTTTTGTTTCGGCTAGAAGCATCAAGGAAAACTTTGTTGGTCTTGAGAGCATCTCTTACCCATCGAATCTAGTATAAAAGTAATATAAAATTGCGGGATATTTTGTTGTATTGCACTGTATTGAAAGTAGCTGTATCTCTATCTTTATAGGAAATAAAAAGAGTTCATTTTCACTGATCTTCTATGGGTTGCCTTTTTTGTCTGACAAAGATTTTCGTACCATTCCGTAAGGGAAGACGTCACTTAACCTTAAACGGTGAATACAACCACCGCCCTTAGATGTAAACTACTTTTCACTCCTTTTGTCCATCCTAATGTCGTCCTTGCAGCAGAGTAGAACATGGTCAGAGACTGCTAGTCTTTCACAAATTTTGAAGGCCGAATCTCTGTTAAACGGAGACAAATCCGAGAAGAAAACAACAAACCCTTCCGGTTTTGTTGATATACTACTCACAAGACTTCGAAAATTTGACGAACTAATAGACGGAACCGAAAGGTACAGAGTCTTGGATCTCGAAAACCTCAAAATCGATACCGCTTTTGCCTCGTTATACGTTCTTGAACGTGTTCATAATATACTTTCTGAACATGACACTAATACTTCGGCTGCGCCTCTCATTGGGACGAAAGATATGGCTCAATTACGAACCACACTTTCTGTAGTCTATGGTTGGGGAACTGAGCTTCTACTAAAACGAATCCTGGGCTCGCTACCAAATAAGAGTCCCCCGCGCGTTCCACCCGGAGCGCAGATTATTGATTTGACGTCCACTCACGAAAATTATGAATTATTACTCAATATAATTAATCGCCTCTTGGTTATTGTTTTCCCGGACGAAGGATCACAAAGCAAAACGACCTTTGTCACTGCTTCTATCCTGAGTCGTGACTTCTCTAATCTCTTGAGGTCGTGTATCTGTCTTGCGTGGTTGCCGAAAGGGGTAGATAATAGAGTTCCGAACGCTGGAAGCTTGAAGCCATATGTTGAACGTTTATTAAGCAGGGTACCGCCTTCTCTGGCAATTGCTTCTTTAGGTCAAATTTTATCAAAACCCGGGACGATGCCAAAGTACGCAGCGAAGACATGTTCAATACTCCTTAGCTTACAGCTCCAGCGTCCGGCCGGTGTTGCAGGTTTACTGTCAGCAACGTTTGGTGAAGACCCAACAGAAACTGATGCACCCCTAGCCAAACTTGAATCTGTAGCTAAAATCATGAATGTTCCTCCGAATAATATCCCACATGAGGTATGTCAATGGTTTCTTGCCTAGCAAAACTAATAAACTTAGTCATCTTAATAATTTAGATTTATTATGCCATGATCATGCCCCGCCTTATGTATCTCTTGAGCCCAAGTATGGAAAAAAAGACACCTCCAACTCATAAACGTGCAGCGGCATTTGCCTTATCGCGGATGATACTAGCAAGCTTAGAAGCAGAAGATCCAACAGTAGATATCCGCCAGTTAATTATTAACTGGTCTTTATTAGACGCATTTAGGACTCAGGATCGTAAGACTGTTCTACCCCAGTCAGATGTACATGAAAAAATGGAAAAGGCTCATGAAATTGTGCTAACATCGGGTTCTTTTCTCCCGACAAGCGCAATCCTCACTCTTTCGACAATACTCACAAATACGGATCCATCACCGGAGCTCATTTCTACTCTAGTTCAACCCATTGTTCCTCAATTGTATAGCCTTTACGAGCACCTACAAAATAGTAAAGCTGTTGATCCTGTCCTGCTTGAAACTACAGAGGGGCTGTTGTCTACTTGGGCAAGAGCAGCGACCAGGAGTGAGGCTGTGGAAATACTATGGGAAATAATTGACGGTGAGGCTTGGGATTGGGATGTAGGAGAAGACGGAGATTTATGTATTACGCAAAGGTAATGGATCCTAGGACTGCGCTCTTCAGTGAAGTTGGCTAAAACCATTTTTTGCTTTTAGAACGTCGGAATTACCTTCTCTCACTTTATCCCAGCTTGCCGATTTACAAGAAGGGAAGGTCGATGACGAAGAAGAGGAAAATACCCTTGGAATGAAACCGGATCCCCTCAAGTTCGCACAATTTCTTAAAAAAATAGAACGGGATGATGTTTCTTCAGCAATATATCTGAAGACCATCGATGCTCAGGTGAAATCCGACACCACTGACAATCCTCTCAGGTTGTTATACCATGATGTTATTTTATTCCGAAAATCAACTAATACAAAAAATGTTTAGAAAGTTGAAACTACTAAAGCTGAGCATGCAGATTTCCACTCATGTGGATAAATCGATCCCCGAGGATAGTCCGCTTAAAAAGCCGGATGTCATGCGCATGTTAATGTTTATTAAATTGTCCTTGGATCAAGATAAAACAATCAAGAAAGCGGGCACAAATCAAAAATTATCATTAGAAAGCCTCCGTCTTGTGTCAGATGACGACGAAGATGACGACGAAGGGGACAGCGACGATGAAGATTTGGCTCCTGGCCTTGAGGGTATCGATAGAAGGGAACATCTCTCAGTCACTGCCATCAATCTTCTCCTGGCTCTTCTACAAGGTAAATATGAATCTGTTTAAGATAAAGTACATAGCATTTTTAAACTAATGAGCTATAGAAAACTCGGACCTCTCTCCGAGAACCGTTCCATTGTTAAATGAGATTTATTCTTATCTTGAACCCTTAGCTAATTCCGACTCTGATGCTCTTCGGCCGCGGGCACGCGAAGCAAGACTCGTCTTGACTGCCCGTATTGCGTCAAGTACTCCAACAAAGGTATCTAAACCTACAGATGAAGAAGAGAAACCACAAGAGAAATATCAAAGAGCTCTAAAATTACTCCAGGATCCACTCCTACCGGTCCGTGCTCATGGACTTCTTCTACTTCGAGAATTAGTTTCTCCCGCGAAGCGTGTTAGTAGTCGGAGCCAAGAAAAGCCGGGTAACTTACATTCTGGGGCTGGGGCAAAGCATGGCGTAGTTATGAGTGTGGCGCAAGGTGCTCAGGTTGCACCACCATCTGTTGATCAGACACTTGTGCCTTCTATTCTGTCGATCTTTCTTCAATCTATTCAGGATGAGGACTCATATATTTTTTTGAACTCTGTCCAAGGTCTAGCTGCTATGGTTGATGGGTTCGGTAAAGAGGTCCTTCGTGGATTGATTAGCGAGTATGCGAAGGGACCAAGTGGAACAAGCAATTCTTCTGAGACGATGCCAGTTAGAGAATTGGATATGAGAATTCGTGTTGGTGAAGCTCTGGGGCAGGTCATCAGGCGGTGTGGAAGCGCACTAGGAAATTATGGTAAGTCACAGCTATTTACCCTTATCATCTAAATTTGTGGAGAGGACTATATATGAACTAGTATTTGTAATATCCCTATTGCTCACCGTCGAACCCATGGGATTTTGTGAATTGGTTTAACATTTACGGCATGCTAATATCAATTAACTTCGTTTACAGTGGATATTTTAGTACCTCCGATCTTTTCTATTGTGCGTGGAGTACATTTCCCGACAACGTTACGGACATCGGCAGTATCTCTACTTGCTACAGCTGTAGATACATATATACTCGCTCTCAGTATGTATGCTGCGGATTTATTAACAGCAATGGTGGACCTCATCCAAGTTGAATCTGTGGCTGCCCAATCAAAAGCGAAACTGGAGAACAAGGGTATTGACACCGAAAATGAGGCTGGAGCATCTTCTAGTGAGTCGAATAGAAAAGTCACTAAAGTGGGGTAAGGAACATATTTCTTATTGGGTGACGACGGAATAATGAACTATTGGTAGCGAAAAGATATCCAATGGGAAACAAGATACCAAGGGGAAGCGGGTGGAGTCAGCCAATGGGCTAAAGGATCGTGCTTCTCTTGACAATGAAAACATCAAAGATGAAGAAGATATCTATCAGAATACAATGGATTCCCAACCAACTTCATCCAATCCCAAGTTTCCACCACTGAGACGAGCGGCTTTGCATCTTCTATCGTTGTTTGCGCGGGCTATGACTAAGCAGATCTACGATCATAATGAAGTACCTATTGATATTTCCGGTTTGGTGCTAAGAAGAGGAAAGACGACAATGGAATACATCTCAGTAACGGATGTAGATGACGTGGTCCGGGTTATGGCGCGAGAGACTGGTGAACAACTAGAGCAATTACAGAAAGCCTTAGTTGGATTATAGTTTTTTTTAGCGTACTGATGAAGGGTTATAATATGGTCGGTTTAGATCTTTGGAGTAGGTTGACTCGAGATGGCATCGGGCACGTGTAGCTTATGAATGATCTGTGTCTTAAATGACGAAGAGGGGAGGGGAGGAGTTATTGAAGTCTTCTGAAATCTAATTCTGCTTCTGCACACGCGCAGTTCTTGGTTGGAGTGGGTTGAGACATTCGGATCTGAGACAGGATTCTTAATTCTTCTCTTTAGACTTTATCCTATTTAGAGACTGTATCTCATGACTGAATGTTTTATGAAATATGACCTGGGTGCGCACGGGAAAATGGGCGCTTGGAATTGATTCAGAGCCGAGTCTCGGCTAGAGTTGCTTTATTTGGACCTAGACTCAGGTCGATAGTGTCATACCCGCCCTGCGGCTTTCGGATGATCGCCGCCCGGCTGCATTTCCTTTGCAGAATGTATTTTAATTCCATAATTCTATATAACATTCACTCTTCTTTTAACTTCTCTTAAATCAACTCAAACATTTCCGTGGCCCGTGGCCGCATCCACCATCCTGGAACTCCATCAATCTCGTCCTCACCCGTTAGCAACGCGTATTTAAAGCTCAGAGTCAACAATCTCTGCTCAAATTTCCAGTCTCTTCTTCTGACTCTGTCAAACCACATCCCCACACCACTCTTTCCACCACCAACGACCACCACATCTCCTGAGTGCGAATTTCATCCTTCATTGCACGACACCAACTTCTCAACATGGATCCTATAGTGGCATTCGGGTTGAGCGACATTACCGACATCACATCTGATTGGGATGCCGTGTCATCCATGGCTCTGGACGAACAACCTTCACTATGTGCCGACTCTTCCACGACCAGCTCAAAGTCAGACCGGGGTTTCTCCCCTGGCGCAGTCCTGACTCCCCCTGTAAGTCCGATCGCATCTATTCTAGTATTAAGGCGCCATGTCACTTCAGTTATCATCGTCATAAATTTCTTATTTCCTTGCAGTGTGGTTTTGATACTTATGCTCATAACACTATTATTGATAGGATTCTAATGCCAGCTCTCCAATTGAGAATAACAAGGTAGAAGGAAATGCGTGCATCTCTGTTTCTACGACCTTCTTTCCGTCGGCGAATATCGACACACTACCCACAGATATCATAATCCTTGCATCTGACTCTGTGTTCTTTTACGTTAGCAGTGAGAGACTGCTCTCGGCATCATCAAATAATTTCAATGGGCGCCTCCCTGTTAAAGGCGACACAATTGATGCAGAACCCATTATTTCACTTCCAGAATCATCAGCAGTGCTGAACATTGTTTTACATACGGCTTATAACATGTCCTGTCTGCACTACGCACCCAGCTTAGCGGACCTCGAAGCAGCTGTTTCCTCCATGAAATTGTACGGCTTGCATCCGCAGAAATTTATCGTACCAAATACCCCTCTATTCCTGACTCTTCTCACTTACGCGCCCATTTCTCCTCTTGATCTTTATGCCCTTTCTGCTTCTAACGACCTTCACGATCTTGCTGTCACGACTTCCTCCCATCTCTTATCTTTTCAACTCCCAACGCTTACCGATGCCTTGGCGGAGAAGATCGGCCCAATTTACTTGAAGAAACTTTTCTTCCTTCATCTCGGCCGGACCGATGCGGTATGTCATCGTAAATTTCTGTGATCTTCATAGTTTAATCTCACCACGACGTCACCATCCTTTTTTTCGATTTGATTTGATTGTTTTTAGCTCAAGAGATTAATATTGACACCACCGCATCCTCATGCTCCGACTCCTCATTGTGATTTTACCGAGCAGAAAAAGATTACACGCGCCTGGGCTCTGGCGAGTGCATATCTTACTTGGGATGCGCGTCCAGATTTGAGCGTTAGTTCGTTGGAATCAGCACTAAACCCTTTGGCTGATCACTTGACTTGCGATGAGTGTCGCAAGACCTTGCGTGATCGGATACGTGATGTTGTCATCCAATGGGCGCAAGTGAAGGTTTGTCCCGATCTTCTTATCTTATAATAGAACGTTGATACTCACGTTAATCTATTTTTAAACATATTTTTTCCCCTTTAATCTAGCCAACCATATAAATGCAATTCGTCTATGTTTCACGAGGTTCTTCTCTCATACACAATTCTCTTCCCGACATTTTCGGTTTATCTTTCACTTGACTTCCGAGACTCGTCAAGAAGTTGTACGAAACGAAAGAAAAAATTAAAAAGGTATCGATACGAAACGGCACAAGGCTTGACTAATTTGCATCAGCAACATTATTATATTCACTGAGACACGAAAATTCTTTCCTCATGATAATCAAATACACGTTTACTGGTTAGGAATTCCGGTTTTCTCATTCTTTTTTTGACCTTCCATTTTATTCTGTTTTCCAGTTTCATTCCATTCCTGCATCAACATTTGTATTTGTATTCAAGAACTCCAATTCTCCGCGTTTTCCCTTTTCTTTCGAGTTTCGTTCTCAATCCTTGCTCCCTCGTCACGCATACATGATCCCTGGCGAGGCTGAGTATTCTTGTACGGACTATTGTTATAAACTTATAAACGGTGTATTCTTTGTCTCCTTTCCCTCAAGTAAACTTATATTTTTAACATGCATCCTCCTTTGTAAAGGTCATTATACACGAAACTACTGTGCATTGTTTTTTTCCATCTATTCTTCCTCTTTTTTTCTCCTTCTTTATTCTTTTATTCCGGTTTTTCACTTCTCTTTTTTTTCAAGATGAGATTAGGCTACATATATACTTTTTGTTCAGTCGTCTCTCACTTTTATTCTGATACCCTCCTCTGTTTCTCTCGCTATCGAATCCAAGCAATCAATTCAATTCAATTCAACTTTACACTTTACATATCATACAACTTCCTCAACTTGCGTAGCATTCACGTAGAATACGCCTCCTCTATTTTTTCTCGCTCTTCTCAATAAAAAAGACATCGTCTCGCGCACATACATTCCGATGTGCGAGCTTCTCTCTTTTAAATCTAAAACTTAAAACTGGAACAATACAATAATTCTCCCTCCGCCCTTAAACTTTCATTTCGTACTTAATGTTTGTGTGTGAAGTGAATGAATGAAAAATAATGAATGGAACGGTCGTTCTTAATGATGGGACTCGGGTGCATGCATTCCCTAGTATCTAACCGCGTTCATTCTAATAACAGTGATATAGATTATATGTATATGTGTGTCTGTGTGTCTTGGTTTGATAAATGAGTAATCGGGATGAGGTAACCTAGAACTGGAACTTAAGCTGATAATGAAATTCTAGATCTGGGTCTGGGGGCTGGGTCTGGGTGGTTTGGGAAGCGGCGAATGTGGATGATTTACATTTTATTGTTATTTTATCTAAATTATCTGAATTATCTATACTATCCACACTATCCACACTATCTAGCCGGTTTATTTCCTTATCTATAGACTTAGGCACGACTTTTTCGGAAACTGCCAGTTATATGGTGGCTACGGGAACTATACAACTCAATACGGGGTATCCGTGCCCCCTACCTTTTTTTTCCATATTGAACAAGAACGGAATGGCGGTGCTGGTAGTGGTAGTGGTAGTCGCACTCATCTAATTACTAACAATTCATAGCTCCAATAACTTGAACTTGAACTTGAAATATATACATATACTAATAACGTCGTTGGTTTGAGTTTCAATTCACATTTACCAAAAAAAAATGAGGACCGGCTTATAGTGATCCCGATAGTCTGTATCCCCCCCACCCCCCTCCAATCCATATATCCCGTGCATTATGACTTATGACAATATCGGTCTATCGGTCTATCTTTACTCCATTACATCTTTATTGAATCCACCCCTCTTCACCTCCCCCCTGGAATGTATGAGATGGTTAGAGTTGGGTGTGTGATTCTCCTCAGGATCACGGACTCGGGAGACGCAGAACGGAAGAACGGAGGAGCGGAGGAGTAGGAGGACGGAAGCGAGTTGGGGGAGTAAAGATATCCCGCTTTGTATTTTTTTTTCTTTTTTTGCTGTCTAAGGTCTACGCTGTCTGTGCAAGATAGATATACGGATGGTCTATTACTTTACTTTTGATAGATGTTATTGTGATGTTTTTTATAACATCCTAAACTGATATGATATGGAATAGTAAGAGAGAGATAATAAATAAGTCGTAGAGAGATTCTTTAATTTGATATATAATCTACTTTTATTCTTACACCCACAAAGTCAACACCAATATCCGGAGACTGCCGAGGTTAGTGCGGGAGGAGTGAAGGAAAGGGACGGAAGTGAGGAGGGAAGATCAGCGGATGACTTTGTGGGTGTGGATGTGGGTGTGGATATGGCGGTGGTGTGGAGTATAGTAAAAAAGAATGAATTCCAATGCTGTGCTGAAACTGGGACCAGACATCTAAAGCAAAGCCAAAGCAATAAAGCAGTACTCAGGGGGCGGGGAAAAGAGGGATTTAGGGGCGAGAGGAGGGGGGAAGAGGGGTTAAATACATCCATACATCCAATTCTACATTTGGAATATGTACGCGCGTGCTCTTGCCGTCCGAACCGCACTTGTATGCGACATGGGAGCTTTTTACCGGGTCGGCAGGGACAGGACAGAAAGAAAGGAGTTCACAAAGGGAAGAGAGGGGGGGGGCATGCAGGTCCTTCAATCCTTGAGAGCGCTCATTCGTTTGCGTTTCTCATTCTTAATTTTATGTATCTCTTCTCGTTTCCCGAAATCGGAATCATGTAGTTCCTATAAAATAGTATGGAAGGTGTTGTAAGATAGAAGGTCAGTCAATTAGACAGGATTGTAATGAAGGCGCAGAATAGAAAGGAAGAAGGATAAAGCATTGAGACAATTGTGAAAAGAGGGGGAGAGAGGGGGGAGAGAGAAGGTCATGATGGAGGCACATTTCAAATGAGGCTATGTGTGTACGTACCATGTTAGCGAGCCGCTTTGCAGTAGCCACTTCATTGAGTTTCTCAAGTACTCTCTCTTCCGGAAGAGTCATTTCAACAAGTTTGGTCTCTAAAATTAGTTCATTCTATGATCAATACATTATAATGAACAAAAAAGTTACTATATACACTTACTAATTCGTTCCTCAATTTTAAGAACACGCTCTTCGTCTCTTTCAGTAACGAAGCTTACCGCAAGACCAGAACGGCCACGACGCGCGGTACGACCTACTCTATGGGTATACTCTTCCGGTTCTTGGGGCATATCCCAATTTACGACCAACGCAACATCGTCAATATCCAAACCACGAGCTCCGACGTCTGTTGTCACAAGTACGGGAACGACTCGAGCCCGGAACAAGCCAAGGGCATTCAGTCGTTCACGCTGAGTCAGTCTTGAGTGTAATGCGGTACTGCGGATACCGAGTGTTTTAAGGAGGGCAGATACGAATGCAGCAGTGCGTGTTCGGGCACAGAATATTATCGTTGGTGGGGGTTGTTCGATTGCGTCTGGATCGTCTGTAGATGTTGACTTGTGGGAAGATTTTATTGTTGATTTACCTTTGTACTTTTTTGGCTTCGTAGGTTCAGGAGGGGAAACACGCATATTTATGATACTGTCTGGTGGATTGCAAAGGAGATGAAAGAGATACGGCTCGCGAACATGAGAAGGGACAAGTAGGTAGAATTGTTCGAGAGTCTCGACTGTTTCAACACTGTCGTATTGTCATTAGTTTTTCTAGTATGTAAAGTCATAAAATAAGAATGAACTCACGTTGCAGTCATTCTATGTACAAATGGCTTTTGCTTCCCTGGACGTGGTGGGGCCGAGATCAAAGCTTCTATTGAATCTGTCATTGTTGCAGTGAAAAGGCATGTCTGTCGCTCTTTTGGTAGTACCTCGAAAATGTGAGAGAGCTCGGGGGCAAAAGTGGGTGTTAGAAGACGGTCTGCTTCATCAAGAACCTATGATATTGGAAGTAATTACGTTAACGTACTATTATAAAGAGTTATAAGAAGCTCTTACCAGAAACTTAACCCTGGATAAGTCCCATTCACCACTTGAACTTTTAAGATGGTCCACAATGCGTCCAGGTGTTGCAACAACTACATGTGGCCGATTATTCAGCTCGATAGCTTGGGCAATCATATCCATCCCACCAACAATGACCGAAGTCTGAATATTTAAGGGGGAGCCAAGAACAGCGAATTGTTCTGAAATTTGGAAAGCAAGTTCGCTGATATTCAATTAATACATGTTTACTCAGCTAAAGGACCGAGCGCACCGAGTAGGAGTGAGTACTAGAGCATATATCCCATAAGGATCTACAGAAAGCTTTTGCAGAATTGGAAGGGCAAATGCAATTGTTTTTCCTGAACCCGTTTTGGCATTCCCTACGCAGTCCCTACCTTCGAAAATAGTACTGTCAACCCGAAAGCATGGGGAAAGGTTATGAAAACTTACCAGCAATTAATGGGGGGATACAAGCTGCTTGGACCTCTGTTGGAGCACGAATAGACATTTTCGAGAGGGAAGCTACTAAGGCCTTCGATACACCAAGGTCTACAAATGCAACATGCTCCTTAGGAGTTGAATCTTTTGTCCGCGAAGCACGTTCTGGAAGTGGAGTTCGAGCAGGTAACTTCAACCGAGAAACTCTATCATCAGGAAGTAAGTTCGATTTCAGTTCTTCGCCTTCAAGCTCTTCTTCCTCTTCGGCTGCAACGCTAGGTCCATCTTCGTCCTCTTCGCTTTCCTCACTAATGCTGTTCCGACGCATGTTCGGATACTCAGGATCATCTGAGTGCAATGTCTTTTCTTTACTTATTTTACGTCGCTTTCGTTGAGGCTGTTCAATCTGTTTGAGTAAATCATCCGCATCCAAGTCATCAAGCTCCCACTCCGGAGATTTCATTTTCGTTTGAAGATTGAGTATGGGCGGAAATTATATATGTATATATACTAAATATAAACTGTCAGAAGTTTGTAAATTCTGGCACGTGGTAATGATCGACAAATTTTTATACTGAGTCAGTGACTATTGTTGTCCAAATACAACTACGTCAGTCAGTCGTCTATTCCCCTCAACTATGCAACTTGTTGACATCCTTGATCGATAAGAGAAATCGTTTTGGATATTCAACTCGCACTTTTCATGCCTAATACCGTGATGCAGGTTGCATGAACATTTTACGAACATCTTTAATTCGATTTCTGTACATATTCTCTAGACTTAACCCCCACTCTTCATCGAAAAAAGTACATACGATGGCTACTGATTCAAAACTAATTACTCGTATTTGCGATCCTAAATCAATCACTTTTCCTGGCTCTTTGAATGCATCAGATTTACCAAAGATCTCTTCTCAGGGAACTGAGGATGCACTCAAGTTGGCTGCCCACCATCTCGTAGAACTTGAAGATGTTGTCGCATTTCCAACCGAAACAGTATATGGCCTTGGTGCGAATGCGCTATCCCCTAACGCAGTATCTCGTATCTTCTCCACAAAGGGCCGTCCACAGGACAATCCCCTCATAGTACACGTCTCCTCCCTTCCTATGCTCAGGGACATTCTCCCCAAAGATTACACTATATCTCCAGTTTATCAAGCTTTAATATCTAAATTCTGGCCTGGTCCACTTTCCGTTTTATTCCCAGCAAATGCCGACGTCATTCCAAAGAGCGTGACGGCAGGGCACGCCACAGTCGCTATTCGAATGCCCTCTCATCCCGTTGCTCGTGCTGTTATTGCATTTTCTGGTAAACCCATTGCCGCTCCAAGTGCAAACACTTCTGGTAAACCAAGTCCGACGCGTGCGGAGCATGTGGTCCAGGATACGGGGTCCACGGGAAAACTGTCTTTACTTCTCGATGGTGGCCCTTGTGCGGTTGGGGTGGAAAGTACGGTTGTTGATGGGCTAGATCCGGATGGGAATTTGCGTATCTTGCGTCCTGGGGGAGTGACGGTGGAAGACTTAGAGAAGGTCGTTGATAGTCTGAACTACCAGAACGGGAGGAGGCCGAAGGTACTTGTCCATAGGCGCGATTATGAGGATAAAGTCATTGAAATTGCACCTACGACACCAGGGATGAAATATCGGCACTATTCTCCTTCCGTGCCTGTTATCATGCTTTTGACTATCTCGAAAGATCCTACCGGTAAAGCCTCGCTATCATTCGCAGATGCTATCAAAGGAGTCTCCGAGTCACTCAAAACAAAAGGCGACTCTTTACTGAAGCTAGGACTCCTTGCAACATCCGATTCGCCTCTTTGGGAAAAGCATCCGATCGAAGGGGTAGATATTGAAAAGTTTGTACTTGGAAAAAGTAGCGACCCTGCAACGAGTGCAGCCCGGCTATTTGACGGACTTCTTACTTTGGAAAGACGCGGTGTTCAAGCTATACTTGTTGAGGAGATTGCTGAAGATCACGAGGGTCTCGCTTTTATGAATCGCGCCCGTAAAGCTGCAGGGGAATCAATTTATGTTTATTAATGAACTCAATCTACGGTTGGTGCATTCAAGTAATGTTTACGAATTGTCGTGAGCTCAAACATTATTGATTTCAAGTATTTAGATACATCTCAGAGCAATATTTTAGACTTGCAGGGCTATTCGAACCAGTAATCAACGTACGTCAAATTTTAAGGTATCATCTCGTTTCAGGCGTAGGGAGGTTGGTTCTCCTTCGTTGTTGGACAAAGGAACAAGTGAATTTTCAATACACTTACCTTATCGTGCGTTCCCAAAGAATCAGTATTGATATCTATATCCGGATACGGAGTATATCTACGTGGAGCTAACGCGTCGTCATTACCGACGGATTTTACTCAAGAATGGATAATCTCTTTTACATTTGTCGGGGAGGGAGTTACGATTTGTCCGCATACCGCGTGTATTTCTCGGGATCATCATATTTGATTTGCTAGTTAGTGATGAGCTCGGATGTCGTATCTGAAATGCGGTGAAGGCCGTTTCTAGTGTTCTGTGGCTAAGAATTACAACGGTGTAGCATTCATCCCGTCTGTATAGCACTTCCTTTGCCACGAGCGGCCCATATTTGCGCTGTATATCATATATTATCCTCACTTTTTCCTTTCGAATATCTGGAACTGAGAGGATCACCAGAAGTCATGCATATTTGGCTGCTTGACTTGGTGAAAAGTTATCGGTAATTGTAGTCAGTTCAGTGTCCACAGGCACTTGTTCTTTGAAAAGAAACCATTGTCCAGCCATGCTCCTGAGTCTATCTCAATTTACAATGCTTAAGATGCCTTGTTGATTCATTACTCATACAACATCGATCTCCTGTACGTTACCCAAACAAACGAGTTTTCATGACAACTTCGTATTTTTAAAGAGATGAGGCAATCAAGAACACAGGCCGGTACATCCGAATATGGACATACCAGATATTAGCTGACAAACGCATCATTATCAGCTGTATTTGCCTCAGGTCTAGGGAATCCCTGTACTTCCGATCTACGACGTAAATTCTAACTCGATCATTTGGGGTACCGCTTTTTCTCGCGTTCCCGATAATAACTCGCCCGAAGTCGCCGTGTGTCCGCAGGTAAGTTGAAATACGCATTTGCGCCCAAATCCAGCAAATAACAATTTCCTGAATTTTATTACTCTTTCAAGATGGCCATAAGCACTTCACTCGAGCGCTTTAACCACTCCTTTATATCTACATATCAAGTCAAATTTTCCTTGGAGTTCTTGATCCCGGAGTCCTCGTAAGTCCCTTTGAACTTTCTTGTCACCGTTTTATCAGAACTCATCGATTGACCCATAAAATATTCAGCTACTTTAACAATTATACAACAAGGCTATTAAACTAGGTGAGAGGTCATTACAATACATAAAATAGACGATGTTAACATATAATGCTGGCAATCATTGGAAGTGAGGTACAGTCAAATTAAGATCGGCGATTAAATAATGATTAGATTGCCTTTTTGCGTTTAAGATATCCGACGGCCCAATCTGTAACGGTCGTAGCTTCTTCCGCGCGCACACCCGCCTCTTAGGAAATTATCGACCTGAATGGAGAACCTTAACGGGCTCTTCTTAGATGTCACCTCAGTGCTCCAGTTTTTCGTTGGATAATTCAAGACAATCCGACAAATGGTTTTCCTTGCATGAGTATAACCGCAATAACCAAATATGCCAAAACTTCGTTTGTTAATCCACTGGGGACGATTTTAATCTCTACCCCATTGATGTAGTAACAAAAACCAAGTATATTATCTATGTTATTAGGTGGATGTAGCTAAAAACAAGTCATAAACTTGGATCAAAAAAGATTCAAGTGGACGGGATGCTAAACTCACATAAAACCCCTTATTATCATAGGTCCAAGCATAGTTATCATCCCTGATAGCTATATACTTATCTCTGTAGATAGTAAAGTTTAATCAGGTGAAATGGTAAATTGTGCAAGGAAAAGCACTCACGTCCTGCCTTTACAAGTCCGCTCTTTCAAGAACTCGGCTTTTTCTAACCTCCGATCGTATATCTCCACTAGAGGTACATGGCCATCCCAAGAAATAGTCGCAACAATACCGTGTATGGACCTGATATGCGACTGCGATCCATTTGTTTCTACACGATAGAACGCGCGACTATTAGGTCCAACAACGGCTAGGCATTTCTGGGTTCCTTGAGCCAAAAATCGGAAGGTAAAGGGATCCCCGATGAGTCCTGGGGGTAGTATCCCTGGGGTAGCTGCTACAGGCAAGACTCCGTACGCTGTCTGTGCGGGGAACCACGAACTGGATTGGGGAGTGCCGGGGACGAAAGAGCCATCGTTTGGCCATGACGCCTCTGGATCCCAGCCTCCTTGAGCGAACGGGTTGCTGCGAAGGGTAGACATTATAGAGAGCTTAACTGCTAGAGAAGTGGAGGAGAGTATAGAGTATGAGATTTGGAGAGGATGTATCGATGAATTCCTTCGAGGATGGTATCTTCATGTCCTCCTGAATGCTACTTTATACGAACCAAAAACTTGAGATTTTTTCAGATATCAAAATCTCTAAGTTAACCCAGCTGTGCTCGTGTCGCGTTCTACCGATTACCGATTATTCGAGACATCTTCTGAACAGACCGAAGGGTAATAACTTAACGAGATTGAAAAAAAAATTAAAAGAAAGGGAAGAGGTTAAAGATGATCACAGATCTAATGAAGTTGCTCTAGAAAAATCAAATAATAAGAATCCTAATATCCCTATGGACTCCAGCGCCTATTTGTGTCGTTTGTGAAAAGGGCTGTGGTTTATTATTTTTCTTTCCAGAGGAACACTTTTTCCAGTTAATCGGTGGTCCGAATTCCGTACAAGATAATTCGACCCCGACCTCGTATTACTGAGTATAGTAAAACAAAGGGATATAACACTAGTACCCCGGTTATGCTATGCTAGCGGTATATGTGACTGATCCTTTGTATTACCATATTTGTAGAATGGGTCCTTCATATAAGTTTTCGTAGATTAACAGCCGTGTCTTGAGTCACGACTGCTGTATCAACCTTTATTCACAAGCGATAAACTAGCAATATCATTTTTTAGTATAAGTAAATATCATAAAGTTAGGTCGAAAATAAATTATATGTGTCGTGTTGATTAGATCAGTCTCGAAGAGATTTGCGAGATAACCTTTATAGTCCTTTATTCTACTTAGTCGTAAAAACAGAAGATTATCAGGGACGTGCCACGAGGCAGCCAATGGGTATCAGACTCTTTTCCTGAAAAAATCGGTAATGCTATTCTACAAATGGCTCTAGCCACTATAATCACATTTAATCATATTTTTGAATCTGAGTCTCACCCTTGTGATGAAAGTATCAATTATCAAATAGTTGAGAAATCAAATTTTTATATGACGGGCAAGTTCAAATTTCCGAAATTTTGATAAATTGTAAGGAAAATTGCAATCAGTAAAGAGGTTGGGACTACTATTTCATAACGAGTACACAGGGAGTACTGTACGTATATCTACATGTTAAGTATATGTCTAGCGGATGGAACTCACGATATGGCACAGAAGGATTATGTTCGAAAAAAAATGAAAAAAGTAAAGATTGACTTCAACGATCTAAAATAAACAAGTGCTAAAGCCGCTTCAACCCATTCATATCGCTCATATCTAACTTCTTTAAAAAATATGTGGCGGAAATTAATAGCGAGAAACTCGACAAATTTCAAAAGCCAGTAGGTACACTATATCATACTTCCTCACATTTTTGAAGAGTAGTCGATTGGTATCGAGGACTTAGAGGATATATTATAATATGAGGTTGAACAGATCGCCCCACGTTGTTTTAGGCGCCAAAATGCATGCTTAATATTTTTTATGTCATGACATGTGCTCTTTAGTAGACCGCAGTTGCCCCATATAGAAGATAAATGTCCCTGGAGAACTTGAACACGAGCTCCCCGGTGTCCGTGATATGACTTCAATTACAGTCGAAAAGGAAACTATGTAATGTATAGAAAAATCGGAGAATGCTAGGGACAGGCAAAAATATTCGGGAATTGTTCTCCAGACGCCCAGCTTGCTAGTACGTATGCTAAGAACCTGATTTTATGATATAGTTAATGTTCAAACTTATATTATATTCTTACCGAAATGCCCGAGGTGTCAGATTCATCCCTCAAGAGCTTGTCCCTCCAAAAGTTTAGGAATGAAAGTAAAATTCGTCTATAACGACTTAAACATTGTCCATAGATTAAGCCTTGGATCATAGATACGAATACATTGTGATACAGATATAAAACTCTCGATTACCTGTGCGATCTCAGTATTCAACCAAAATATAATCGAGATAAAGATAGATGATATCATGATATCAAAGAAGAAATGTTATAACGGAGAAAAAGCAGCCAATAAATGACTCGAAATACGCGGGCAAAATCCGAGTTCCAGGTCGTGAGTGAGAACAGTATCAAGAGAAGTATTAGGAAGAAAAAAAATTCAGGTATGATCTATTGGATCCTATTTTCATTTAACAGTCCTCATTTCTTTATACGCAGAGAAAATACCTCAATCGCGGCTGAGGCGGGCTTTCCGGGTTTGATCTGCTTCAGACCCGAGAAAATGAAACAACAGTTAGATAATTTATTTGTTATTTTTAAGTGTTCTAGATCATTACGAGTCAAGTTTGGGTTGAATGGAGTTAGAATGATCCACTGATAATAGTGAGATTAACTAATGGGCAAAAATGACTATTGTAAGTAAGTAACAGGCTGAAAGTGTTACGTTATTAATATCAGTCACGAGAACTTAGGTAATACTTCGTGACAATCACAATCCGGGCTGCTTTAGGGCCGGTCGCGGTAATGACCTCCGTTTCATCCAAAAGAGTCACGGCATCTAGCGATAACGACTTAGTAACTCTCTACTTGTTCCATCACCGTCGTCACTGGCAAGCTCACGAGCGTGCGAGTTTTAACTGAGCGGAAACGAGGACGTTGGAGGCAGCGCGAGGTCTGAATTAGCAGTGGTGAAAGCGTAAGGAAGGAAGATTCAAATAGTTGCAGTCATGGCATTCCAGTTCTCGAAAAAGGGTTGCTTCAAGTGTGGTAATTGTGAGTACCTCTCCAGACATTTCACCCCTTAATATTAACAGTTGTTATAACTAATGTGTATTTATACTAGTGGGTCACATTGCGGAGTCGTGTACGTCTGAGGAGAGGCTCTGTTACAACTGTCATCAGCCGGGTCATGAATCTAGTGCATGCCCCGAGCCTCGCACAGTTGCTGGAAAACAGTGCTACTCTTGCGCAGGTGTAGGACATATTCAAGCTGAGTGCCCTAACCAAAGAAGCCAGGGAAATGCCAACCAGAAATGTTATGTACGTCGTCTTAGTTCCGAACAAACTCGAAACCACCTGTAACGATATATGCATATGTAAAATTTTTCTTCAGGGCTGTGGTCGCTTTGGACACATTGCACGCTTTTGCCCCGCATCCTCAGGTGGTGGTTCTTTCGCATCGCGTGCACCTCCCCCAGGTCGTTCTTTGAACACATCTGCTATTCCACCAGTGAAGTGTTTCCGCTGCAGCGGCTTAAACCACTACTCCAGGTCGGTTGACAGACAACTTCTTTATTCTCGAACGGGTATTTAATAATTACAAATTACTTTCAGGGACTGTCTTGCCCCACCTGGAACTACCATTGGCGATCAAGTTATCGTAACCAACGGTGGCGTAAACTCCTCCAACAGCCACAAGACCTGTTACAGGTGCAAGGAGGAAGGTCATGTGAGTACCCTGAGTTAGTGACGTATCATGACAGATTCTTATAACGTTTTAGATTGCGAGAGACTGTCCTCAGAGCTCTGAGATCTCACCCTAAGCACAAGAAGAAATGTAGTTTTATTATTTACTTACAGAATATGCTTGATGAAACTTGATACAAGTATCTATTATCATGATATTCTCTTTCCCGGCTTATATATGACTTTACTAAAAAAATTCATGTATGAAATTGTGTTACGTGCTTGATTTAATTTCACTTATTTCACAATTATTTTCTGCATTCCTAAAGTCGACAAGAAAAATAGAATCAACTGTGATACCGTGATAATCTAACATTTCACATAGCGCACAACGTCATCGACGGTCTAACTAACCGCACACAACACTAAACGAAGAAACATAGATCTTGTGGGGGAACAGAAGAAGAAAAATAAAATCCAAAACCAGAACCAGAATAACATCCATTGCACCGTGGCAAAAAAGATATATACAAAGAAGATTAGACTGAACTTAAAGTGGGTATATGCAATGTGACTGCCTTAAGGGGGAGGGAGGGAAGGGAACCTATGAAGTGTACCACCAAGTTCCATAGAGAACTCCAGCGCCAAGGTCGGAGAAGAACTGGAACAAACCGGGAGAGAAGTCGAGTCCCCCCTTGGGGCATCCGGGGCACTGTAATGTTATTATAAGAAATACGGATCTTATATACAGGAAATAGAAATTCATATACCTCATCAACGATTTGAGCTTCGGTTTGTTTGCCGTTGATCCAAATACCAATCTTCTTCCAGCATTGTTCACCGTTACCAAAGTCCTGGGGAGGAGGTCAAGGAGATTATTTCAGCTATGATGACAAAGAAAACTTACTTGAGAGTTTAATGCAACAATCTGTTGAACCGAACATTAGAATGAACAACTAGCGTGATAGATCAAATCAATGAAACTTACATAGTCAGTATCCTGATTCCATCCACCACATGCTCCCCTAAGAATAAGAGAAATCAATTTCGTGATTTAGAACAAGCGAAGGCAAATTTGCAAATACTCACTGTCCAGTTTCGTAGTACGTAAAGCGCAATGAAGCATCACGTTTTTCAACTTCGGTAGGTTCCCCGACAATAGCAGGAGTGGCGACTGGTGCGGGTTCCGTTGGGTCGATGACAGAGGGGGGAGGGGCCTGACTGACGTTAGGATCATCAGTAGACCTGACCCGTATCATTTTGTTGTGAGCACGACGGCCATTATGAGAGTGAGCAGGATCCGTGACAGATGCTGCGGCGGAAGCAAGGAGAGCAAACAAAACGAGTGAGAAACGAGCCATTGGGATTGTGCGATTAGTGTTCCTCTTTTCAATAGTGTCTTTTTCAAATTCTTTTCTCGAGTTAAGGAGTAATGACAGACTGAGTGAGTAAGGGAGATGGTTAAATATCCCAGTGAAAGGAGAGAGTTTCTCTGCAAAGGTGAGGGAAGAGAATAAGAAAAAGAGTGATCGTACAACCTCAGAAGAGTGCCCTTTTCTTAGTCAATCATCCTTATATTCCGGATTATAAAAAGGTCTAGGCATATTCTAGCGTTCAGCGAAGCTCCAAGCGATCACATAGAAGTTGTTTGGGGTGGATCGCTCTATTTTGCCGATTTGACGACATAAGCTACCCTCAACATAAATGCTCCACTAAATAAGAATAAACAAAGTTAAAAATAGGTATTATCTCATATATTTGATTGAGGATTCGCTTACAACCAGTATGTGTTCCCACCTTTAGTCCATTTCCAATGAAAGAAATGTTTGTACCAAAGATTTGTTTTTTCAAACCAATACACAAAGCAGACAGGAGGGGCATTTTAAATTGATAAATGATTGTTTACTGTTTACTACTAAGCGTAATAGTCTACGGTTCCCAAGCAAGCGAGAGTACTGATGTGACGTGATATGTTCCTGTCTATTATTTCTGACCTCGACCGTAGACCTCAATGCAACGATTCTCAAAAGCTTCTACCATCATAGAGGATACTTGTTTGAAAAATGTGGAGGATACGGCGGCGTATAACGGATTGGAAAAAGCAAATTCTAAATCTATTGATAGTAATGTCGGGCCTTGGTCATAAGGGTCGGTTGAGACGGAGCCCGTTTTACTGGGCTGCGGAGGAATTTTATTCGTGGGATTAAAACGCCATGTAGTAGTGAGCTTTTTGAAAAGCGGGGTATCAGAAGCTGCGACGGCCTAAGAGAATTATGGAGAGTATTTAATATTTGAATTCGGAAATAAAAATAGAATTCGAAAAATCTATAGCGAGTACGTACCTTCACGGACTCGTATGGCCTACATATTACTTCGCTCACGTAGCTTTCCTTGAATGCCAAGAATCCGACTGTAAGACGTGCATCCTTTTTTACTATAGTATTGTGAGTCACGTTAGATGTGACGGGCTTGGAAGTCAAGACCTTGGACTCGACACAGTAAGGGACAAATCGGTAATAATTATCTACGTCTGCAACGAGATCATAAAGCTGTTTTTGTGAGTAGCTAATATATTATTAAGTCAGTAAAAACGTGACAAAAAACCAGAAGGAAGCAGTCACGTACGGAAGAACTTTACGCTCTTGATACTTCTGTTCATCGCCGCCACCTTCGGGAGACTTGTTATTAGAGAAAGGAGAGAGTGAAGATAAGTCAGGAACACCAAAGAATGTTCTTATGCCATTATTTCTCCGACATTGAGCTAGGCTTGCTCTGCCAGAAAGCAGGATTGAACGATGGCCTAGTAGGAAGTAACCGAATCTCATTAAGATATTCACAAGTTCAAATTTGGAAGTGAGATCAGCAGTTCTGTCGTGAGATTCAACCTCTTTTTATGGAAACAGTACATCATACTTAGATATTAATAGAACCGATATAAAGATCCCATTGATGACCTAAAAACAACCGCCCGGGTTTTTCATAGTTTCTTCTCATCTACTTTCATTTGTTCCTCGTTTTTTCTTGTTGTCTTTTCATTATTCACTACACCATTTACACGCCGAGAGTGCATTTGGGCGTCTCTGCACACGGCTATGCAAACAAAGCACCTCCAATTCACACCACTGGCTGGCTTTTAAGAAAACTTAACTGTCAATGCGGCGGACGTCTTTTATCAGGATACATCCCTTTTTGGATCCATTTCGATCGCGTTTGTTCACGAAGAATGGGTTTCCTAGGTTGTCTGTATCCACTAGAACTAGTAAAACATGTCTCAACTCGGTACAACTGGGGGCTTCATCCGGAAGTGATGAGTCTCTTATCAAGTCCGTAGTTTTCCTTGTATTTTTCTGTAAACAATAAAGAGTAACATACACTTGATTTGTAGTGTGCTCAAATTGCGATCAACTGGGATCTATGAGCCTGCCGAGTTGAGAAGATTCAATATGGAAAATAGGAGGTCGCATCCCTATGCACAATGCAAATTCGTTTCTGAACGTCTATACAAACGTACTGTACATAAAAATCTTGTGGCTAGAAAGCCGCTTTCGGGCCCGCCTATGTATGATATTATGGACTTCAATAAGGAAATACACACGATACCATTTATCATGGGTGCTCCTTTTTTCTTAGCTCCAATAATGGCGCTTTTGAAGTCTACCTTTGTACTAAAAGCAAGTGCTGCTGTCTATACTTTCATTAAAACTAGCTTTGTTGCAAAAGCATTTGCTTCTGTTGTTGCTTATCTCAAATCTGGAGCCGCGTTCAAGATTATTGGCCTCATTAGTCGTGGAATGTTATCGCTTGTCACACCACTTCGAGTGCTTTCAAAGAGGATCATGCACCTTTGGCATGGTGAAGAGCACATGAACACCATGAGGGCTAGTCAAAAGGCTGCAGGAGAAACTGGAGGGCGCAGACATTTCACAAGAACTACAAAATTTCTGATATGGACACCCTTAATTCTTTTGATTGTTGGTCTCCTCGCATCTATAGAGCATACACCAATATGGGGTCGCTGGAGGCTCATTATGATGAGTGCAGAAGAAGAGACTATATTTGTCGAGGAATTTTTGCGACCCGGCACGAATCATGACGATACTTCCAAGCGTGATTGGGTTGCTATTTTACGCGCTGCCTCTGGGGAAGAAAATGACCCTCCGGGAACGATCTCTGGGAGACTTGTCTTAGATCCAGCCACTGACTGGAGAGCTCAATGGGTAAAAGATGTCCTTACAAAGTTGGAGAATGGTTTACATCATCTTAACCTCAGTTCAGATGATAGTGAACAAATTTTTGAAATTATGGGTTCAGCTAGAAATGTTGGAAAAGGACAAATCACAAACGAAGACGTATCCTATCTCTTGGTACCCCCCGTCGACTATTCACTAGAGGTCCGACCTGCAGCCTTGAAGCACAAAAAACACTCTGGAGACTATCGTATTCGTAATACTCCAATTATCAGATATGGCTGTCTTGTCCTCGACTCTCCTGAATGTAATGCATTCAGTATTGGTTTTGGTCCTGCAACGTGCTCGGGAGCGAATAGTTTTGAAGAAGCTCCTGGAGTCATTGTTGTTTATACGGGATTGTTGGAGGAAATCTTTAGAGGTAGAATAAGTGAAGAAACGAGCTTGGATCGTGAAACTGAACCAAAAAGAGATTCCACGACCGATGCATTATTTGGTATCTTCAGACAGGCATCGGTTTCTTCCGGGAAAACTATTCCTGGGTTAATGATTTCAAAGGAAAAATCCGACCAGTTGGCTTGTACACTAGCACATGAACTAGCCCACATCCTTCTTTCCCACTCATTAGAGTCCCACCCATCTAATGATTTCTATGAATTTGCATGGACCCTAATAACTGACGGTAAGCTAAGCCCATTTCTACATTACCGATCTATTAAGGCTCATGGAATTTCAAGTTGTGCGTATCACTCTTTATCCAGTCACCATGTATCTAGGACCGCTATTTAATGACTGGCTCGGCCAACTGATTCGTAATAACTCCGCTCTAGGACTGAAAGTATCTAGTAGCTGCGCTTCACGAATGGCAGAAATAGAAGCGGATCTGCTAGGTCTACGGATTCTATTAGGGGCTGGAATCGATCCTCGAATTGCTCTTGATGATTGGGCCCCTGGTGGGCTCTTTGACCGAGCCGAGATGCGGGAGAAGGAAGCGGCTGCTTTAGATGGAGAGAACGATGACGAGAATAGCTTAGATGCTGAAGGTTGGTTGAATAGAAATGGGTTCACGCGCAGCCATCCGTTCAATTCCGACCGACATAAACGTATCCTGGAGGAACTTGAAGCGTGGGAGAAGATGGGAAAGGATGTTGTATTGGGCAGAAAGCCAGAGGACGACCAGACAACGACAACTCCCGCCAGCAATTAATCTCAATTTGACGATACTCATCTACGCGTATTTAATGGTTATTTTCTTTTACACACCCTTAATTTATCATACAAAATGTTACTTGTAGTCTATTTCCGGGATTAGCTAACTTAGTAGGTTTATCTGTTCTTTTTTAATCAAATACATACTCCCCTGAAGTTTCACGATTCGGATTACTATTTTTACTCGCTTTGTGTGTGGTCGTCGTTGACTATCTTGATGTGATGCGTGTGCAATCTATTCTAAATAGCCCCTAAGTATTCCATAATAGGGAATATGATCGCGTGAGAAAAAATATGCTAAAGTCTAAGGATCCAATCAAAAAGTGTTGATAAATTCTATTAATGGAAGTGACTACGCTCTTCGACGTCGAGCAACAACTTCTGCATGGCGTCGAGGCGAAGAATATTCGCTCTTGGACATATTAGTTGCCTACGCCGTTTGTTTATCTCGAACTTGGACATTTCGGCTTCTGAGACTACGTACACGTTTCCTGATAACTTTTAGACATCCGTCTTCTCGTGAGACTCAACTCTGGAACATCCGCGCCTTTCCGTCACTCTGAGACTGGCGACGCATTTAAAGAGACTACACGCTCTCTTGGCGCTAATTATTCTATTGATCCCCTGTTTTACTCTGATACATCACTCGTCTTGCTTGTGACTTCTTCAACACTAGGTTTTTCTCAAGTCTTCGGCTGTGTTATTTAGTATATTACTTGTTATAATGGATTTGGATTTCGACGAAATAAACTATGCAGATATGGAGCCGGAGTACGACATGGAGTTTGCTAACTATGGGCCAAACCCAATTGAGCTTCCCATGTCTCCTCCCCGCACTCCACCCCTTGATGCGGACCGCCAAAGATCAAGACGCGATGTTTCTCCGTTTTCAGAAGCTTCTTCAATGACTAGTGTTACTAGTACTGAATCTGTCGGTATGCATATTAAATATATTCAATATAAATGGTACATGCTGAATTTGCACAAGGATACTATAGAGAGGAATCAGGGAGGATGTTTCCTTCATTGGTGAGCAATATCGTATTACGTGTATAGTGTCTGTTATCTGAATTACGAGTTACTATTTTTACACATAACATCATAGCCGAGCATGCCTGTTGTAATGCCTGTAGATAACGCCGAGATGCGAAGAGTGAATATGCAATATACTCTAGTGAAGCTTGTCGCAGGTGACAACCATTACGAAGAAATCAATGAGCTACTTAACCCCCCTTATGATGCGAGTATTCGGGTACTAGATGTTATAAGTAATTCACCATGGTGTGTGCTATTTCCTTTTTCTGAACCTTGTCAGATCTTCGCCTGATATCGCGTGTCGATAGGATCGATGATATGGCAAAAGAATATCCGCATGTCAAATTCACTGGGTGTAATTTTGTACCTACCAGGCACCCACATCTTCCTAATATCCAACTTGAGGTCTACGATTTACATGGAGGTTTTCACGGAAAAGATGAGACGTATGACTTTATACACATGAACGGAACCTTTAAATTTGTCGGTGTCCTAACTTTTTTTCTTTCGCTCTATCACCACCCTAATTACTGAATTCTACAATTTCAGAGCCGTGATTTTAAGGCGTGGCTACGCGATGCTAAGAGATTGCTGAAACCAGGTGGCATCCTTGTCGTAATAGACTTGGAGATGGCTCTGTGGATGCGTGATGGTACTGACCCTTATGACGCTATTCCTGCGGTTTGGGAACACGTAAACCATGTTTACCGGGAGCTTTGTACCCAAGGAATTGATGTGAATGGTATGCCGCTTGTGGGTACTTGGCTTAGGGAATTGGGGGGCTTCTCGGAAATCGAGGACACGGTGACTAGTATACCTGTCGGTGACTGGGAAGACGACGAATTGCAGAAGGAGATCGGAATCATGGCCCGCGATAACATCATGCATGCATTCCTATCCACTCACCCATTATGGTATCGAGCAGGCAAGACACAGCAAGAAGTAGAACACTTCTTTGCTGCCGCTCGGTCTGAACTCTATGATAACGGTAATGATCTATTCGAAAGACTATATTATACCTTTGCCCGGAAGGAGGAGTTACCTTTCGAGGATGACTTTTGAGGAACCAGGGTTTCTGGTAAGCTCCCTTTCAATCGATACTTCTTGTATCAGTCAGTTGACATATCACAGTCAATTATTTGCTATCTTTAAACCTCTGTTGCCCTGTCTATCCTGTAATGCGCCATTGTTTTCCTTTTCTTCTTCATCCGCATGATATATTCCACTCCGGACTTTACGATGATTCCCACATACTTCTTGAAATATTCCTTGACGACATTTTCATTGGAACAGCAAGACTCGCATTGAAATCTTTCTCTACTTAGCCATTTCAAACCGCTTTTCTAATTTTTACCGTTCTTTCGATGAATATCTCCATATATTCCGAACTTGGCACACAATGACGACACTAAGCACTTCCCCGGACAGCTTTCAGTGTGGTTTTCATATTATTTGAAAGCCGCTACTGCTGTGCGATCTTGTGGTACCGGTTTATAATGCTATTTATACGTGTTTGTAACCGTATCCACGTTGATACCTAGCGGTACTGGATGATGGGTGTAATTTGCAATCGGAGTGTACCATTCTTTGTGATTGTACACAAAATGTACTCAGCTTGTATTACCAATATAAAAATTTTGTCTTCTTCTCACTTCTATGAATTATTTATATGATCAATCAACCAGTTTTACGTCTTCAGTGATCTTAGGAAGACGGTCGGAATGCGGAACACATCGCCAGGATTGAGTTTACGATGAGTAAAAAATAAGCTTTGATTCTTATTAATACGGATTTAGTCATCAATTAAGTAACACACGATGTTGCCGTGAATTTTAATTTTATCGGCTATTTACAAATTTGAAAATAGAAAAACATTCAGAGGGTGTGACGCGTCTTGTGGCTCAAAGCCTGAACAATGGCACCAGGTGCATTGTCTAGAATCAGAGTCCCTTCAACTCTTTTCTTCTTTTCTTTTCGGGCAGCAAATTGTTACGTACGAATTTATGGATTCTCCCGTAGGTCGCATCTGAGGTCTGTTCCGTATTTCTTCTATTCATCAAAGGGAAAACTGCGTGGTCAGCGTGGCTTGCCGTGATCAAAAACGTGGATGAAGAACAAGGAAATCCGTCCGTTTCGAATGCAAGGAACTCTAAAAAAATAAAACACTTTTGCTGTTTAGCTCTTATTGACTTTACTTTCCTGTTTTTCTTGTACATAATTGGGCCCCCCAACAAATCTGGTCCCATGTAATGGAAAAGGACTGGTTGGTCGGGTCAGAAGTTCTATGAAGGGTCGAACTAGCCTTCTCGTTTGGAAAAAACTTTTTTTATTGCTTACCGCTGCTTAGGAGAAGCCTTCTGAAAAAATTAGAGAACGGCGGTGATTAGCAAGAACCTTGGTACGACCTATTATCCTTGTGGTTGCCAAGAGGAGGGAAAGTTGTGCGTGCATGTATGGAAGAAGTAAACGGGACTCCGAATCGGGAACTAGAGGTATGCAATATATCGCTTGTAGCTGGAAGGAGCTCCTTATACTCATCCGCTTTCTGTCTCATAGTCTGTAAAAAGATACTCAGTAAGGCGGTGTCCTCAGTAACAATGCGTTGCTTTGGTTAAGACACCTTGATGCTTGTTCAGACCGACGAGCCGCTTCCGAAACATCTGCTATCGTCGTGTTTAGATACTCGGTATGTCCGAGAACACAACGTACCAGGTGGATTTACGGAAATTGACTCGCTCGGCCTGAAGTCACAACAGGGATGTAGTAACATTCTGCAAGTGCTCTATGAAGAGGCTGCAGTGAGAGGGTACAGTAAAGATGAAAGAAGGATGTTTCTATCAAGGTGTATGGCGACATAAGTACGCCAGCATAGGTGAATTGATGAGTAGAAACATGAAGCATAAGGAAGAGGGAACAAGCAGGGGGAGAAAGCTCCACTGATCTAGCAAAAGTGTCATTTTTCAGATGCCTCTTTATAGTCTAAATTATTATCCCGTTATTCTTAGATTTTGATATCTTAGTCCATGCAAGCATTCCTTTTTCAGAGCCTTAAGCGCCTAACTGGGCATATCATAGCTTGATTTAGTAGACTTCCGGGCAAATGTTAGATATGATGGACAATTTAGCTCTTGTCTTATTACCTTCCATGGACGCCATGGATGCCGTACATGGCCTTTCAAGTCTAGATAATACTTAGTTTTTGAGATTGCCCCAGTAACCACACACTCCCTTGGATCAAGCACCCGACCTCTACCGATCCCCCTTCAATGTTAGTTTGTATATCGACTCGCTTAGGGAGCCAGTTGTTTCTCATATAGACCAATCCCAATACATATACAAAATCGGAGACTGAGCGGATGGAAGTTCTGGCTATATCCGATCATCTCATAATGCTTATTTTACCTCTAGTATTCCCTTCTTTTTCTTTTTCAATCATACCGTATAATCTCGTGAGATATCTACAATTCTCGACTTGGGGACCTTGGGAGGATCGATCACGCATGATACACGATGTTACTTCTTGTTTTACTTTCCTCCTATCTCTCGTTAATTATTGATAGAAGTGATACAGGGTCTAATGCTATCAAGACCCCTGCGCTTAGAACTCAGCTCACTCTCTCAATTGTCCCAACGCGTTACAGCTTCTCCCCCAACAAAGTTAACAAATTCACACAGAGAGGATTAAGACGTGATTTCCTCAATACCATAACTTCCCGGCGTGTATTTCAAAAAGTCAGACATCTGACCCTTACTATCAGCAAAGTTGGCTCAAGGGACATCACCTCGAGTTCCAAAATCATGTTACATGTTACTTAGGACTAAGGATCCTTTCTTATCGGCAGGCTATCTTTGGTTTCCTACGAATCCTAAGCACCTGTTATTTGTCTCATAACCGTAATACACCAGTCAGACGACTGGGTTTATAAAGCCTTAAAGGCGTGTATTTTGCACCGTTTTTGCATTCACAAATAAGGCATGCCGTTGATTCGAATCGAGAAGAAATGAAATCGGCATTTCCCTCAACCTAACCATGGTGGCTAGTTTGTGTGAGTGTCCCGCTCTCTCTTCCTTCCCCCCTTCACCAATTCCCCCGAAACCGGTAAGGACAAACTAATCCACTGCCGAATGAACATTGACTTGAAGTCTCTTCATTTGTTATTCCGCTTCTCATAATTCTCCAACCCAACTTGTCCATTTCCACGCTTATATTTTTATGTTCCGGGAGAAGTATTGACAAAAAAAGTAGCGTGGAGACGCGCTGCCCTTTCCCTCTCCAACTTCATTACTGTCCATCATTTCATTCTGTAAAGACCCTCCGAATCCCTTCAAAGGTCGGACCTGTTCTTTGGCCTTCGTAAAAACGGCTTTGTTATATAGCATCCTTTTGGGTTGGTTCCCACCTTCTCCGCTTTTCCGTTGTGCCTTAATCTCTAGCAATACAATGTCTACACTTGCGGAGGGAGGTGCGCATGCTGTAAACAGCATGGGAAGAGATAGCTTTGCAGAGCTGTGTTATCACCGTAGAACCCTAACTTGTTGTACAGGTTATATTAACTTGGCACAGAAGACTGATACTACACGTACAACACTTCAAACAAAACACCGATTCAAGTTGTTATGAGTCTCCGAAATTAAAAAGAGGTCCTGAACCTACCGGGACGGTGGTCCTGCCGACCTGATGTTCTATCATAACACATAAAAAAAACTTTCATGGAAAGCTATCTCTTTTTCAAAAATCATTTCCAAATAAGAGTAATACAAACTTCTTCGTGAGTTACTGAATTAAGCATTCGTAAACATCATACTTCGGTTTGGTCAAAAAGGGTAACAATGGATATGTCATAATCCATATTAGTAGAGTGCACATATAAACAAAACGGATAGAACAAAGATAGAGATAAATGAAATCTAGGTCTCCAATAGATTAAAGTGGAGCAATGTCAACGAAGCTGGAGATAATCGTACGTAAAACCAAAACTGAAGAAAACATATGTCCTCAACATAGGTATTATCGGTAAGGAACTGCATTGGTTAGAATTTGAGAAGCATCTATCAGTCTGAGATAGGTTAGAGCCAAAAAGGGTGTAATAACCAGAAATTCGTTCAAGTTTTCGTATCTTCATTCACCGCAGTAGACTTTCGCCTTCTTGGCTTCTTGCGTTTCGGCCGCTCGTCCTCCATAGAAATATCGCTCAAGACATCATCATCTTTTGGCGGAATGTACTTTGCTCCATCCGGCCCAGCGCTTTTCCTTGGTTTCCTCGGTTTCTTTTGCTGTTGCTTCTGCTCAGTGTCGGCGCTAGATTTTGATAGATTCTGGTCTTCAAGAACCGGAGGGGGGTCCATATCGATATCGCCAACGGGGCCTGCTTCCGTAGTGGAGCGATCCATGGAAGTAGGAAGCTCGGTGACCTCAGATGTATTGGACACGGACTTTGGCATTGAGTCCTCAACTTTGCTCCTCCCCTTCGTATCTAACTTAGGAGTCGAGTTAAGAGCTGAAGATGATGCCTTTGGCTCCAATTTTCTTTTCACAGGAGTATCGGTTGCTTTCTTCCGGTTTTTAACAACACTTTTTTTCTTCACGCTGATACTGGTTCCCGCATCACTATCACAGGCGAGTGCCTGAGCCTCGCGGACAAGTTCGCGCTCATCATAATCTTCGTCGCTTTCTTCTCTGAGACTCTTGCGCGCTGCGGCGCGTTGACTACGACCACGAGTTCCGTCGACACTTCCCGCATTAAAACAACGTAAGCGGGCGCATGGTATAAGCTTATCATCATTAACGGAAGAATCTGCACGGAAACGAGCACGTTTGATATCTGTCGTATGAAAACCTTCGTAGCACCACCCATCAGGGGGGCCTTGATCTCCATCTCCCTTGTTACATGATCTTCTTTAGCGCCATAGAACCAAACCAGTATTTGAATTGAATGGAAATTATATACATACCTCGACCACCCTGTTACAGCATCCCCAAAGCGTTTCATAAGTACTCCCCTTGTTCTTGATGTTCCCGACATGTTCGACAACTGCACTTTCATCGTCATGAGGAACATGACAACTCCGATCTGAATTTTCAACCTCTACATAGTCCTGATGGCATCTCACACAATGTATCTTCGGCGGAGGCACTAGATCCACAAAGAACGTTGTCAATACATCCAACTCGTTGGGTGGTGCCCCCGGTATGCGTGTAACGAGATAGTCACGTAATATTTTGGGGGGTATAGTCTTTATACGTTTTAGAAGCTCAAGAGGATTGGCCGGAGGCTTCGATGCCCCCTCTTGACCATTGCTAGCAGCTCGTTCTTGAGATAACGAGCGAGAACGCTTCAAAGGACGATTAGGTGGTTCTTCACTAATTACTTCTGGCGTTTGCGGAGGTGCGTTCTCCGCCGAAGCAGATTCGGGAGACTGTGGATTGCGAATTTCTTCAGCCCCGTCCGGGGCTGCACTAGCACTGACCGCCTCCTTGCTTTTTCCGAATAGTCCAAAGACCATCGATAGTTCGTGATGTTAAACTGGTCTAGAATATTCGTTTGTTCTAGCGTTAGGAAAAGATATGTTTCGCGTCCTCAATGTGCAAGTTTTGAAGTATCAATAAAGAAGCCGATCAAGACGCGTTACTGTAACAGTCGCGTGTGCGTGATAATGTCACAATCATAAGCGGTGCCTTTGAGTGTACCCCCTTTATTTCTGTCTATTGTATCATGTAATCAATACAACAATGAGGGCTCTCTTCAGATGAGGCATTGAGAATAATATATTTCTTTGTCTTTATCTTCCATCTTCACCCATCATAAGCCTCAAATAGTAAGCAAAGGAGGTGGTATTACGAGTGTTCTCAGCCTTTCGTTACTCGAATGCTAGCAGTTCAATCCTTAATCATGTCTAATGCACTTGAATCACAATCAAACGCACTTAAGTATGACGAGAATGGCGTTCCTATGTACATGTGGCCACCACTTCCTACTCCTCCTCCAGGAGTTACCATTTTACCCTTTAGAGAGTTCAAGCCTTCTGGTATACAAATCGAATCTAGTCTCAATGATGATGTTGAACTAGACGGAATGGGTATTCCTACTGTACCGCTTTCTGTCAATCACGATAACTCCGGTAAGCGATCGAAGAAACGGAGAGTAAAACTCGTCGATGGTCAAGAAGTATACGTTCGTTATATCTGGCATGAAGAATGGGAAATCGGTGAAGCTCAGCGTATTAAGAGTGCTCCAAATTATCCGTATGTATTAGAGCTAATATTGATCTCCGATTTAATATGACTCGTGACAAATAGAAAGCTGAGGGAGCAAGACTTCGATACAGTAGCGATGGCATTTGAAGACTTTAGAAAGGGAAGGGACTGGGGTCCTCCAGACGTTCGACTACATGACTGGTTCAATCAGGTAGATATTGTATACATAATTGTGAAAGACATCAACCGATCTCAAAATCACTTCAGCTTATATATTTTGTAGGCTTGAATGTCATTACGATCAAACCAGTGACTAGTAAAAAGCCCAAAAAAGAGGATGAAAACGAAAGTGACGAAGAATTCACCCGGACCCAGCAAGATCCATCTCCTGTCAAGGCAGGATCTCCGGATAATGTAGTCTACGAAAAGGTGGAAGACCCCAAGGCTGAAGTGGACGAGAAAGTTCTCGAACTCTATAAATATCAAAACACCTTGAATGTTATCCGCAATAAAGAATTCATGAATGACCCTCACCAAGCAATGAAAGTATTCTTTTCGTCATTCTTTCGTGATCGTGGAATGTTGTGGTATGTACTCCGGTATTCTTTTTTGAAAAGAGTCTGAAGTCTAAGTAAAATACACAGGGATAGTCTTGCTCTTCGCGATTGTCCTCGTCTAGTCGAGTTCCTTCTCGATTACATGATAAAAACAAACGCGCATCCTGAAACAGATAAAGCAATAAAGGCACTCGAAATAACTAGGGTAGCAAAACACGAGATACCGATGACAAAGAAAATATCAGTTGGCATACCGGACAAATTCTCTTATTGCTTAGTTGAGATCTTTGGTAATCAGATAGATAATTCGATTTATTGGCGGGAGGAAGAAGAGCATGTCCAGGAGGAAGTGAAGGAGAAGGGAAAAGAGCAGGAGGAGGGAGGGATACAGGCTAGTATCGCCGTTGAGTCTTCTAATGGCATGGAAGAAATCCTCCCAGAAGAAGATACTAAATGGGAAACAGAAAACTGGACCTCCAGTAATGGATGGGGAACCTACGATGATTCTGGATGGGGTCTCGAGACTCACAATCTTGTGGAGCTACTGGGTCCAACAACTCTCCCACTGACGCATAAGGTTGGTTACGTTGAAGATTCTACCCGTAAAATTGCGGAAGTTAGAATACCCGATCTCGATTTGAACAAAGAAATCGATGTGAAGGACCCGATGCGAGACGGAGAACATAAATCGACAGCGTCTATAAACCCTTTCACGATTTCCTGCTCCGATCCATTCAAACTATTTGCGGAGGTTGTCCTTGAACCTTATAAGAACTTCACGTCAGAGGAAGTTGAGTTGGCTGCGGTACAGAATCCGATCCTATTAAAGGATCCATTCTCCAACGAATCCAATCGCGTAAGCGACCAAAATGGAGCTTCATCATTTCCTATTCATAACCCAGAGAGAGATCCGATCAAGCTTCTTGTTAGCTACGAGCTAGCCTTAGAACTCAAAGAATGCATAGGCATGGGTATTGGTGGCACTTTCGTACAGGTTGTCCCAGATCAGATGTCTGATCCAAGTGATGATTCGAAAATCTTCTGGTATACCGAGAAGGTCTTACAGGTTCTCCCGAGTTTCTGGACTGAGAGACCCTGGACAAACCTGACCTTTGAATCGGCATCTGAAACTTTATCTTCTTGTATCAAATCAACCACTGTGTGAATTGTAACACACTTTTGAGCTTGGCATAATCTTTGTTATCAAATTGTTATCAAAATTGAACGAAATTCCATGTATTATTACATGTATTATCTCTCTTGTTTTCTCTTGCTCTCTCTTATGCTTCAAATATACTGTTGTTGTCATATAGACCAGCTGATACAAACTCAAGAGTTACGCACCCACAGAACGTTTATATCCGTAGAGATAGTTTCATACGTATATCCAAAACAAAAAGTCTCGCGGTCGTACAAGTTTCAAATACAAAACAAGGCGGGTATAACAAGATACGATAACATATATATCCAGAAAGATAACTTCTCGATCTCTTGCTCTATATTTATTAAATCCAAACCGCTTTCCCAGACTTCAAAAATTCCTTAAAGGTTAATAATAATCGGAACACAGCCAATGGAAATGAGGCCATCTAGCAGAAGGGGGGGGGGGGAGAAAGAATTAATCAGAATGATGTTCTCGTCCAGATATACAAGATAACTTTACTGAAGTTGTTGTTTTCACAACAAACCGGAGCAGCGGTACTGTATAAGCAAAATGAGCACAGCTCCGAGATATTGATATGTCAGTCTATGGATCAAACTTACCAAGAGTTGCCACCAACGCCTATGACAGAGATTGGGCTACAGTTGATTCCGAGTAGGACGTTGAGATCCTCAAGGACGATCCCAAGAAGACCCAAAAGGCTTGTTCCCTTTTCGCTGCTAGCTTGCTCTGTGGAGTTACAGCACTGAATCGGACCCGTGTTGCACTGACTCGCAGTGGTCGCAGTCGGTGTAGCGGTTATTGTCACCGTCGTCGTCACTTTGACTTCCCCACGACGAGTGGGTGTGGCGACCGCAAGAAGGGGAAGGACAAGAAGAGTAGAGATCTTGGAAAACTTCATATTTAGAGGTTGTGTGAGTGAGATTAGAAGAGCTGGAAGGTTGTTCAATTTGTTGCAAGTAAGCTTGTACAACTGGGTTTTTTTCCAACAATTTAGAGACCCTTTTTATAACGAGTCTTTGAGGCTCTGAACTATTGTTTTCACCAGTGAATCATCATTACGAATGAGCGAGGCACAAAAAATGAGAGCACGGACCATCAAAACATATATTTAACTAAAAACGGGCAATATGAATGAAAAAAATCACGGCGCATCATACAAGGTTCCGAACGCATCAAGCATCTATTGAGATGAGCATGCTGGACCCGGAGGAAAGAAGTTCGACAATCCCCAAGTATAACTCGTGATAGGAAAGTTGCAACCGGCAAAGTGGGCTTCACATTGTCAAGAATCATGTCCTTTCAGGACTAGCTTGACGTGGATGAATCAAAAATATAATAGTGCTAAGCAATATGTGGATGCTGATAATTTTTTAAGAAAGTACACACGTTTTAGAAAACGCCGAAAGCCGGAAATTTGCATGTGCGATTAACTTGTATTGAATGAATTTGATTTCGGTTATGGGAAAAAAATAGAAAGAAGGTCATTCATCGATTTAAAGGGATCTAATTTTAAAGAAGAGATAAGTTTCTAAGTTCGTCAATCGATTATATGAAGTTTGAAAAGACGAAAAATTAGCAATGTTTTGCATTCGTTATCTTGGTCCATGATGGGACATAAGACCTAATTAGTTAAATCTTGTTGTTTTTAATAGAAGAATATTGACTTCTGTACTATAGGACTTACCGTGGCAACGAATTTGATTCTCGAAAGCATCACTTCGGGAGAATAACCACAGCTTAAACGGACCCGGAGGTCATAATATTTTCACCGACATCATGCACGCAATGACCATGATGTTCATGATCGTCCTGAGGTTCAATTAAGAATCCATCAACACGCTAAGAGGTCTCTAATTCGGGTGGAACTCATTTTTAATTGGTGCATTTCGCAAGAGGAAGTTATTTAAGTCCTTATTCGTTTATCAGATGGTAGTGATGGTAAGCTCTTATGGGTATAGGATAAGACGGTACACGGATGAGTCGATAAACCAGGTAACATGAATTTCAAACTTGATGTATGAGATGTACTAATTTTCAAGTCAAGTAATACTTATCACGGAAGTGCTATGTTGAAAATCAGCTGCAAATTAAAAGTACCAAATACAAAGACATAAATAAAACGTATCAAGCCTTAAGAAGTGCTCATTGACCCATCATACGTAGTCGATCGGGGTGAATCCCAGGGGTGGGTTGATTTCCACCTGAAGTTGGTGGGGGACCATAGTTAGGTGCAGGAGCCCCGCCAGAGGACATTGGTGGGCCTTGTGTAGGAGCACCAGGAGGACCTGCCATGAAGTTTGGTGGTGGAAAAGGTGGCTGGCCATTCATGTTAGGTGGAAACGGCGGTTGGCCACTTGCATTCGGAGGAAACGGTGGTACGCCTATCATATAAGATCAGCTTCGTAGAAGAGTTAAAGACCGAGTTTGAGCTCACCTCCGGGAAAAGCAGCACCAGGTGGCATCATACCAGCTGGAGGGGGGAATGGCGGAGCATTTGTCATGCCTGGGGGGGCGTTGAATCCAGGAGGTCCAGGATACGGCGGCATACCTAGTAAAAACCATTAGTAACTCGCCCATTACCAGTAATAACAGTCTTACCATTCGGCATACCACTAAATGGTGGTGGGGCATTTCCAAAATTGGGTGCAGCTCCGAATGGTTGAGCGAATCCAAAGCCTCCAGGAGGTGGTCCTCCGCCGGATTCGTATGCAGAAGTAATTTGGTCAATTATATTTTGAGCCTTATCATGTCCTAGAGCTTCTCAAATTCAGATACTTGGTTTCCGCTGTATAAAAAAGGTAAACATACAAGCATAGTAGTCCTTAACATTGGAAAGATGGTTCTTTCCGTTGTTGTGTGCCTTTCGAACTACAAGAACGTATCAGTTGCGAGCAGTTGTTCATGTACTCGGAGACATACCTGATGCAGAGTCATGAGTCAGATACACATCACAGTAGTCGCAGTAATGTTTCTAGACCAATAAATAAGTGAGATGAAACAAAAACAGAGAAAAACGGTCTCACTCACGGGCATCGTTAGTCGCGGTCAAGTAGAAAGGTCAATGAGTTTAGAATGGAAAGCAAATCAGGCTCCGATCACTATTACTAAATATGGAATCTTGCACATTTCGATGACAGGTCTTCATGTTTTCTTTTATGCAACTTTAATGTAAACATCCAGGTAAATGTATAATGCACACCGTCAAAGGGTTCCCAGAAGACATAGAGAAGCTCACATGTACTAAGCCTCATCCAAACTAATAGCAATGATTCTAATGTCTACTGACTCATCTCTGGAACTCTGAATACAGAAAAGCTTAATCCCTCCCCTAGATGTATTTGCGATCAAGTCGTCTGACTGAAAGCTTCGCTTCGCAACCCCTATGCCTTGAGACTGAATACTAAAGAGTAACCGGAACCCGATAAACTGGCTGCAATACATTCGCAACCCCTTTCTTGGACCCACGCCTTTCTCGCGCGGTCACCGACATGCAAGCCCTCAACCCAAGCAATATAGCCTTTAACTTGGACTAGATTTGCTTGCCCTAAACCTGTTAATTTGAAAACCTCCGATTCAGGAGGCCGCTATTCTAAGACGGAGTCTCTCTCTCCAACCTCTTCTTAACTTCCTAATAAATGTTGATTTGTTTGTTTCTTGCTCACCCTTTGCCCCAAGTACACATTGCCTTTATATAAGACGAACTTCCAACTGCTATGTCTAGTTCTCCAGAAACTCTTCAGCTCATACACTCGTATTTCCTGACCATAATCCAGTCATAATGGCAACTTCCCGTGAAGAGTGCATTTATCTTGCTAAAGTCGCCGAATCAGTAGAACGTTACAACGGTGCGTTAAACACGCCTTAATTTGAGCTTGTCTTGATAAGACATTAGAAATGTTGGAGTACATGAAAAACATTGTGAAACTCGCAAATGCCCAACTCACTATTGAAGAACGGAGTTTATTGTCCGTCGCATACAAAAACCTAACGGGTTCCTTACGAAATAGTTGGCGCATTATTGTCCACATACAAGAACTTGAAAGTTCAAAGTCGACGGCAAAGGACAAGGAGTTGTGTTTAATTCAATTGGAGCGTAGCCGTGTTGAATGTGAGGTCCGAGATACTTGCGAAGACGTACTCAACCTCCTGTCGAAAACTCTTATTCCATCGGCTCGTCCCGGAGACGAAACCGTCTTCTATTATAAAATGTGATTTTCATATCTATTATCTGAAGTAGCAACCTAAGTTTTCTTCAGGAAGGGAGACTACTATCGTTATCTGACCGAATTCTCTCGAGGAGACGTGCGCAAGAACTTCGCAAGCTCTTCTCTCGATGCATATAAAATTGCATACAAACTTGCGATGGCTACGCTTGATGCAACACATCCCACTCGCCTCGGTCTAGCGTTGAATTTCTCTGTTTATTATCGTGATGTTTTAAATAGCCCAGAAAGAGCTTGTCACCTTGCAAAGCATGCTATGGACGAAGCAGTTGCAGTTCTCGACCAGATGCCAGACGTTACTTATCGCGATTCTCTGATGATTCTACAGCTTTTACGCGATAACTTGACTTTGTGGTTTAAGGAAATCCAGGAACGAGGTACTCACTCTTTCTATTATAGACGTACTACCTTAAACTAATAGAGTCAATTTTAGATGAAGCCGAATCAAAGGAGCACGTGCAGCATTCAGTATCATGATGGCTAGAGTATTTTAATTGCACTTTTTGTTATATTACTTGTATATGTCTTGTAACAACTACTAGTATATGTCAGCATTTCCATCTTTTGTATACGCAGCATTTCTAACTATGGGTGCGAAAAACTAATGTTAGAGAGGTGTTATATAGAATAATTGTCAAAACTCTATAATAAGATGGCACTTAGTAATGAAATGTGTTCAAGCTCAAGCTCACGTGTATATGCATACGGAAGATGAGTATCTCCAATGATATACAGACCAGGATATCCTCTTCAACTCCCCACCTCCACCAATCCCTGATTCCAACCCGGCCACCATCTGAAATCAATACCTAGAAAGAAGGAACCGATCAGTTCGGGAGCTCGTAAACAATAACCTTTCGAATGTGAAGTGAGCTGGTTTTAAAACTAGAGTCATATAAGTTACTTATTTTATAATACTCTTACGATATGTTGCTCATTGCTCATCATTTCATATGCAGAAGCTAGTTTAATTTGTAGAGAAACACAGAATCTCCCCGTCAGACAGAAGGCGAGATTTCGCCTTCAATTACTTTCCGGAAGAAGCCGAAATACATCCACGCGACTATTTTTAGACAAGTATCTGTTTTCCCGTTCCACTTCGAAAATCTGACTCAGAGATGGCATCATATTCCCAATGGATTTTCCTTCTTGCTCGTATTATTTAACCGCTGTCGCCTCTAATTCTTCCACTGACTCTCTTACCCACTGAAAAACGATCGTAATTCTGTAAGGTTTCATCACTTAATATCTGCAACCATATTCTAAATAAAACTCTTTTAGCCACTGTGAGACGCATGGATCATAACTATACAGACACTCCCGTTTTTGATTCTAGTACCCCTTTACGGTTCAACCCTAGGCAACCTCCACAACCCAACCCTAACAACCCTCTGGTCTTGAGGTTTACCGCAGCAAAGGAGGCAATTGCTAACGCGAATGTAATCAATCACGAAGGTTCCGTTCGGTATAGCTTTACAAGCGAGAGCGAAGGACAGATGCAGATGCACGATCAGGTTGGAAACAAAATCGCCAGAGTCGAAGGCGGTCAGATTTTCTTTCGTAACTCCGAGGGTCAAAAACTGAAGACCTTCTTGCGGAAAATGCCAAGTAATACGTATGTATCCCTATACCCCCACTATTCCATATGCTATCTTACAATCAGATACATAGTTTCTCCGTCATTACCCTTGATGAACAACTATATGAATGGGTTCAAGAGATCTTCTATGCAGTTGTAAGTTTACCCGATGAATTTGGGAGTCAGTTCTAAATATAGCAATGTGTCTCATAGGTCCGAACAACTCCGCAATCGGCTCGTAGGGCAATCATCTTCAACTTTTCTGGCAATCCTGCAGTTGAAATGCTTCCGGAAGGTGCAGCGGTTAATGATTTAGAAGAATTCATAGTGTTGACTGCTGCCATAATTGAAACTGGCATCTTGAAAAAGAAGGGTAAAACTAAGTAAAGTAGTACAGAATGCCATAAAACAACACAAACTACGATTTATAATGTCCTATAGTCGCAAAATATATATAATATATCACCCTTTGGGGTGGAAACTAAATTAATCCGAAAGTGTATAATAACTTATGCATAAGTGATTAATGTTGATGCCAATTATGGAAGAGGAAGAGACGTCACACTATCATGAATTCGTCGGGTTCTTCTGTAGGTTAGGGTGATAGAATACCCCAAAATAAGATACCTTAACAAACTTACTTAGGGGCGGTGGGCGTCTACAGTATTTCATCAAATGACCCGAGACAGGAGCACTATCAAATTCGGATCCCGGTAAATCTCCCTCATGATATGGTGTTTAGCCCTTTGCTACATTTACAGCGGCACCTATAAAAACGAGTAGTTTAGCCACTGTCGTCCTCATTTGTAATCATCTGGTGATATTCCAAAGGGGATGAGTCATAATCCACGAAAGACCTCTTTCGGATTTTAACTGAGCACGCTGAAACAGTGAAAAGGCGAAGGAAAAATGGAAGCTGTGTTTATAGTCATACTTGCAATACACACTTATAATGGACTATCATACTGGCACAAATTGGTCAAAGGTGATTAGACAAAGTTGTACTACTTAGATATGTATGCACTGATAGAGTTTATTGATTCCTTTTATTCCACTTTAGTTACGTAATAATACAATACTTAGGGATATAATCAATAATCAAAAGAATTTGAAGAAAATGTATTATCCACACAAGCCGTAAAAAATATTTACAAGTATTTAAAATCCACAACATATTACCATGAAATTCTGGGGCTTAATCTAGAAAAATCCGTCCGATAACGACTGTGGTATATTTCCTCCAACTTCCAAAAAGTCTAAGAAAAATGCATTAGTATAAGGAAGTTAAAGGGGTTTGTATAGTTTGACGTACATGCTTCATATGCCAACAATATTCATCCTGTCTGGCAGATAATGCTCCTTTACCAATCTTGCGATGTAGAAATGTCTCGAACAACTTTCCTTTGAGAATGTTCGTATATGTACATTCACGCGGACCAAAATCTAGTACGACCTCTGGTAGTTGCCAGAGTATCTTCTGCAACTCAGAGGCATACCGTTCAAGAGACCGAATATCTATGTTAACTGGGTCTCCGGATAGTCGCATACTTTTTAAGTTTATCATTATGCCGCCACCGTTCTTCCAGAGTCCGTCAAATGAAAATCTGAGACCGTAAGTATTTATCTCCAGATTTTCTAGCTTCGGGATTTTATCAAAAGGAATTTCGTAACATGAAAACGAAGAGCCATCTCGAACACCATCAATAGAAAGAGCTAAACTCTTAATATTGGGCATTTTCCCTATCTCCTGGGGCGTTCCATCTTGCATGCTTGTTACGAGAAGTGTATCCAATACGTTTCCGACATTACGGACATAGAATGAGCTCCAGCTGTGTCCTGAAGAGTACAGATACTGACGTTCAGCACATTTCGTATTAAGTCTGAATATGAGCTCCTCGACATTGGATATTAAAAAGTTTTGGAACCCGCGTGCTAACTTCTCAAGATCACAAATCGGGTCGAGTTCGAGTTCAAGACGCCGTAGTTTTTCTAGCTTAACCCAAGGAAGATCTATTCTCGGTCTACCGAAAATGGATTCCCTGAATAGAAAGAAAGATTGTGATGGGCTCCAGGGATCCTGATAAGTGTGACAGAACTCCGGTGGAAGGTGGCTCCAATGTTTTTCCTGCTTGAGTTGTTTATCGAGTACAATCCTTATATTTTCGAGAGAATGTAGGTTCTCTAGAAAGCAGGATAGTTCTGTGGAGTTATATTCGCATTCTTTGTCCGTGTACTTGATGTCAATGACTAGATCAGTGATGGAGCTCAGATCCGAGCTTTCAGAAAAGGGTGCAGGGATAAATCCTTCAACAACCAGCTTTTTCAGTGAAGGTAACTTCCAATTAACATGAAAGGTTAATATCTCCGTTGCCCAGCTCTTAGAACAAAGAGATGTGTCAGATTCATCTAAAATAAATCGAGCAGTCTCTAGGTTCGGAAACACCAAGTCCCGGAATTCGAACATTGCATCGGATAAAGATGAAATACTATTTTCGGAGAGAAAACTACGGTCACAAATGATCGTAAGTGCAATCCAACGTGAGATTGTAGTTGATGATAAAGTGAGCGCCAGCTCCTGGCATTTATCTTTGTTGTATTCCTTCTTGAACCTATAGGTCAATTCCAATGGTAGATTCCCGCTTCTTTCGATGAATGTTTTATACATATCAGGTTGCAGCACAGAAATTCTGGTCCAAAGAGACGGCTCTTTAAGTACAATACTCCTATAATAACTGTCGACATGCGATAACTTGACGCTCCCAAGTTCCTCGTTATACGAATAACACCTAGCTATCTGTAAAAGTACTTCATACGGTAGGGTGTATAACCAATTGCGGCTCGTATCGACATCTTCATTAGCACTTTCTCCAATCATGGGCGCTTTGTTGGATATGAAAGGAAGAGAAGTTGAAAGCTGTTGAGTGCCTAAGGAGTAAGGAGTGAACAAGGAGTAGCGTTGGGGGCAGATATGATTGAGTCTAACTGGCCTATTTTTATCTTGTTTTTGGACTTAATCTCCCTGTGAAGAGCAGTTAAGTTCCTTCGTCCTTCGCCGACTTTCGAAATGAGATACTTCATTATTCTGCCTCATGTTCGCACAAGTTCAAACAAAGGATACCAAACCACAGTATAAAGGTCTTCTTAAGCTATCTGCTCCCTCATTGCTAACATGAGGTTGTAGAAACATCATTGTAACTGCTTAGCACCATATAAGCACTGTCCTCTCTTATCAGTGTCATAGTATCTCTCTCATTCGCTCCACTACACGACTTCTTTAGTCGGCGTGGTCCTTTGTATTGTGGTTGTGGTTTGACAGTTTTTCCCAAATTAATTGATGAGTGCGAGATACCGGAGCAAAAACCCTGACCCCTAAGTTTACCGAGGGTCTAGTTCGAATTTCTTTTGAAGGGCTCAGGCTCCGCTTTTATTGTTCAAAGATTTGGGCCTCTCCAGATCATCTCTTCTTAGGATGGGCCCTAACAACCCTCAGATCTGATCCTAGTTCGTTCACACCAAGATTATGGCTCAAATAACCCAAATAATTAGTGCCATCTTCGGGATCGCACTTGAAATTGAGGTGGGACATAAAGACAAGTGATCTGAAATATGTAAGGCATAGGGAACTGTACTACTCTGGAACACAGTAAACGAGAACCACTTCCTTCAGAATCTCTCCTCCATACTTATATATTATAAATTGAAGTCGGTTGCATTTTGCCCTTTTATTGTAAAACGGACTAGTGTTAAACATCTATACTACCCTTTTCAAAGTGGCAGTGAACAAATGAAGTCAACATCTAGATATCTTGATAAAACGAAAAGGGGTTGAAAGCGGATCAAATGGAATCCATAATTTGTTTAGGAGCATTCTACAATACTAAACCAACCTGACTCTACTTTTTCAACAAGCCGAAGTTTTCGTTACGGTAGTGAACCTTTCTGCCTATATCCGCACTACTTATACTCTGTTTTGCAAACATTTGGTTTAGTCAAGGGTTTTTAGAGGTATACACTCTGCTGAACCAGTCAGATGAGTTGGGCCTTTGCAAGACCCAGGTTTCTGGGATTCTGCATTTATCATATAGAAACATAGAATGATGGAACTTCTGCATAATACTAAAGGTCCTCAACTGAGATTTCACATATGCATATAAAATCATTGGCTAAGATAATCAAATATACTTATAAGACCCTACCACAAGTGTATATCTCAACGTGGTTGCCGCAATGAACTACAGGACAAACTATCGAATAGCCAAGTTCTTGTGACATCTAGTTTAGGGTACTGAAATGATTGCTTTTTTTTTTGAGATATCTCAATTCATTGGTCCAGACCTTATAAAAGATTGCGCAATTGTTTTTTTTTTTGACTGTTGGCCGGAGAACCGAAGGAGTAACGAATAGGAATGCCAAACAAAAGAAAAAAAACCATAGCGACGCACAACTTGGGGCCACTGGCATTACCTCCAACGACCAACGACCTGATTTCTTTTTTTCCCAGTTAGCTTATCTCACTCCCGACACAATAGCTATGCATGTAGGACAGTCTTACTCGGAGGTAATTAACAAGAGTACTAAAGGTATGTATAGCTTACTGGATGTCGTTTTTTCAGAAAAAAAAGGCCGGGAGATACTAACAAGGACCACTCGGGAATATCAGGCTCTCGCATGGATGTATCAGATTTGTTATGCTCTATATGAATAAGTTTCCCTCTAATAAATGAAGAAATTTACAATTTTTTAAACCAAAGGAGTGGCGACATACCACTATTGACCACCTATCCAGTAGAGTCCTGTGGAAGGGAAAAGCTAACTACCCCGAAACCGGAATTCAGGAAGAACACTTCGATTTTCAACTTTAAGGTCGTACTACCTGCATTGATCTTAATATGTTTTTTCCCTATACCAGAGTGGTTTTCCATCACTACAACCGAGTATTTCTATGGTTATACTGGAATTCAAAAATCTGATTCTTAATGAGTCAGGAAATACTTCACATTAATGCCTTCAACAGGAGTTAGAGAAAACAAGATATTTATATACAAAAAAATATGTCTATACAAAACATCTACAACAAATACTCATCGAGTGTCAACATTACTTCAATTAGTATCTAAAAACATGGAAAGCAAAGCAGTTACGTGACCAGGAAGTCAATCAGGGTTCTAATTGTGGTTTAGAAACCCAAAACATCGGTAATTGGGTTATCTCCCCATAAGGATCCCAGATGGTTGTAGTAGGTTTTTGGAATAAACTCCGACCCAACCCCTCGTTTTTTGGGCCACAATAAACGAAAGCCACTTCTTTAGGATACAATTCTCCTTCATACTCCCGTATTATTGGAGCGTATGCCCTAATGGTATCCCCACCGTTGTCAAATGGGTGCCCCGCTAGACGAAGGATGGATATCGGTGAAGAAACGTCAATGAATTCTTTGAAATCCGGAATGAGACCATCGACATGAATATTCACCTCCTCAAGATGTGGGATTAAGGAGAAAGGTATATTGTAATACTTAAATCCTGTTGTCTCATTACTGATTATACCCCCGCCAACGGAAATGGACAACCGCTTTATTCCAGGTGCCTGGATATTCTTTAAGAGTGATTGGAGTAGATTTTCGACACCAGAGGGGGAGTATTCGCCATAATTCCCTCGGCCCATGTGTATATCTCTATTTCTTGGATCTCGGAGAACTATTTCTAAGTCCTCAAGAGCTGGGAAACGGAAACATTTTAAGGATCTGATGAATTTAGCACCATCGGACATGGGATATAAATCAACTGATAACCGCTTCAAGTTCCCATGAATAAGGACAGTTCTGTCCCCGAAATACGATTCTGCTGAGTAGTTTTCCCTCAGAACAAACTTCAGATATCGAAGAGATGGTAGACATTTCAAAACTGATAAAGGCCTCGAAAGTTTAAAGTCCTCCTGGCTCCGCTCCCCTCCAAGGTCAATAAAAAGCTCTGTCAAAGATTTAGGCGATTCACCAGATATTGTAGGAATAAAATTCACTAGAAACATCGTTTTGAGTTTGTCCACCTGCCAATTGGAGATACATAAATTAAATCTTTGTTCCGTAAGGGCCCTTTTTGTACCATTACCAGAGCGGTCTTCAGAAAAACCATCACTGTTCGCTTCTAGCACCAGTCGGATGGACTCCAAATTTGGGACGATCAGCTTTCCACTCAATTCTGGCCAGTCCATAAGAGGACTATTAAAATAGTCAGCGTTGAAATCAACAGATAAGGTCAAGGTTTTCCACCGTTCGGCCTGACAAGTTAATTCGCCTATGACTCCAAGGTCATCTCTTTCTGATACTTTAAACGTAACGCCCAAAGGAAGCGAACCACTTCTCTTCAAAAATGTTCGTATTTTTTTAAGACAACAAGAATTGATCTCTGCCCATAGCGATTTAGACTCTAGAAGTACTTTTCAAATGCCCCGACATGTGTGGGATAGTGCCAGGGTAGTTTTATCACCGGGAAAGCTTAGCTTAGCGATTTCGGTCACTATCTCAGCTGGTAGATCTTTCATGGATGAGTAGATGTAGACTGGATGGGACTAGTTCTGATTTAGTGTTGGGAAAATAAATCGCGGGAAGGAGGGAGGCGAGTGCAGTACTCGGGTTGTAGTGGATAGGAAATGAGTAGAAGTGAGTGGTTTTACAAACCATCCCACGGTTGAAAGTTGATAACATAAGCCTTTGTAAGCAATGAATAAACAACGCTTCGTGAGCCCCCAATCAAAGAATCTATATGCCGAGGAATATCAACCACGCAAAACAGACAACCAACTTCTGATCGATTCCCATAGACTATTACATTTCTCTTCCGCCTTTGAGGTATATTTTGGCCCTTGATGGTCTATTTCATGGACAGTCAACCCATCTGGAAATTTCGAGCCCTTCAATCGTTCCTTTATTCCTTTAACTATGTCATGTGCACTCTCAGAGTATACACGGAGAAGTTCAGTTTCCAAGCTGATATATACTCGGCGAACGGGATAAGGGGCAACACCGTTATACCTCCTTACAAGGGAGTTGATATCTTCAACGGCTGCAGTGTGATATCCAGACTGGCTTTTTTCCCATTCTTTATCCCGTAGATTCTCTACATCCGAAATGGACAAGTTAAGTAGACGAGTGCGAGCTTCTATATTACCAGTCGCTGTCAACAATCGCACCGCTCGACGGGTCCATGTTGAGCGTAAAGTGTCTCGAAAAGAGGATAAAGACGATTCTAATTCTAAAGAAGATTTTAATAAGAAATCCGATAAAATCTCAAAAAAAATCATACCCGTCTGAAGTTCGACCCATGGAGGAGCGGCCTGATTTCGTTGGATTATTCGATTCATTAAAAACTCCTCACGAGCAATGAATGGGTTAAATTCTTCAGTTTCACGAACTAATGGTCTGCCACGGCCTTTCAATGTTTTAAATTGGCCCTCAAGACGTGCACGCTGAAAACACAAAGTTAAGAAGTGCTCTATGAAATAAGTAATTAACCAATTACCTCAATACGCTCTTCAACTACGGACGCCCACGCCTTCACACCAATTGGTATTGAGCGTTTCGATGTATCTCTAATTCTAGCTTTCCCTTTGATACCAAGTTTATAGTCAATAATAGATTCACGGGCATTTCCTAATCGAGTAGCTGTTGCACTCCTTCTTCTAGAGCTAATGTCAATATTCTTCCCCTCATCTGCCCCTAAACTCCGAGTCCCTTCCCTATTTACGGCACTTGAATCCGTCGTTGAAGAGTAGAACGAGCCTGCTTTGATACTAGGTGCAACTGCATGAGACGGAGCAGAAAATGTCGTATGCCAAGGTTTATGTCCTTCAACTGCGGGTAAAAGAGGTTCCATAGCCCGCTTCTGCCAGTCTGGCTTATATTCGTTTTGTGCAGAGTTATAGTGGTTTGTTGTATCACCTGAGACTTGAGGAGGAGCCGTATGAAGCTTCTCATCGGCACTACGAATCGTGGGCCCTCGCAAAGGCTTGTACTTATCAACAAGCATACGCAGGACGGCATCACGTATGTTCTCTTCTCCAGTCCAATTTTCATGCTCTGCTTGAAGATAAGACAAACGGGAAGGCGAAGCTCCAGAAACGGTCTCAGCTTCCTCCTTGAGGGCATCGGCAAAAATCTTTTCACTAGCCATTATTACATTTTCAGAACTACTCGATTCTTCGGAGGACGGAGATGTAGATGTACTGGCACCTGCTCCGTCTTCATGATTTACTAATTCGTGACTAGACTCCAAATGTGTCTGAGAACTTGTCGTTGCAGTGCGGCATCGCACAAAGTATATTGGAAGAGTGTTGTTAGGTAAATGAGGTCTGAACGGAGAATATCTATTCATATAATGGCGCTATCTTCGAACTTGGTGACTTTTGGTGAATGCATTCAGCCAAGACATTGTTTCCGACCTGATTCTCGTTACCGCTGCAGTCAGGTTTCGTTCACGCAAATGAGATTGGTAAGCAGTTTCCGGGGAATTCACCAATCCAATCTCGGTATCCACATTCCCGTCTATTTTGTAACTCGTGTTCTCATGATAGTAAACCAAATCCAACTCGAATGGAATGAAATAGTGAGAAAATATGATAAATGGAGTCGATAGCACTATAAGCCAGTATCAGTTCCCATATGACAATTACCTTTTCACACAGCTCAAAACGACCGCTTCGTCATGGTACTAAGTACGACCCCCGATGAACGCATGCTTTCGAGTATATTTACTAGCTTCTTAATGTCGGGTGTCAATAACCTGATGAGAATAACGCCAACCAAAGTGTGCGTCTAACAAATACAAAAACTATTTTTCCTCAAGCTTCCACGAGGAGAGACTAGAACACCTCATGGTAATTATTATTTAATTATCGAGTTACAAGTTTAGCGACTGTACCGTTGTATTAATTCTCACAGGCATCTTCCTTATCATTCTAAATTTACTACACAACTTTGACCGAGCATCAGGAGTTTAAGATCCCGCATGGGAGAAGAACCTCGCGGTAGTCATCCAGTTCCATCTTCCTTGTCTAAAAATGAGCTTCTTCTTTCATCTCGAAGCTATCTGCGCATATGATACGGAGATACAGCCTTGAGGAATGCTCATGCGTGGAGTCATATAAAAGGGATTTTGCAGACCCTTGGGCCGATAGGGCCCTACAGGAGTCTTAGCCTAGCGTTTCTAGCAAAGTATGAAGCTCACACTTGCATCTCTCGCTCTCTTCCCTCTGGTAGCTTTGGCTTCACCAGCCCCTGCTCCAGTGACCAGAATACCTCTTTCACGACGATCGTTTACAACAAAAGAGGGTGTTGCAGATATTGACGCTCTCGTTTCTCATCTTGAGAATGTTCGAGTGTGAGTGATATTTTCATACCCTTCTTAATTCCTAATACTAAAGTGTTTCTTAATAGCAAAATATCCCGAGGATTCACTGCCTTCTCTAACAACACGGGTTCAGCGCACCCGAATGATGACGGTAGCCTCCACAAACGCGTGGAGCTCCAGAAGCTTCGGAAACGCAAAACAGGAAAGGATCAACTGACAGATGATCTTGACGGTGAACTTTGGCAAGGCGCGATCTCTGTTGGGACTCCAGCGAACACTTTCACTGTAGACTTCGACACTGGCTCTTCTGATCTTTTCCTTCCCGGAACAGCTTGTACTAGTGCAAACTGCCGTGGTCACAAAATATACAACACTGCCGCAAGTAGTACTGCCGTTGACCAGCGCAGGACCTTTTCAATTGAGTTTGGTGATGGATCAACAGTTTCGGGTGAAGTCTTCCATGATACAGTTTCCATTGCTGGTTTGACAGCAACCGGTCAAGCAGTTGTCGCCGCCAGCCAATATTCAAGTGGATTCGCGCTTTCTGAGTCTCCCCCTGATGGTCTTATGGGGATGGCCTTCCAAGCCATTTCCAACTCGAACTCTCCACCAGTCTTCCAAACAATGATCGCCGATGGCCAAACAACTTCTCCAGTCTTCGGTTTCACCCTTCTCGATAACGGAGGTGAACTTTTCCTCGGTGGAACGGACACTTCCGCATTCACTGGAAGTCTGACATTTACACCATTGATTACGACCCCGGCTTTCTGGGAAATTAACACTCAAAGTGTTAGTGTTGGAGGAAGGGCGGTTATCACAAGAGCACAGGATTCTATTGTCGACACTGGTACAACGTTGCTCATTGTAGATCCAGCCAGCGCAAGATCAATTTATGCTGCGGTTCCTGGTTCTGCGGATGCTAGCAGAACTATCGGTAGTGGATTCTTTACTGTCCCTTGCAACGCTGTTCCAGATAATATTAGCTTTACACTCGGTGGCAAGGCCTTCACTCTCTCAGCGGACTCCCTCAACTTTGGACAAGTCTCTGCTGGTTCGAGTCAATGTGTTGGTGGTATTGTAGGAGACGATGAGGGATTCTGGATCCTTGGTGACGTATTCTTGCGGAATGTTTATACCGGTACGTTAAGATTATACTCTTTGTGACTGTACTCTTGGACTCAAGAAATCTCCTTTTATAGAATTCGACGTCGGGAATAGTCGAGTTGGTTTCGCCCCTGTTGCCTGAATATCAAGGAAATAGGACATGTTATTTTTTCTTATCCCTTTTTTGGATGTCGTCGTTTATGCACAACTCAATAATAATTTCATATTTCATCTTAACGCGGAATTTGGCTGTCAAACTAAGAATAACCTGAACTGCACATTGTAGCTAACAATAAATAAGTATGCACATGTAAAAATAGTAAATATAAAATTAAGCTACTCAGCGTCTCCTATCGTGGTCATATCGGTCCCGGCTCCTAGACCGCCGTCGTCGATAACTATCTCTGTCCCTGTCTCTATTTTGAACCCGTTCTCGATCACGAGGGGGAGGCGAACGGGACCTACGGTCCCTTCTGTCTTTTTTATCCTTGTATCGTTCCCTACTTCGGCTTCGGGCATCCCTTCTGCGCTCGCGATCATCGCGTCTCCTAGTATCATGTACATCGAAAACCATATCATATTTGTCTCTCTTATCGTCAGATTCATCTTGAACACGGTATTTACGGGTTTTCTCAAGGTCATCACGACCTGCAAACCCTCCTCTGCCTCGACCTCCCTTACCTTGTCGGCCAGTTTTAACGTCGTTTGACCAGTGTGTATTCATCCGAGCAACGGATTGAGAGCTAGAGTCGATATTAATCAGTGTTTGTTTCCTTTCATGTAAGCACAGACACTTACAAGTCAACCCAGATCCTGCGGTCGTCAATGAGGACGTTTTGCATTTTGAAATAAGCCTAAGAAAATAGTAGTAAGCACCTCTTCTGACATCTACCAACGGATAGAGGTGCCATACCTGTTCTGCATCCTCACGTTTGTCAAACTCAATGAAAGCGTATTGTAGTGAATCTCCAGTGACTTTATCTCTGATAACCTGACAGCTCATTATAGTTCCAAAGCGAGAGAATATAAGTTCCAAATCTTCATCTCGAGTTACCGGATTCAATTTGCAAACAAAAAGAATGTTTTCCGGAGGTCTGACATTTGCAAACGGCAAATCACCGACCATTTCAAGAGTTAAAGCACTGGCGGCTGCAGCTTTTTTTCGTCTTTCTTTTTCTTCCTCTTCTTCAGGAAGAGTAGCCAAAGGGTCTTCATCTTCTGCGATACGCGTTGAGTCATCAGGGGGATTTATTGGCGGCGAATCGGGAACGACAAGACCTTCCGGGTCATCAAATGGATCATCTGTATCGTGGTATTAGTATCTTTTTCCCAGTATAAAAGTAGTTTGGAAGATACCTAGAACTTCAACGTGCCTTATTCGAACATCCTTAAGTGGACGCCCCTCATGGTCTGTATAAACATCATTCAATTTCTCCAAAGTATCAAGTCCCTCAACGACGTGTCCAAACACAGCATGTCTACCATCGAGATAACTTATTCCGTCTGCGAGTGTGATAAAGAACTGACTTCCACACCCACCCTGGGCACCCTCCAATGCAGGTGCTACAGCCATAGAAACAGTTCCGCGTTCTGCGTGTTTCAGCCGAGAGACCAATTCAGGTACGAAATAACGAGGAGTATCACGGTGGGTGTGTTTATTCTGCGAAGCAATGTATGACCATATCGATTCACCGCCTGTTCCAGTAGCTGTAGGATCGCCGGCCTGAGCAAGGAAGTCTTTTGAGACTAGAAAAATGTTAGATTATAATTCCCTTCTTCAAAAACATATGAATATACCATTAAAGAATGCATTCAAATTATAATAGTAGACTTTACAAAGCTTGAGGAAATTCTGGCAAGTACGAGGACATGATTCGACTTCGAGATCGATAACAATATCTCCAAGTGACGTCTCAAGTAACACCGACATTCCGGTAGCGTTACTGGAAAGACAGGTACCTATGAAGAAGTAGGTTTAGGTTCATGACTGCAGCAGCTACTGTTGGGAACGACTGATCACGTGGATGAGAGAATGTCGCGTGTCGGTCTAGATCACAGCAAAGGATATCACACTTCCCTCTGGAATTCGATCTTTTCTTCGGTAAGCATCTCCAAAGATAATTATTATATGATTAAGTTGAATACTTATATCTCATGCAAAGCTACTAATGTACCAAATACTCGGAAATACCGGCACAAGCTAGTATTACTGAGACTTGACCTACATTTATTTGTTTCCGAAATTCCCATTTAACTATTGTTATTCATCTTTATCTACCTATATACTAATGGAAGCCTTATTGAAATTTAATCCTTGGGCTGAGACTGATTCAAAGGAAGAGAAAACAAGCTCGAGTCACCCTCTACCGGCAGCCTCCTCTGAAGAATTTCTAATTATTGTATTCATCCATGGGTATACTCTTCAACTTGTTGGATTGTCCCTAATTTCTTAATATCCCTTCTTTCCTTTGAACTTAGATTTAAGGGGACTGATTCTACCTTTTCTGGATTCCCTGAAAGACTCCGCAACTTGATATCTGAGACAGCTTCAGGTATTACCGTGGAATCAATTGTCTTCCCTGCTTATGAAGTAAGCCTACATGATTAATTGAAGAGTTTAAAACTGACAAGAGCTGTTTTCATAAGACTAAAGGCGAATTGGTTAGCTTTTCAGTGTGTTGTATAGTGAAATTAATCGGCTCATACTATGCTACAACCTTATGTGTAGAACGCTGCTGTCGAGAGATTCGCGGACTGGCTTACCAATCTCGTAGTAGAGAAGGAAGTGGCCCGTGGAGGAGGTGCGGGGTCAGCAAAAGTTGTACTGTGCGGGCACAGGTAAGTCAGTTAAACTAAATCTTTATACCTAGTCATGTTTAATAATAACTACTCTACTACCAGTATGGGTGGATTGGTTGCTGCGGACACTATTATTGGTATGGTCAACAATCGACCCGATTCAAGCGCACCCCTCTGGCCGAGAATAATTGCCTGTATTGCCTTCGATACCCCAGTAGGATCTCACCAACATATCAATAGCTATTTCAATACTAACTAAAAACAGTATCTAGGCCTTCATCCATATGTTTTCAAGAATAGTGCAACGAAGGCAATGAGTTACGTTCAGACGGCTCGTGATATAGCATCTTCGTTCAACTCATTCTCCAAATCCGGATCGTCAACTACAAGCACAACAAGTGTATCAAGAAGTACTATAACCGCTCCTCCAGCATCCTCTTCGTCTTCGTCCTCCTGGGCGAGTTGGGCAATTCCCGCAGCAGTTGGTCTAGGAGGAATCCTAGTCAGTGGCGCTGCGGCCGGTGCTGCGTATTACAAGCGAAAGGACATCGGGGAGGGGTATCAATGGGCAACAGATCATATGAAGTATGTCGGTACACTCTGGGATCAAAAGAAGTTAAAGGAGCGTCTTGAAAACTTGATAGATGCTGAAAAGAATCTCAAAGTTACTTTCCGAAAGTAAGCTTGTAGTATTCTAAACGTTTCGAGTATATATCTCATGAATCAATCCCTAGCTTCTACACCCTTCTACCTTATTTCCCTCCACACCGTCTTGAGCCCGATACATTCATCATACTTCCGGATACGAACTCTCCATTCCGTCCTTACTTCTTATTCTGTCAGAACAATATGGCGGAAGACGAGGTTGAGGCCCATACCGGCATGTTTGAGCCTAGTACTAATGATTCCTACTACGCGCTTGGGCTAGAAACAGCCAAGATTATACGAGAGGCACTTTCAGCGTCGCATGGAGTGGCCTCTGATGAAGGTGCCCCTCATGGTGTAAATGGAAATCAAGATGTTCCAGCCAACCCGAGCGCCGAAGGAAATCTTGTAGACTTGTAACACATTGTAATACTCCCCTGTAATCCTCTATGTAACTCAGAAATACGTAGTGATGGCTGTTATAACAATGCTTATACATCATGAATAATGACAACTAGAATTTGGTGTGAAATGAGAATAAATTAGTTCTAAGAGAAACATTAGTTTTTCAGAGATAGTTTCATTGCATATGCATCCTCTCCATCAGCATCTATATAATTCACATAATAAATATAAGTCACATCTCTACGGAAATAGTAGCTCTAACTTACAGTATTTTTTCTCAATACCATCTTCTTCAAATTTTAGTGTATCTCTATACAATCCAATAGCTGCACGATTCGACTTCCGGACATGTAATGAAACGTAAGATGCCTTATAAATAGTAGACATTGCTTCCTCTAATATAAATCCAGGGAAATAAAGAAAGAGGAAGTAAGAGATTCCGCCTGTCTGAAAGAGCAACAAATCGAAACGTACGAGATTGTAACATGAGCTTCTTCGCGATACCTAACCTCCTGTACCCTCGAAGCACCGAGATCGAAGTAACGTGTCCATGAGGTGCCTCATCATCCTTAAGGTCCTCTTCCCTAAATTCAAAAGATGTCTATATCACCCAAGATCACTCCAAGAAACAGAATCAAATGTACCAACATTTTCGCCAAGATATAGCCAACTATTCTCCCTTTCGAGTCCTCCGCCACATAAGAAAGTCCAGGCCAGGACAAAGCATGATATAAATCTAACCAACAACATCCAAAATTGCGTCAAATTTCTCTCCAATCTCCCCATTCAGTTCATGTTGATAATCAAAACTCACAGTACTTCATCGTATAATTCTCTGGTAAGTTCTGCAGGTTACACGCCTGCATACCCATAAGGTCGTCAACCTGCGCTACCAAGAAATGAACATTTTATATGTGAGATTTCAAGAACAAGTATTTATATATTTCTCGACGCACTGTTGCTAATCGTATGCTCAAGCTTGACATATTGGCTGAGGATGGTTTGATTCAAGCTGATACAACTTGTTAATTTAATATCAATATTCTCAGATTGTGGCGGTTAACACATTGGACACGGTATTTAGTATAATGTTCCCACGTATTATGATAAAAATTATATCGTTCATTGATCATTGCATTGCTCTTATAATCGGTGTTATTGTGCAAACAGTTTCCGCCGGCACTTACAGACAATAAACGCGGAAAAAAATGTTAACAGCCTTTTTTTTTTTTTACAATAAACAAAATGTAGGACAGAATTTAAGGTACTAATAGAACAGACAGAATGTTAGTGAGAAATGTACGATTACACGGAGCGAAAATGCTGCTAATAAAAAAAACATTTGCCGTTGGCCACACGACTGATAACGATGGAAGAAAGGGGAAAAGGTCATAAACAATGCCTGAGAGGTATGATGAAGAATGATTAAAGGCTAACGGAAAATGCGCTTCCTATACACAAAGAGGTAGGTTACATGTTGGTTCACATCAATCAAATATGCACAATAACAAGAATAGTCAAGATGAAAATACGTCTTTTACGGTATCAAATAACCAAGCAAAAATCACGACATGGCCCCATACAACCTAATTATCATTTGGGTGGTGATTGGTTTCGCTCGAAATAATGTTGGGAGTGGACATGGATCCTCTTCCAAGCAAAGACACTGTTGAAGAGGAGCTAGCACTATTATTGGTCCCAGAACCATTAGCTCTCCCGAAGAAGAACGAGCTTGGGAAGTGTTCTACAGCGTTGTGCAGACTCTTAAAGTTTCTTTTTGTAGCCCTCCCACGTGAATTTGTGGACCCCTGAACACTAGGGTCGGGTCCAAGTAAGGAACTATGTGAACCCGACGCCACAGCAGTATTGCTGGTATTGGCTTTAGATGTGCCTGACGAATGCGCTAGAGCATAGTGAACTGATTCCTGGAGTTCTCTTGTGGTCGGAGATGAGGAAAGATATGGAATAGGTGAGCTTGGATCGTGATGTTGGAGGTCTCGACGAACAGGTCTAGCTTGGTTGATAGCCAAAGACAATCGACTTTGTGGATTTCTGCTAGCACTGGAGCTAGAGGACAGAGCTGTATCTGACCCATTCAGGCTAAGAAACTCAAGCTTAGAGGTAAAATCCGAGTTACTCCTAGAAGACTGCCCTTCGTGACGCCAATATGGCTGACGAATCGTACTTGGTCCTGGTCCATCAATGACAAAAGACTCGGCCTGAGTAGTTTCACTCCTCCCTCTTCCGTGTCCTAGTTCCGCGAAGATTAAGTCTGGGGTGTATGCACCACTCGGAGAGTCATCACTAATTACACCTGAATTGTAATGCCGGAAGAATCCAGCACCGTTTGATGTCACCGATTTGTTTGTTCCAGAGCTTTTGTTTGAAGTCTCATCACTTATATCCGAGTTCGCTCGGTCAAATACAGGTAGGTTCGGTGTAGAATATGTTGGCTGGCGTGAAGCATAAGGTGTTATTTGTGGGGAGGGCGTTGGAGCTTCTACGATAAGATCGGTGCCAAAGCCACGAACGTGAGTCCTTAGACTAGAGGGGCCAGCTTCTGAGTAAGGTTGAGAAGTAGGGCTGGGTGTGGTAGCCATAGAACTTGGATTGGTATCTTCAATGACTAAAGGGGATTCCCGTATTTCAGGTTGCTCTACCCGTTCTTCTATCTCTCTTTCCGTCGCCCGAGAATGAGTTGCCACTTCCTGCTGTTCTTCCATATTAAACACTTCCTGAGGAGCTATCAGTGTTGCCCCCGAGGCACCCCTCCAGTTCGGAGGATAGCTCACGCGAGGGGTTTCCATTGATTGATTCTGATCGTGTTGTGCGCCCTGATCTTGGTCGCTGTTATTCGTAAGTTCTTCGTCTTCTTCTGCATCATAGTCGGTATCAATATCGTTGTCATAATCATCGTTCGAATCTGGCACAGCATGAACGTTTGCCATTAGTGCGGCAAGATACAATCGTAGATTGTCAACACCCTTCCCAGAGTAAACACAGAACGTTGAGCGCTGATTTGTATTGAATTCCTATACAATGGAAAGGTTAATAATCAACTTGTTAAGGTATTAAACTAATGCTTACACGAGGTGCGGGGCGACAGAATTGTTGAAGCTCTGGTCTTCTGAATGCAGGTATTCCCGTCAGACTCAAATGTGTAAGCTTCGTTAATCGTTGTAATAAGAAGTGGATCGACATAATCGTGATGTTTTGACAGTAAGACAAATGAATTCGTTCCAGAGTAGAGTGTCTATCAGCCAACGCGAAAATAGCTTGGTCTGTTAGGTTTGTTACTCGAACAAGACCAATCCGACGAAGTCTCGTTAGCCCGGCAAGTTCGAAAACAGACATATCCGAGAGGCGAGAACAATCTTTACTTAGAGATGAGTACATGGTTTTAAAGAATACAATAAGGTTTACGCACTTGCAAGATCAATATATCTCAAGCGAACACATGATTGAGCTAACCACCGGACTGACTTATCAGTGATGCTGGATGCGTGCCCGAGATGTAGGTAATGTAGATGCTTCCCAAGCTTGCATATACTTTCGACTGCCGCATCAGTCAGCCTATTACATTTTGCAAGATACAGATTTCTAATTTTGGGAGCGCATGCAATTATTCCTGCTATTGCATCATCCGTAATTAGTGCACACGAGGACAAATCTAGCATACGAAGGTGATCACATAAATGTGATAGGCGCAAAGGTGGCAAAGGGTCCAGTGCAAGCTGGACTGTGTTAGGGAATGCCCTTTCAACAAGTTCTGACCTTTCGATGCCAAGCAAATCGGGGTCCGCAGGGAAGGCCAAATCAGTAAGCTCAGAGCATTGCATCAGTTTGAAGTCTCTGAGGTAGGGGAGTTGTTTCCAAAGCGCACGAATAGCCACATCAGTTACCTTTGGACATCCATACAGATCAACCTCGAGTAAAGTAGGACATTGCTTAGCAAAAGCCAACACAGATTTATTCGTTATTTTTTTGACACCGCTGAGTTTGATGCGCCTAAGAAGTGGACAGTTCTCCGCAATAGCCAAAACTCCTTCATCTGTGATATCCTTACAACCGCCCAGGTTTATTCCCTGCAATTTGGTGGCAGATTTGGCTAATGCGATAATAACTTTATCGGAGCAAGATGTGGTGCTCGTCAAGTCAAGCGCGACGAGGTTTTTGAAGTGAGGGAGTACGTTTAGTAGCGCATCATTGGAGAGTCCAACACAATTCACTAGGGTGAGCCTTTCCAACTTGGGGCAACATACAAGCTGCCTGAAAACGTCATCGGTAAGTTCGCTGCCAGCAAATGTCAAGTTCAGCCGGCGGACAAAGTGAGGGTAGTTAAATATTCTATCCCCGGATTGAATGACTTGGAGCATCTGGTTGAAACGTTGAAGCTCCTGAAAGTTTGGTCGGTGCCATAGAAACTCCACGGCGCACTCACACCACGAGCGCGAGACGAATAATACATTATAAAGATCCCTTTGAGAGGTTATTTGCTTAATGACGTGTATGAGAATTTCCGGAGGTAGATGTGAAGCAGGAGAGTGTGGCGGCGTCTGTGGTCGACGTTCACGAGTGGACGCGGACCATTGAGCGGGTATAACATCTTTTGAGTAGTACGCCTGGTTGGCGACTTCCTTCAACTCATCCTCTTCATTCTCGGAAAGTGATGTTGTGGAGTTGTTCAACGATGAAGAGTAGATTGCCATAGCGGAATCGTCGCCGTCGTCGTTATTGTCGTCGTTGTCGTTGAAGACGGTGAGGAACTGTGTGAGCAATTGTCAGGGCGTGTTTGGCACGCTTGTTCCAGATTTGGCTAGTGATTCAATCGGCAGTGGCGCCCCATTTTTTTCTCTGGATTCTGGCTTCTTCTCCCATCCTACAACACCTCATGGTAAATCATTCTACTTGATACATGTCTTCTTTGTCTTCAGAATCTTCACAAAGCGGAAAACGATCTTATGCAAGGGTCCCGCTCTCACCACCATCTTCATCCAATAGTCGAATTCCAGTCACTCCGGCTGTATTAAGAAGTATATTTGCTTCCTCTCGTACAGCTATGGAAGAGAGGTCCATATCGCGAATTGCATTCTTTAGGTGATTCTCGCTATCTTATTTCATTCCACGATCTTGCATTTTTACACTTGTGTCAGATTTGCTGGTTTTGTTTTGAGCTGCATTGGGATCAGCCTCATAGCCTGGAGGGGTCGGGGGATAAAAGCTGGCGCCGCGGGAATCCTGGGCGTTGTATAATCCCCAACTCAACTTTGGGTCAACGATTGGTCAAGGGTCTGGGCATCTGCAATCCATGATTTGTCTCTAAATTCTAGGTTTCATCTGGACTAGTGGACTCGTAGTTCTTAGTTTATTCAGGGACCTGGATTGACATGAAATCAACGTTTTGTTAATATCCAGCTCTATGGACTTGGGAGGCATCAAGATAACTAACTGGAATTTTCCGTGTGAAATGAAACTACATCCAGTTGTCCTCATCTAAGGTTCACATCAACGTGCCAGCACAAAAAAGGAAGGCATCTTGATTAATCACTTCCATTCAAGTATAAAACCCTTATCCTCTCGTCCCTTCAAGTGGACTTAAAAAAAGAGTATAAGCTGAATTGGAACTTAGTAGACATCTCATTCATACGCTTGGCAAAACTATTCACATCAGATTCGCATCAAAAAATGTTCAAGTTGGTTTGAAATTCTGAGTTAAATTAGTAATAGAACTGAGCGTTTGGGGTATCGGATTTGATGTGTCTAAAATTTAAGTATGTCAACGAAGTTGTGAAATGGATAGCTAAACCGCGCTTACGTCTAATGTCATCAAGAATAGTCATCAATATGATGGGAAACTTTCGAGTATTCAGTCGATAAGGCAATAAGAGTTACAAAAACTACTATTGCCCCGTTAATGATCACTGCTAACACATATCTTTTTCTTTTATCTTCAGTAAACCTTATGCGCTCATGCAACACAAGTTTAGCGAAAACCATTTTCGCTGACAAAGTAGCTAATTGCTTGGTGAATTGTGACCATGAGATATCAAATATATCGATAACAAGAAGAGTATTGACATTCCTTCCTCGTGACTAAACAATTTGGATCAGCTGCTGAGAAGATTCGGCTGACTGAATAAAGACCTAATCTAACCACAAGTCCATGTTCATTACGTTCTACCTATTACCTATAGAAAGAACAAAGGCTTATCCTAATCCTATCTCTGGTCGTTCATAACACGAGAATGCCGAAATTGGTAAGAGCGGGGGTAACCATCGTTTCCGTGGTTTAGTTAGCTCATACACCACTTCCAAACAAGGTACCAGATTGACCACGAGTAAGACTTGCCTGCATTCAGTAATTTCAAATTTTAATATGACGTCCATATCATGTTGAGGCCAAATTGTCGTTATGTGATGATAACGCCTAGATGAAGAAAAGCTGTATAGAGTGATAAACCATTAATAGGAAGAAACGAATTACAAAGGTTTACGTTCTATGCATAACACTGTAAGACACATGGAGATGCGTTAATGATAGCATGTGGAAAAAATAAAGAAGAAAAAAAGAAACTACCCGCCGCAGGAATATCTAAAGTAGTCATAGTCATCTTCGTCCCAGAGCAAGTATTGAACCGTTAAAGCTATGATCATTTATGAAGGATCACACACACACGCCATAAAAGACATCATATACCGTTGTATTTTTTCATTCCGTTTCGACTTTCTTATAAAGAAACTCGCCTAGCTTAGATTTAAGATCAAAAAAAAAACAAGAGCGCTTAGCTAATTCATCAAATTCTCAAAATAGACGAAAACGGCAACTTGACGTCCTTGGTGGCGTAGAACTTCCATTCCTTAATTTGAGTGGCTTCGCTAACTTTTTTATTAGAAAATAACTGTTTTCGCGGGAAACATAGGAGAGGACTGTTCCAAGCTGTGAATTTGTTTGAATCATCCCCGACTATAGTTAATAACCCATATTTCCTGACCCTAATTGTATGGTATAGTAAATTATAATTTAATTATCCGTAAGCAACTCATAGTCTCGCGTCTACGGGAACTATTACTTTCTTGTAGTCTAAGTCATTATAAAATATAATGCGACGGATAATTCATTTATAACAGCTCACACCTCAACTTGTCCTAAATTCAGACAATAGTTTCCTGATAAAATAAAACTTATCATAATCAACCTACAGGACATAAAACGAGATGCAACAAACACGAAACAAATTGCGAAATAAAACAAGCTAAAAAGACATCGATTCGGGAGTTGGGAGCATTAACAACAAAATTGCAAAAGCGGGGTCGAACGCAGAAAAGAAACAACAATTGAGAGGGTAAGTTCATAGCTGATTTGAAAAAAAAAAAAAAAGATGAAGATGGAATGACATAAAGGGTACTTCAGGAGTACCTTCCATTCATAGTAGGCAAGCATAACCAAGGAGAAACCAAAGAAAATGTTGAAATAATTAGTCGAGTTGTTGGGATAAATGAAAATATTCATGGGCAGCGAAGATCGTGTTTGATATCGATAGCTACTTCGAACTGCTGCTTATCGATAATCTACCAAAGGCTAATTAAGCCTCTGTGTAATTAGCATCCAATTTGAGGGATGACAAAGTTCCGTTAATATCTTTAAGGCCATTTTCTTTAGATCCAATGGCGACTTGAGTCGACGAGGAACGCGAATTGGGTGAATCTAGGGGGCTCCTGGAGCACGATTAATCTGAAAAGACTTCATATTGCGGCCCATGCTGTACCCAAAAGAATCCTGCTGATGGGCAAGGTTGGGCGTGTTACTGCGACCTGACGCAGACGACGGGGACAGTCGTTCATTTAGAGAATTTTCTGAACCTTTGATGCCCCCATTGACTCGCTGATAAAATCCCTGGCTATCACGCAGACCATTCTCGTGTGCCAGGGCCTCTTGATCAGCGAGAAGATTGGCGATATAATTAGGGTCAGGGGAAAAAGGCGAGAAACCAGAAAATGTCCCAGGACGCTGATTCTCCATATCTAATCCCAACATCTTGGTGTCAAGCATCGATGCCGGTAGGGCGCTGTAGAAATTGTTATCATATAATCCATCACCCTGTCCATTTCCGGAATAGCTGTGTTTGTTGACCTGCAGGAAGTCACTTGGATTCAAATTTATGTTCGCAATATTCGACTGGGTTAAACCGAGTTTCTGCAGTATTTCGGAAGCTTGTTCGGCAGTCAACTGGATGTTACCTCCAATACGGGAAAAATCCGTTGCCTGTGCTTGTGCTTGGGCGGCGGCTTGTGCAGCGGCTTGAGCTGCTTTGTCTAACACAAAAGTTAGATATATCCAATACAGTATCAAAAAATAGTATGTACGCACACTGACTCCTTCCCCAACTGAGTCTTATACGGCTGCCGCCAATGGGGAAACCTTGCATCCTTTCGATTGCCCTCTCGGCATCTGCTTTGCGTACAAATTGAACAAAACCACAATGTTTCCCTGCCGGCACTTTTACCTATAAATTAAATTGAATATCGAAACCAATCCCGTTAGAATAGCTAAACTCACGTAGTGGATATCCCCAAATGGAGCGAAGAACGTTCTAAGCGTTTCTTCGGATATAAGCGGAGAAAGTCCCCCTACGAAAACCTTGATACACATAGTTCAGTTAAATTATTCTTGCAATTTAAATGGCGCGCTTACTGTAGTGTTATACGGATCTGTGGAGGATAACTGTTCACCATTGGGGCCAATGAGATTCCCAAGAATGGCCCTCGCTTGTGCTTGATGCTTCCATGATTCGTCAAGTTTTTGTTGATCCATAACCAGAGGTGCTGTGATTGATGGGGCAACTTTCCCTGACTGCCTGGGATCAGTTTGGGATGCTTTGTTGATGAGCTGAGCAATTATTTCGAGTGCATTTGCATTTCCACTGTTTAAGACACTTCCTCCAGACATCGAGCTCGCAGTTGACGATGTGGTCATAGCAGGTATAGAACTGGAACTTCCTACCGAGATATTAGACCCTGAGGTTGTCAATGGGACTCCATTTACTAACGACTGTTGTAAGAGTCGATCAACGGTCTGTGTCAAATTTCCGTCAAATGCATTCGAAGCAGGAGGCGCATTCCCTGGTGCCTTAAATTTTGCGGTAGCTGGTGAAATTCGCACTGGGAACCATGTTAAGTAAGGCCTTTTACATGGGGTAAAAAAGACGTACTTGGGCGTGAGAGGCAATATAAACCATGCATCTCGATAAGGGCTCGTTGTTGGTCCGCCTCATCAGTGAATCTAACGAAGCCATAACCTCTAGATACCCCAGTAACTGGATCCAGCATAATCTTCGCACTCTTACAACTATAGAATGGACGGATAAACTTTGGCGCTCTATCATTGCGTAGGCCCAGAACTGGATTGCGGAACACGGCAACGAGATCGGAGTTCGACGTCTCAGGTGCCAAGTCACCAACAAAAATACTGTATTCTTTTTGCCCTTGGGTAATACTATTGTTTGACGGATTTATTGGCGTATTAATGGAAAATGGTTGCGTCGCTGGAGAGGGGGATGGGGATGAGGCCCAGTTGAGTACAAAGGGCTTGTTTGAATTTGGTAGAATAGGTTGTGTGCCACTCGCTGTAGCGTTATTAATCTGAGCTAGGACACCAGCGGCATGATCCGGTGTAGGAAATGTGAGGAAACAGTATCCCGGATTATTCGCATGTTGGCCAGTTACATTGTCTGCTGGAGTATGTGGAATCTTGACCGAGACTTTATCCCAACCCATGAGGTCGCAAACTTTTTTGGCATACTCTTCATCCATCCATGGTTCGAGTTCACCCCACCAGAGGGTGGATTGAACGGCTGTTTTGTTATTTTGAGAGGTGTTTGTGGCGAAAATGGTTTCAAGGGAAGTAATGGGTAGAGCAGGTAACGCCATGGGAGCAGCAGTCGTAGTCGCAGATGCAGGGTGGTTGAAAGTTATTTCAGAAGAATCTCGTTGATGATTAGATTGATTGAAGTATGAATAGTTGGCACTGTTGGTGGGTGACTGGTCAGGTATCCTGCCGCTGGAAAAGTTGGCGTGTTGTTGGTGATGGTTGAAAGGAGAGATTGGACTTGACCCAGCTGCAGATGCCACTCGAATTTTATTGCCAGTGGAGGTCGGAGGTAATGAATTCCTGTTATGGACATCAGAAGGTGAAAGCGGTAGATCTGGTCTGGTCCATAATGTGTCCAAGCTGTGGGCGCTGAATGCTTTGTCTATCGGGGGAATATCCACCCTTCATTCCCTAAAGATTGTTCTTCATGGGATTGTTTTAGCTCCTTTCTCACCCTCTGTGAATCGTTTGTTCCGGTAGGTGGACTACCTGAGCAATTTTCGGTCACTGCGGAATGACCTAGAGGTTGATAATCATATGCCCCTCCTCCTCGAGGAATATCCATTGTAGCCGCGTGATCCGGGGAAGATTCGTTACGGAGCATTAAGATTGGTTGTCGTAGGTGTTCGTTTGGAAGGTGAAGTGAATAATAAAGAAAGAAATAAGGTTGATAAATGAAATGTTATAATGTGGTTTTATGCGCCTTGGTGTAGCAAATAGGTAATGAGAAAATGAATAAGAAACTGAAAGCTGTGTAATAAGTGGTTGTTATAGTGTTGTTTATGTGAAAAAAGCGATAGCAATGATGTGTAAAACAAAGAGAAACGAAAACAGATAACAGAGAGAACGAGTCAAAGCTAACTGCAAGTCGACAGCGAGACAAAGAAATAAATTGAAATGTAAGTGACAAGCCAAGAGACAGAACGTCCACTGGTTAGAGGGATTCGAGGTATAATCTTGAGCTATGCGTGCGATATTGCTTTGTACACGACTGAGTCTCAGAAGGATGGCTGGAGGAGAGTAGAATAAAGGAGTGAAGAGGAAAGGGCCTCAAAACTAGATCGCTCCAATTAGCACTCAATGCCGAAGTAGCGTGGTAAGTATTTTCCCGATCCGAGCCCCTCATTTAAGGCGTCCACAGCCGGGGAATGGTACCAATCGATAAAAGGGACAGGATCTAGAATTTATCAGCAGAGCCAGTATCAAATTTTCATGAGTTTTGCTTTTCTTTTCTGCGAAAAAATTGTAGTAAACCCCAAGTGATCATTATACTCTCCTCTGTGGGTCCACTCTCGGCATCCCCATCAATAATGGACCAACAAAAGAAATTAGACGCGCCCCGATGTTACTTAACCGCTCTGAACTCATAACTGTGCTTGGCTGTGCGATCCTTGTGTCCACTCATCTCAGATGCGCGCGACTTCAAAAAAATTTCAGTCTCACTCCGTTTATCATCGTAAGCCGAAAACTGGATTACCTTATGTAGAAATCACACCTACCTTATTTCACATCTTTTGTTCCTGCTTTTACTCGCCTCGGGTCTTCGCATCACGAGCTCCTTCAAAAAAATCTTTCCTTGGAAATAAAATGCATACTAGCTGCACTTTCCTTTCTTTCTTTTTCATTCATACTTAAGTGGCAATGTTATCATTCTAAAGACAGGTATATGATGCGTATACCTCTTGTTTCATGAGCCGAACAAGATAGAAACTGAAGAACATCAGTTTGTACAATGACAGCTCCCGATGTGATAATTCAGAGTAGTATGTATCACTATATTTCTAGAACACCGGGACGGCATGTTTTGGGACGACTCTCTATTATCTTATTATCCGAAAACGTATCAATTGCCCTGGTATCCGTAGTTTTATGAGATTAATCTAGTCCAGGCATCTTCGGCTAAGTTACTCACCGACTGAACCCTGACAATAGAGGAAATGGCCACAATTAGTGTCGCGGCTCATCTTAGGAACATCTGACAAAGCAACTCGCGCATTGTATTATAAATCATGTGAAACATTCACCAAGAACCGAGACAAAATATAATACAAGAGGTATGGTAAAAGAACAAGATAGAAAACAGGGGTAAGCATAGTTATAGTTCCGCAAACATCACAAGTGTTCCACTTGCATCGTACAAGAGATAAATCTCATGAAAAAAAAGACATTAAAAATAAATAATACTGCAGTTGAGAACACCCTGGGAAGCGTTCTTGCGAAAAGCGAAAAAAAAGCGGGTAGTATACTCAGAAAATGAGTAACACGCTTTACACATCAGCGATGCTGCTCAGGATTGCAGCTCGGGAAGCCCCGCCCGACGTCGAATCTCCTATATCATTGAAGGTACTAGGTCCAGCTACACTACTGCCTGCCACCTGACTAATGACGTCACTCTGAAGTTGCATTGGGACAAACACAACCTTGCTAGAGGCCGTCTTTGCCATAGCTTGCAGGGCTTCAAGCTGACGTATTTGCATAGCAGCTGGTGAAGCAAGTATATCCGCGGCTTGACGCATAAGACGTGCAGCGTCAACCTCTGCCCGGGCGGCAATAACCTTTGATTCACCAATACGCTTCTGCTGAGCAGCAGATGAAAGGGAAGCGGCAACTTCGGGGGAGAAAATAATATCTTTTATCCTAATTTCAGGTCAACAAAGGAAAATCCCAATTAACCAATCGCAACTTACAAGATACCCTCGATAGCAACACCCCATTTCTAGATTGTTTCTCGTGGTGAGCTCCAACAAGCGAGTATACTTTAGAGAATAACTTACATCTGCAACATCGCCTACAATCTCGGCAATTTCAAAGGCGATAGCCTCACGTTCAGTAACAACGCTTTGAACCGCTCGTGCACCTACAACATGACGTAGTGTAGTCTGGGCGCGTTCAATAAGCGCTGTGCGCAAATCTGATATTCCGAAGGCGGCCCTGTATGGGTTTGTGATCTGGAAATAGATAACAGAATCACTGAAAGCAAAACGATTTATTATTTAAGTAAATAATAAATTAATGGAAGTTTGAATAAAACACACATTTCTACGTTGACATTATCACGTGTGATGACTGTCTGCCTTCCAATAGGACTAATTTGGATTTTGACATCAACAATTCGGAGGGATTCTGTGCACACGTTAACTTGAACTAAGCCCGGATCAACAGCCTTGTAGAACTGTCCGAATCTCGAGACCAAACCAACAGATCCTGATGGAAAGATAGATAAGTTTCATAGTCTCAATGTCTTCGAATTAATCTGATATTAAAGCTCACCCTGGTTTACGTTTCGGAACGGGTTGGGGCAAGGACAGCATGGGAATGCTCCAAGGAAACCAACACAATTTCCCAGCGCATTCAGGAGCGAACCGTATATTCCGTGTGTGACCTGTATAGAAAGATGAGAAACTCACTCGTTTTCTGATATCAAACTACATACCTCTCCTGTACCGAGGTCTTGAGCATAAGATTGCTAGTCACAAGATTTAAGTGACATAATATTGCGTAATAAAAATCAATATTACCTGCATTTCACTACGTTTGAGCGGCTGGACAGTAATGATGTTTTTGTCGCCTGCTTGCCTCTTGCCTACGGAAGGATGATGATCTGCAGTGACTTTGTTAACAATTCATCCTGTTAGGGGTTTTCAAAAGGGCGAATTTCAACTGAAGACATACCAGGCGGAGCATCATGGTCGACAACATTCCCATGAGACCCACTCGGAGATGGGATGCGATCCTTATGGTCAAATCCGTTTACTGACATTTCTCGCTATGTTAACCCGTACGGAATGTTTCAAACAGTGAGGGGCAGTGGGAACGACGAGTTGTGAGCGTGTGCGAGAGCTTTGGCCTTATATATCACTTAGCAACTGTGCATCTGACTCTCGTGCTGTTGGGCTTTACTTAGAGCGCTCGGGAACAGCCTTGTGGGAGTGATTCATTCATAATTTAATGGAGCGCGTCGGGAACTCTTGCCGATCCGGCGCGACTTCCTAATTTGGGTCGTTTGTGTCGGTCAACGCCTTCCAACAGAACGTGGAACTGTAATACACAGCTTTAATAATAGACTCAATTGAATGCTCTAATCATGGAATGTAGAAATGTACACTCTCTAATTGAAAAGTATTGCTGTGCCGCTCAAGGCGGCACGGATGGAACTATTATTGTAATTCTGATAGATGTAGTCTCGGATAGACGTCAGTGGTCATGTGGACTAATTCTCTGTATAGATAATAACCTAGGTACCGATAATAAATAAGGATAAATTTGTAACTGCAAGTAAAGTAGGATTTCTTGGAAGCTGTGCGTACTTATGTGTGAGGAATAATACGAGACAAGAGCTATTTGGGAGACCTTTATCTCTCCTTGGATAGAAATTAAATGACCTTGCCTCGACTTCAACACACCATATGGCTACAGATGTAACGTTTACGTTACGTTACGTGTATTAATGTATGTCACGAAGAATGCCGTCTTTTCCAAGTTTCACTAAGTATGTCACAAGGAACGAAGTATTGGTTGATGAAAGCCGAGCCAAATTCACGCATCGAAAAGGGAAAAGATGTAAAGGTATGAATACGCTAGTGGGTCCTCCCTAAGTTACCCACTAGCGGTGCTGTGTTCATTTCTTGATCAATGTTCTAATTGCACCGGATTACTTCAAGTTCAGTATTGATGACTTCGAGTCCGTAAAGATTACTCCATGGGAGGGTGTTCGCAATCATGAAGCAAAAAAGTTAATGCAGTCCATGAAAGTCGGAGATCAAGTGAGAAATTAACATTTCTACATTTTTCCGGTATTCTGACTATTCCATTAAGATTTTATTTTATCACTCGAATTGCAAGAATCCCGGTTTGTTTTCTGCTATCCCCCGTCCGCATCATATTTTAGACTGATACCAAACTTGTGCAGGAATCGCTGGCTTTGCCGAAGTGAGATTTTTCTTAAAAAGAAGTGCCGTGAGTTCCTAATCACGGATACTTAGGTTACAAAAGAGGCATACCCAGATTGTTAGTCTTTTCATCAACTACTAGAGCTTTCGTCATTTGATGACTATAACCTTGCAGATACCGCATGGGATCAGTTAGTATTTTAGAATGAACTCCTTTCTCCTGAATCTTAAAGTTTAACTCTTATCTCGATTACAGGGAACACCCATATTATGACCCAGTATTTGAGTTTCATCTAGTCAGTCTCTTACGCTATTCTGACTTTCTCACTAGAAATCAGATAAAGATAATCCCAAGTGGTTCATGGTAGACGTTTCATTCAAGTCACGAGCAAAACATTTTGTTGCTCTCTCTCTTATTAAGCAAATCACTGCTCCATCCTCAACTGAGCTACCACCTTATGTGGCGTATATTGGTGTGGATGGACTTAGCGCTCTGAAGGGTAAGAAAATCATTTGATCAATCTTGATACAAATTTCTTGCGGTACTCTCCGTTAAATTTTGATTCTGCCGCTTATAAAATACCTGGCATATCAGACAAGTACTGGACCCGATCCGGCTTATTCTGACTTCATATATTTTCACAGGTATGGCGCTCATCAATCGTGGTCGGCTTAGCGTACAGCCCGTCGAAAAAGACGCTTGGAATACTGTCGTGAGCTTAGCAGAAAATGGTGGCTGGGATGAAGCTTCACCCGGAAAGATACCAAAATTTGACAAAAATGCTAAGAGAAGTCCTATTGAGGCTGATAAAGAAGGTGAGCTGTCATACATATGATTTTGTTGCAGCTAAATCAAATAACACGCTAAATTTTCTCATGAACAAGTGCAAGACCAACAGCATAACGTAAATGAGGGAGCCAAGAAAGCGAACACCAAGACTCGAACAAAGAAGCGCAAAGCGGAGGTACCTACTGAAGATGAAAAAATGAGGGCTCCTCCTCGGCGCTCTACGCGTAACAGACAGGGTTAATTTTTTAATTCCCTCCTCGAATATAGCAATTTTTTCTCTTGAGAGAATGTCCTTATGTTATTTTAAACCCACGTGGGTTTGTGTAGTGTTACATCGCAAACTGACTTATGCCGCACAAAACCAGTACAGGGGCCACATGGAGAAATATACCCTTAAATGAATAGACAGGACGGGAGATTATCTTTCGGTTAATATGACAAATAGTCTGATACCTGTGGGTGAGGTATAATCACATCATTTTGAATTTCCATTCCACCTAAGTTTGACTATACCTTTTTATTGTGGGGAAAAAAGAAAAAAAAAGTACCACAACCGATATTCAGTGCCATTTATAGGCAAAAAAAATACTTGCAGTGCTGAAGAGAACGCCGCAACCTCATTATCAGGGGTAGAAATGCCCAATCAAATCATTATATTAAGCTCCTGCTTCACTCGTAGATCAACATACCGGATCTGCACGGAACGCCCTTCCAAAGCTTCTTGTTCGTCTCCATGAGAAAATGTTCATTTCCCATCTTTCAATACACGCTATGTAAAACATAAAAATATATATAAAGGATCTATTTTATTTTATAAATAATGTGAGTTTTGTCCTCCCTGCTCTTAACTTTGGGTTGGCTATCTACTCGCGTTTCTCCCATATGCTCAAGGCTGTTTCTTGTCTATTAATCTTGGCCGTATCTACGTGGGCTAGTCGTTTGAGTAATGGGCGAAGTCATGCAAACATGGCTCCAGTACCTATAGTGCCCATTATCGCTCATGATTCGAGTAAATCCGTTACAAGTTCGAATGGGACCGAGTTACCCCCACTGAATACTACCTATTATTTTGAACAATTAATTGATCATAATAATCCCAGTCTTGGTACTTTCAAACAACGATTCTGGCATACTGCTCAGTATTATGAAACTGGGGGCCCTATTGTACTACTTACCCCAGGAGAAGACAACGCAGAACGTAAGTCACCACAGATGCCAATGAAGCATTGTTTTCTACTTTATTTGGGACTAAGCTGTTCAAATCTGTGGTTAATGATAACGCCCACTCAAATAGTATATACCTTTTTTCTTACAAATGAAACATTCAACGGACAAATTGCCCAACAACAGAATGGGGCTACGATCGTATTGGAACACCGTTACTATGGTCTATCTAATCCATTCAATAATTTGAGTACCGCAAGCTTGGAATTCCACACCATCCAGCAAGCAATAGACGACTTAGCTTATTTTGCTAATAATGTGAAGCTTCCTCAACCTGATGGTGGAGATGTCACACCCGATAAAGCTCCCTGGGTTCTCGTTGGAGGGAGTTATAGTGGTAAGTCGAAACAAGAATGTTTTCTAAATAAAATCGGAGTTTAAAATTACTATAGGAGCCTTGACTGGTTGGACATTGGCAAAGTGAGTATCAAATGTGTCTGTATTTTATTTTATTTATATAATATATTTATTCAGCAAACCCGGTGTCTTTGCTGCTGGATATGCTTCATCTGCGGTCTCAGAAGCAATCATCAATTTCTGGCAGTACTATGATCCAATCCGTCAATTCATGCCTCAGAATTGTTCCGCCGATGTTCAGGCTGTCGTCGCTCACATAGATAAGACGTTTACGTCAGGTACCACAGATGAGATCAATTTCATCAAGGATACGTTTGGTCTGGGCAATGTAACTCATCTAGATGATGTTGCTGGTGCTTGTGAGTACTTACTCGACTAAATAGGTAATGGGCATAAAATAAATGATTCTTTAAAGTGAGAAACAATCTCTGGGATTGGCAAAGCCTATCACCAACTTCTGGACCTGGATCTCAATTCTTTGATTTCTGTGATGCCTTGGAAGTCAAAAATGGTGTATCAGCCGGTAGTGATGGTTGGGGACTAGACCATGCACTGAGTGCTTGGGGAGCGTACTGGAAATCATTCTATTATGTAGAAAGTATGTCTTTCTTTATTATTTTATGATTGGATGCTGAACTACATAATTATTTCTCGTTTCTAGTTTGTGAAGACTTGGACGCTGAGTATGTTGTTTATAAAAATCATCAGAACAATCCTTAATCTAATATCATTTCATCAGAACCTGTCTAGGCACGTATGACCCGACTCAGGCCTACTGGACTGACATAAGGTCCTGATTATCCATTGTTTAATCAACTCGTCATCTGACCAACTTTTGCTATAGCATTGACAATTGGGTCCGATCATGGAGTTGGTCATTGTATGTAGACACCTTCCATCTCATCTTCTATATGGCAAATAATTATCTCCTACAAATGCTTCAGATGTAATGAACTCGGCTTTTCCTTAGTCGGTGCTCCAGAAGGCACTCCAAGCATAACCTCAAGACTTATCCAACCGGAATATTATGAGGTTCGTTGTCCTGTCTGAAGGAAGATTTCATTTTTGAAAAGTAATTTAAACCGAGAAACGTCAAACAGCGTCAATGCGCATACTTGTTCCCCGAGAAGTTCATAACAGCTATTTCTCCCAATGCTAATGCTACAAACAAGGAATATGGTGGCTGGGATATTCAGGCAGACAACCTATTCTTCGCCAATGGAAAACGTAAGCTTATCCTTCTTCACAAAATTCCCATATAGAATATAATCAAATGATGAATCATATATCATCAACAATCATCAACTATCCATTGCATGTCAATTATTAACGCTCCCCCTTTCTCTCTTTTTCGTAGGCGACCCGTGGCGTGACGCGACAGTATCCTCAGACTTCCACACCCGCCAAAGCACGGACTTACAACCCATCGCTTTAAGCGATGGTTTCCACTGCTCAGATCTCATCTCAGCATCTGGCGTCGACCCCACCATTCTTGCTGTCCAACAAGAGGCTCTGTCAAAAATCAAAGAATGGTTGAGTGCATGGACTCCTCCATCCGCATCCGAGGAAGGAAAGCATGAACCTGTTCCTACCCAATCTCAATCTGGATCTCATATTGTGAAACCCTTAAATTCATGGTTACGTAAGGCAATCTATTTATTTAGTATTCTAATTTATATTGTATAGTGCAAACTGTCTATTGATCAGATTTCTTGCTCTGATTTACCTCCCCTTCTTTAATTTAATATTTGGACTCATGATTGTGGCTATTCCAAGACATGAAACGCGGAGAAAATACAATGGATCGGAAATCATACAAAGTAATAGCATGTGCACAACCATCTCATTAATAAACGAGCAAGCTAATGCATGTGGGACATAATCGCATCATCATGAATATCCATTTCGCCTAAAGTTCGACTCTACCGTGGGAAAACCAAGAGAAATGCCACAATTCATATTCAATATCCTTTGTAAAGCAATTGAAGTATTTACTGACAGTGACTTCATGTCCGAGAAGCAAAACCACCCAATATGACCATAGTATTAGGCTTCTAATCCATTCATAGTTTATAAATAACGCAAAGGTCAACCTACCGGTTCCGTCGGAACGTGCTTTTTCAGCTTCTTGTTCGTCTCCATGCGAAAATCTTCTCTTCCCAACTCTCACCACATGCTACATAGATGCTACGTAGAACAAAGAAATATATATAAAGAGTATATCAAGTTTGATAACAAGATGAGAGCTTTGTCCTCCCCGCTTCTGTCTCTGGGTTGGTTATCTGCTCGCTGTCCTTCGATATGCTCAAGGCTATCACCTGTCTGCTGATCTTGACTGCGTCCACACAGGCTCGTCGTTTAAGTGATGGAAGAAGTCATGCAAACATGGCTCCACTGCCTGCCGTCCCCATCATCACTCATGATTCAAGTATACCCGTTACGAGCTTGAATGGGACCGAGTTACCCCCATTGAACACCACTTATCTATTCGATCAATTAATTGATCATAATAATCCTAGTCTTGGCACTTTCAAGCAACGGTTCTGGCATACTGCTCAGTACTATGAGACTGGGGGTCCCATCATTCTTATGACACCCGGGGAAGCCAACGCGGAACGTAAGTCATGGTTACCGATGAAACATAGCTTTCTACTTTATTTGGAACTGAGCATCCATCTCTGTGGCTGGTAATAACAACCACACAAATAGCATACACTGGCTATCTCACAAATAGAACAATGAATGGACAAATTGCCCAACAACAGAACGGAGCTACGATCGTGTTAGAACACCGTTACTATGGTCTCTCTAATCCATTCAATAATTTGAGTACTGCAAGCTTGGAATTTCACACCATCCAGCAAGCAATAGACGATTTAGTTTATTTTGCTAATAATGTAAAACTTCCACAACCCGATGGTGGAGATGTTACACCCGATAAAGCTCCCTGGGTTCTCATAGGGGGTAGTTATAGTGGTAAGTCGAAACAAGAATGTTCTCCAAAGAAAATCGGAGTTTAAAGTATCTATAGGAGCCTTGACTGGTTGGACATTAGTCAAGTGCGTACCGAAGTTGCTCATCATCGCTTGATTTATTGAATTACTATTTAATCTTTTCTCAGCAAACCCGGAGTCTTTGCTGCTGGATATGCTTCATCTGCGGTCGAGGAATCAATTACTTACTTCTGGCAGTACTTTGATCCAATTCGTCAATTCATGCCTCAAAATTGTTCCGCCGATGTTCAGGCCGTTATAGCTCACATAGATAAGACGTTTACATCGGGAACCAAAGATGAGATCAATTCCATCAAGGATACGTTTGGTCTAGGCGCTATAACTCATCTGGATGATGTTGCTGGTGCTTGTGAGTACTTACTCGACTAAATAGGTAATGGGCATAAAAATAAATGATTCTCTAAAGTGAGAAACAATCTCTGGGATTGGCAAAGCCTATCACCAACTTCTGGACCTGGATCTCAATTTTTCGATTTCTGTGATGCCTTGGAAGTTAAGAATGGTGTATCAGCCGGTAGAAATGGTTGGGGATTAGATCATGCGCTAAGTGCTTGGGGAGCGTACTGGAAATCATTCTACTATGCAGAAAGTATGTTTTTCCTTATTGCCTTTATGATTCTATGTTAAACTATACGATTAATTTTTGTTGCTAGTTTGTGGGGACTTGGATGCCGAGTATGCTTCTAAAAAAATCTGCAGAAAAATATATCTAATAACTATTATTCCATCAGAACCTGTCTAGGATCGTATGACCCGACTCAGGCCTTCTGGACCGATATAACGTATTGCATATCCGTTTTCTAATCGAAGTTTATCTGACTGGTTTTTGTTTTAGCATTGACAACGCGGGCCGATCTTGGACTTGGATAGTGTATGTATATGTTTACACATTTCCCATCACTTTATATACCAAACAATTATTAACCTACAAATATCTCAGATGTAACGAAGTCGGTTTCTTCCAGGACGGTGCCCCAGAAGGTACTCCAAGCATAGTCACAAGACTTGTTCATCCAGAGTATGACGAGGTTCGTTGTCCTGTTTAGTGGATAATAAAAACAATGATCACTTATGCGTCTCACAGCGTCAATGCACATACTGGTTCCCTGAGAAATTCAAAACACCCCCTACTCCCAATGTAGACGCTACAAACAGAGCATACGGAGGTTGGGATCTTACAGCCAAAAACCTATTCTTCGCTAATGGAAAACGTAAGAACAACTTTCTTCTTAACTCCCTTACACATAAAGCGTTAAGTGATTGATTAATCGCTGACCGTTTACCATTAACCATTAATTATCAATTATTAACGCTTCCGCTTCTTCTCTTTTTCATAGGTGACCCATGGCGCGACGCAACAGTCTCCTCAGACTTCCACACCCGTATAAGCACAAGCTCGCAACCCATCGCCGTAAGCGACGGTTTCCACTGCTCAGACCTCAGCACAGCAGCTAGCGTAGTCGACCCAACAATTCTCACCGTCCAACAAGAAGCTCTATCAAAAATTAAAGAGTGGTTAAGTGTATGGACTCCTCCATCTACATACAGAGAAGTAAAGCGTGATGAACCCGTTTCTTCTCAATCCGGGACTGGTATCGTCAAACCTCTGAATTCGTGGTTACGAAAGGGAGTACAAATCATTTAGTTTCTTAACTTCAAATCACATCGTGTAATAGAATTTCACTTTATTGATTGGATCACTTGCTCTGGTTTTCCTCCCTTTCTTAATTTAATATTTGGATCTCGGAGATGGGATTATGGTTATACTAAGAATAGTGGATGAAATAAAAATTGATTGCATGTAATTCCAAGTTATTGCAAGACATGAAACGCGGAAAGGATCCAATGAATCGTGAAGCAAACAAAATAATGGGGAGGAAGAGGGAAAAAAAATACAAAACGGATACAAGCATGTGTGTGTAATAATAAGTGTTGTTATACAAAAACCTTGGGGGAGGGAGTGAAATGAAAGTTGTAAGAAGTAAGAAAAGAAAAAGAAAAGACCAGGGTTACAGTAGAGTAGTAATAGTAGTAAACAACAGGGTTGAAAAAAAAAAAGGAAAAGAAAAGATTACACGAAAATCATTCGATGATTTTAGTGATGAGATCAGGGAACCATTTAAGCACTTTATCAACATGTCCTTGGTTCATAGGCAAAAATTGGAATTGGTTGATTAAACCATGCATATTAAATTCTTCAAGCGCATGCTTTTGTCTTTGTCCAAATGCAGCGTCTTCATCAAGTGTACTCAAGGTAGACGTGGACCCTTTCGTATAAGAGGTTGCTGCATCTTCCATAACAACTCTAAACACAGCAGATGCGGAGGTCAATAAGTTCGGACTTAGTGAACTCGTGAAGATATCGTGAATTTTACTTTGAAGACAATCGTATCTATAAAAAAAAGTAGATTTATGAGCCACGAAACCAAATCTACAATATGCAGAACAAGAAAAAACTTACGCAAGCGAAACAATTTCCGGATACACAGCCGATGCCTCTTTCAAAACCGAGAATAACATTTGTGATTCTGCATCATCCAATTGCGCCGTCGAGAGCATAGATCCAAGGAAAGTAATAGCAAACAAAGCAGTCGTCGAATCATGACAACCCAAAACATCAAATTGAATTCTCGGCAGCTCATCGACTGGCTCATCCATTCCACCTTCTTCCACACCAGTCGCATTAAGCCAATGGGGTCCAACACGCGCATCCATAAGAAGTTGCTGATAAGCCTGGGGACTCGTAGATACAGATAGAAGTGCCAAAAAGAAGCCAAGCGCTTCATTACGAACAGGGGCTTCAGTAGTAGGAGTATCTACAAGAGTAGAAACAGCAGTTACAAGAAGGCATCGCAAAGTAGACGTAGCTGATTGACGAAGTTGAGGTCGACGCATACCCTTGAAAATAACAGCCGCAAGTGAAAACGAGAAATCGCTATCAAAAGACAAACTAAGGAGCTGCTCTAGTTGCATTAGAATCTCTTCGAAGCCAGATCGAGCTTCTAGAAGCGTAACAATGAATCCCTTCTCCACAAACGCCCCCTGATCGCGGAGGCTAGTTACACAAGCGCATAGCAAGTTATTAGCTTCCTTATAGAATGCGGCGTGACTAGATTCCAATAGAGCAACAGCCACCCAGAACAAGGTCCCAATATAACGTGAACCCTCAGGAAGAGAAGGCACGACATTACAGATACAGTTTAGCATGCTAACAACACATTGAGTATCAGACTCATCGGCTGTCCTCATTGCACTACGTAATGCGACAAGCATCTGATAAAGAAGATCATCGTCTACATCTGAAGAGGCTAGAATGCCCATCACAATAAATGCCCTAGGTTGAATACCAGGAGACAACTGGAAAGCAGTAGAGGTCAGAAGACCCATCCAACGAGATCTCCAAACATTCGATAAACCTAAGACAGGATCGACAAACATAAGTTTAATCTTTTAAATTCAAAATATTACTATTTACCTGAATTTCCAGAGCATATCGTCAATGCCTTCATCAACCAGCGGGTCAACCCCTCCAGGCATTCACGTTCGTCCAAGCCTTCAATAGACAAGAACTCGCCAATAGTTCCCGTCCGAGTCAAACCGAAGAATCGGATAACTTCAGGTCGAGACAAGTCCTGCAAAAGAGCTTTGATTTCAGACGTTAAACCAATATCTTCCACGTGCATTTGGTAAATCGACTGGAAGAGTTGCAAGGCGAGACCATAGATCGTATTTCGCATCGTCACATCACCATGACCAGCAAGTAAAGTCACAAGGTGCAAAATCTCCGGTACGAAAAGTTGTGTGGATGGTGAGTGCTGATCCAGCTGTCCAGAACCCAATACAAGCTTCGAATAAGTTGTAATCTCATTCCAGAAGACGTTCTTATCAAGGGTTCTGCTCGGCTTTGTCGACGTCTTCCCCAAAGACTAATTTTCAAGATAAGAAATATGTATAAACTAATCACATAATATAAACTTTACTCGCCTTCCGGAGTTTCGCCAAAAGTCGACCCCGGGCCGACTTTGATGACATGTGGGAAAGTACTTCCGCCATTACATCACATCGAGTGGAACCTAAACCTCCATCAACCGCAGATCTCGTAATCTCATCCAGAGCTATATTTATCAATGGTGAACTACTCTTCCCAACTTCTGGCCATATGTATTGCAAGGAGATAAAGCAAAACTAATTATAAACGCAATCAGGTTATCTATTATCAATACCCATAATAAGAAACCTACGTCTGGATCCTTGACTGTTAAGTCCAACAGTGCTTTGATACAGTCTCTCAGCTTAACCCCAGAGGGTTCAAATTGTTTACTTGCAGGGTCACAGAATTTATCAAGATTTCTTATCCAAGGACTTGCGTATTGGAGACACAAAGCTTTTTGAACACAAGGCACTTTATCTATGTCTAGGCACACTTGTTGTAGGAAATCAAGAGTCAATTGAGGAGCAAATGCCGCCAAGTCCGAGCTCAATGAGCGGATAAGCGTAAGTGAGTTTCCGGGAATATGTCCACCTATTAAATGATATCAGCCTCTAGATACTATACAATAACATTAGGGCATACCAGATGACGGCAATAGTGATACGTTAGTGAAGCCTAAACAAGCGCAAACAGAACGAAGGAGGTCATATGCTGCACTTCTAAGGTCCGGATGGTCATCATGCGAATTGAACATCGCAATATTCAATACAGTCGCTTTGACATTCGACAATCTCGAGAACCTATCAAAGAAGACGGTACGGACAACAGTACCGCGGCTCTTTGCTGTGCGTACAGACTTTCAAAGAAACAAAAGTTAAAACCTTTCGAGATTAAAAAAAAACAACGTGCACTGACCTTCACAATACGATCCCTGTCTACCGAGGAGAAGTAAAGTGTCCCACCATTTCGACTACGCCTTATGATGAACTCATTTGTATCTCGGCCAGTAGAAACATTATAGATATCTCCAATATCACCATATGGGATGATATCCGTAGTTCTACAGGAGAAATGACCATAAACATTCAGGGCCTTGATCTAATCCAAATTCACACAATTTCAGAAACCGTATGGTATCAATAAGAATAGACACTTACAGAATCAATACGCAAGTGAGACTGTGCGACTGATAGTTTAACAGGAACTTTCATCACATGTGCCTGACGAAGCATAACATCAGGGAAGACATCCTTTTCCTCTTTCTCCAGGTCCCCTGTACAAAATAAGATTCAGCTACAGCGTGGACCACATAGAGAATGCAATTCGACTAACATGCATTAGATAAAGCATGCGATATGTCAACTTGTACAGCATCGCATATCTCCTTGACGCTTAATTTAGGACGTAACTCAACAATGAAAATACCTTTATAAAAAAAGTCTGTAAATGTCACCATTAATATGAAGATGGGACTTACCCGAGCAAATATTATAAATTTTGCGCAAGAAGCGTTGCATTGGCAAATTACAGTTAAGAATATAAATAGTACTGAATCGAGATCTCAAATCAATTGGGGTAAGCTCCGCAAAGTGCTTAAACCATTGTAACGGCAATTCAGAGGCCGCTGTATAATTAGTACAGTCAACAATCAGACTAATTGATTTGTTAAGATATCGAGGGTTTGTCATAGACTAAAATAAACCATAATACGTTTAGTAGCCCGGTCCACGACATTCATAGTCTTACTAACCTTGTACGTATAGTATGCAAATAACTCATAGTCCAATACTTCTACATCCAACTGACAGATAGACAGTAGATAAAATACCGTATCATCCTGTAGCTTTGTGAGTATCTAAGAGAAAGATGTGGCTTACAGCTTTAGCTCACCTTGACAGTCAACTCTCTGAAGAATTCTCGAACACTTTCCGTACTACGATCCGAATTCCTAGACATGAAGTCCAGATATGGTCCAGGATGAGTCGAATGTTGGTTATTAAGACGAGGTACTTCAATGGGTTGACCCATCTCCACCAAAGCACCACACAAAGTATCCCAAGCTTTCTTCCCGCCAATAACAGCCGCTTCACCTTCCTTAGAAGACTTTGACAGGCTAAGCAACTCCTTTCCGACCTTATCAGCGTGCTTTTCAAAGAAACGATGCAGAACAATTGCATCGGTCTCGTCGAATGTCCCGCCTTGCCATTCATCCGCGTCTTCTTCCATTGTAGACGCCGCAAATTTCTAGATGACCTTCATTAATATACCAGGTAAAATAAGAGGACACAAGATACTTACATTAACATCCGTAAGGAAGCGCATGACTCGGACTATATTATCCTCCAAGAAATCATTGAAGCACATCATATGCGCCTCCTTCCCGAAACGAACGTTGTTTGCAAGATTCTGCATGATTTTAGTAATTACAAGAAGTCCTCGCCGAATTGCAGCATAATCAGAAGGGAGATCGATATCAATCGTCTCGGGAGAAACAAGCGCTGGAGAAATAAATCTTTGACAATTTTGAGATACTGATTAATCTAGAGTAACAATTATTCCTAACATACCTCAAAAAGATGAATGCACCTAATGCCGCGTACTTGGCATCCGGATAATATTCCGCGCTGGACGAGAGTAATTAGTTTATACCGGCTTTAGTTTTAAAAAAATTCTACTTACACAGTTTGTGAAATATGCGCACAGATCTCACGAAGCATCCTGAAAATAGTTCTTCAGTAATGATCAACACCACTTGCTCTACAAAGTTAACTTACAAGGGCATAGTATAAGCCGATCCACAGACAATAGTCAAAAACGCATCAGCAAACAATGTGATTGCTCTCTTGTCTGACACCTCCGCGTCCGACACTTTCGAAGAATCCAGAATATATGAAGGAGGATGATCCATGGTACACATCTTATCCAATAATGGCTTGACGAGTTTCCGGAGGTAGTCGTATCCATGTATCTTAGCAAAGGCACAAAGTAACTTCATTCGCATAGAGTTCCCTCTGAAAAGTGCGACTTCATTTGCTGATTTGACCAAAAAGAAGCATTAGGAATAAGAAAAGAGAAGTTCTAATGAATAGCGAACTTACTAGTTGTTTTAACTTCACGCTCAATAAGAAGCTTAAGCAGCTCCAAAAGAGACGACCTAGTATCAAAGATATTAAGTAAAACTGGAATAATCACATCAACTTCAGCTGGCGGGCACGTTTCGCATATAGCCAAAACAAGTATTAACTAGTATTTCCAACAAATTAGCTTGAACAAAATTCTTCGGCATACTAATACAACACTTACATCACATCCTCGGACGAGCTAAATAATCGCAAAAAAAAGGCAAATTTAGACGACCGTCGTGTAGACGTAGGGTTTGCATACATACCTCTCCAATTCTTGTCCTACGACTAGCAACCATCGGATCAACTGGAACCTCTAGTCTCCCTCCTTGATCCATAACATGAGAGATAACACGACAGAAAATGGTCCGCCTGATGGGATCAGGATCAACGCCGAGCGGTAAGAAATGCCTAAGACCAATATTTGTATTCATGGAGAGTAAACCGGCCAATGCATTCACAAGAAGTCCCTTTATACCCTCTTTCTCGCCATATAGTTTACGCTAGAACATCGTCATGAGTCTTATCATGTGCTTATTGTGACATTTGTACCAAAACTTACCAGGCTGGAAGAATGTTGAGAACTGCGGTCCTCTTCAATCTACACCACCACATTAGTTACGTTCTACCTAGCTTCTACATGACACTTACGGAAGACTCCATCGTTGGGTCAATATAAAGACCCTTCAACAAAATGGTCTGATAACGAATGAATCTCCTCCCGAGGACATGAGTAGTGTCATCGCCAGAGTGTTCATCAGGGGATTGGAGTCGAAGACGCTCCGCTAATCTTAAAGTAGCTCTGAAAGCTGAGCTATTCGCTTCATTCCTGAGACGCATTGTTGCAAAGTCATCATGTGTGATAGTCTTGTTTATTTGAAAAGTCAATAATCCTGTGCCCATGATCCGATAAGAAGGGGAAAATACTTACATCTGGTTCGAACCACTCGGAAACAATACTCAGGACACCATTCCTTGACTCATCGTCGGAGCGGAATCCAAAGGAATCGAATCGAGTGCAAGCAATTTCTATAAGGTTACAGAACTTGATCTTAAGCCGAAGTAAACCCTCGCCCCTGAAGTGGTCCATGACTTTAGTTATGGCATTAATTACATCCCTAAATTCTGGACTCTCTAAAACATCATCAACCAAAGTGTCTTGGCGTTCAACCAGTACTTTCAAAATAGTCAAAAACTATAAAATAGAAATGACTATTAATAAGAAAACATATTTTCTTATGGCGAACTTACTTGGTCAAAAAATAATAATAACAATGATTCTTGCTCCGGAATATGGCCAGCCGAATCGTCAAACGATCTTGATATATCCTCTACCAATCTAGAAGGAATAAGAACTTCTCCTTATGACTCAGAAAATTATACTCACTCAATAAGTTTTATGAATAATCTGCCACTAAGACGAAGATTCAATTCTGAGCTTAATGCCTCTTTCGCAGTGTCGCGCACGATAGCACTCTCCGAGGCTAAGAAGTCCACGGTAGAAGACAGGAAATCCTGAATCATCGCCTCACCATCCTGAACGATACGAAGCCGATCCGGAAGTTCCTTATACTTCCCCAGTGATATTTGACTAGTATCTCCCAAGACAGAAGCTGCACCGAATGATGCCAAGAAGAGTGTCAGATTCTGCCATTGGTAGAATTTCTCCTACAAAATACTGTTAATAAAAAGGTCGAGAATTTGATTTTTTTATCGCTCTTTACCTCTGTAGTCATTGATAGGTCCCCAGAAGGCTTTGAAGAGGAGTGAATATCGAAATTCTGTACACTCTGAATACGAGACCATAACCAATCTTTGAGTTGGGCCCATCTGAAGTAGCATTCATACCAGACACATGCATATAATGGCGAAGGATATGTCAAGAGCTTAAGAAGTTTTCTGATCCGTTTCTGTTGTACAACACGGCCTATAGATGATCGGTTAATTGATGTTCAATCATTCGCATATGCGTATTGGATCTCACCGACAACAACAAATGATGGATCTCCAAGCTGCTCATAGACGGGATATCGTTTTGCAGCCTCATCACTCTCTTCTATTTGTCTATTAGAGAGGGGAAGACATTCCGCCACTGCCATCTCACGCAGTCCCCTGGCAGCAAAAGTAGCGACAGACGTATCTTGGGAAGTCAACGCAACAAGGAATGCTATTTCGACAGCTACTATCGCCGGGAGACGACCCTCCGAGAAGTCCCAGCGATGGCCTACACCACTCTACGGATTAATATTAAAATGAATATTTCTAATCGAAAATATTTAAAGCACTTTAGCCTCTTACCTCTATGACCTTCCGGTACAGAGTAGTGTAAGATGCTACCAATTCTACCATCAATTTTTGTTCAAAGATACTATCACGAGTATCCAACAAACGGACTGCGCAGATATGTAGAGTAATGGGACTGAGAAAAACTATTATTAGCTATCTCTTATAATCAAAAATCAGGATGCGGGCACTCACACTGCTACAAGAACCCAATCCGTCAACTGCTCAAATAGAGGATCATTGCTTTTAAGAGACCAATTTACATCCGTAGTATACGTTCGAAGAATTGCTAGTGGGACAGTAACTGCTCCTGGAATACGAAGAACTTGAATGACATCACTGAGCCAGACGCGACTATCTTCTGACTGATCGAATGTCGGGAAGAAAATTGGGTTAACTCTCACGAGACATAAAATAGCCAAGACAAGTAATTCGCTATCCTGGATCACTTCGGAGCTGAATCGCTTTACGGTTGGTCGTACTGCACCCCGTTTCATGACACCAATAGAATCTACTTCTTTGTGGATGGAAACAGTGCTCTGCGTGGGACATTGTGTAAGAAGATATGCGCATATACAATAACACAATTAACGACGGACCTGGTAAATTCGTTTCAAACGTTCTCTTAGCCCAGGAGTCTCGATGGGAGGTAAATGACGCCATTTCGCTGACTGCGTTTTCATATTAATTTGGGAATATGACTGACGATATACGGAAACCAGCTTACCTGCAGTTTTGATATAATCAATGTCTTGAATCCAACCATTTTTACAGCATGGGAACGTTCTGGTTCTAGACATTCCATAATCATATCAACAGCTTCTTCTTCGGGCAGGAAGCGGGAAAGTGCAATCATGACGTCTGCGTAAAACGCGACGTCAATGGGCTCAGTGGAGTCATAGAATGGTCTTTGATTTTGCGATTTCCGGATGTAATTCTAGAAAGATCATACATTCAGATTTGTAGCTACGTAATCAGCACGTTTGAAATACTTACAACCAACTCGGGAGAGATATCAGAAGCTGCACCACGTATAGGAACCTCCAGGTCTTTCGGAATGGCAGATGCCGCACGCATGAGATCTGAGTAACACATTATAGCAGTCGCTGAAAACCTAGATGACATAGTAACACTTTTGCGCATTTTATCAATAAATACGAGTTCCTATGTGATTTCCTCATAAGCTTGAATTTCTAAAAAAAATGATTGTTGTAAGCAACTAAACCTTTTTGTTTTGAGCCTGCTTTGTGTTCCACGAATGACCGTCATATCGTAATTCTAGCTGTCTAAGGCGCTCATAACACAGCACGAGAAGCATCATAAGAGTGGGCCAGATAATCTTGCGATTTTGTTCATTCTTTATTTGAATGAACAAATCGAAAACGCGCTCTGGAGCGCCATCTAGTCTACGTGCACCAGTCGAAACATCAATAAATTCTCCAGGGAATGTTTCAATCCAGTTCCAGATGGCACGACGAAGATAGATAGCAACGTTGCCTTGCGCTTCCGGTTTCATATTTACAAGTAAAGAGGACAACTCTAAATTAGGAAAGCATAATTAGTCACCTTTAATATCCACCTATTTTGGGAATAAGATACCTTGCATGATAACTACTAGTCTACTTCGATCTAGAGCACAATGCTGCATTAGTTGCAAATCGGTATAGTCTGTAACTTCTTCACTCGAAGCACGAGCAAGATAGTGAATCTTGGTCCTTATCTTTCCATATACGACGCTCCAGTTGACAGCGGATAGGAGATAGATGATCTTTCCAGCCCATTCGGTTATTAGAGAGTACAAAGGGAGAGATGCCATAATAAGTGTTCGGGGTGTCCGTTGGTAGTAGAGAGAAGACCGCGAAAGGGGGATTGGTGAAGAATTTGATGAAGAAAAAGAATTCATTGAAGGTGTTTTGCGAGGCCACTGATCTGCTCCAGATGGAACAGAAGCAGAATCTTGCTCTACACTAGGTGGTATCCAAGGCATGTCGCTATCACGAAGAATGGCATCATCACCACGAATAGCCTCAAAACCATATAGTGTTGCATCAAAACTTAAATTATCATATTCATATGTACGGTCATCGCGAGGAGCAGCTTGACGCAAAAGTAGTAGCATAACACTAATAAGCCAGCGAGCACAGTTATCGTCGAGAGGAGGGGCTTCAAGGCTAAGTGAAGGGGTGGAGATACGTGATCCTGAAGTTGCATGACTGCGCCTCATCCCCTGGGTTTGAGAAGCAAGGGACGGAGATGGAGCAGGAGGAGTGGAAATATTATCGTGGTAGTCACTTGTACTGTCCATAGATGCCTGTTTATGCGGCATAGGTCGATGCTGCCAGCGACAGGCTAATATTACAGACATGACTTTGAGGAGACATAGCTCGGATTGAAGAAGAGCTAAAGTCAATTCAGGTGGGCAGTCCATCTAAATGAATTGACGTTAGGATATAGACCGATTCGTCATTAAAACCCAAACGAGGAAATAATATCGAGAAAAGAAAGTAAAATGGAGAATAAAATAGGAATAAAATAACTCCGATGTCATACTTGCCGGAAAGATTTTGAATTTGAAATTGAGTGCATAGAGCTTACCTTTGCTAGAGACTCGAGTTCCTGGGAAAGTTTCCAAATAACAATATCAAGGGCATGTTTTGACAAGTCCACCAGAGTGTCAATAATATTTAATACAGCCGTATCTGTTTCTATGTCGTGTAAAGCGGAGCCAGAGTAATATGGGAGCTGTGATAGAGAGTTACAGCTGGCAAGTAAAAAAAGAGAGAGTTGGAGGAGAGAACAGACCTTGAGAGTTAGCCGTTTGATTAGTGCATAAACAGCCTTTGTCTGCGGCGAACCGGTCGTGTTGGCAGGAGGGAAGGCACCTGGCCCAGCATTTACGGGATGAGAACCCACAAAGCCATGATGAGAGTCGTTATTTCTGCTAACGCGTGTGCTGGTTGTGGATGAGGTGATTGAGACGGCTAAAGCGGGTGTAGAGCCTGTTGCCGCCGCAGAAGGCCGTCGAGAAATGGCTTTTGATTCGGAAGAAGAGGGTTTTGGCATGACGAGAAGAAGGGGGAGAATGGAATCTAGGAATTGATGAGCATCCAGCGACTCAAGCCTAGTAGTCGACTCTTGACCGCAGACGCGAAAAGCGTGCGTCTACGCGCAAGCCAAGATAGGCAAGCTCAGAAGGGACGTAGCCGATCGTTTCTGCTCTCGAAAGAAAGCAAGACCCGACCATGCTCTTTGCACATTTTTCTTACAAACAATTCCAACCTAATTCTCTTATTTACTATATCCTGCTCTCGACATTCTCGACAGTGACTCAGATTATCACACCCCATCTTCGAAATCAATCCCGCTCTCTCGGGCTTCTTGACAGGCGAAACACAAGTTTGGGTGCGTATGCGCCTCCGCCGGGTAAGCAACTGGATGCTTATTTAGGTAACCGAGGGGTCTGGCCTTTCTTTCCGCGGCGCGGCACAACCCCAGGACAGGACGGGATCTCACCCCATCCATCTCCTCTCGTGTAATATGCTCCATGTTTTTTTTTTATATAAATAAACAAGTAAAAAGAAAGAAAGTAGAAACTACTGCACTGCAGCATGGCGGATGTGCCTGTATGCATGTGCATTTATAAGCCTGCATTTGGGGAGGAGCTTAAAAAGAGTTGATGGCGTCTAAGCACGCTCTTTCTCCTCGAATTCTCCTCGACCCCCTTTAAGGACAATAGAACACTTTTGTATAACAATTGCCATTTTTAAAAGTTTTGATAGTTGCATTTGGTGGACAACAATGGCTAATTAACACATCCATTGGCGTGAGAGCTTTCTTCCCTTTTAGACAACCCAGTAAACCCTCTGCCCGCGTCAAACATAAGCAAACAATCCTAAAAGCCCCCACCCCTCATTTATACCATCGTTCTTTCAATCATACCACTATCATCTACTTGAACTCTCCTCTCTTCGTTGTAAGTCTCCTTCACGCTCCGTGCTTCGTGCTCACCACCTCTCACTTCGTGTCCGGTTCATCTCGTGTAACTAACGCGTCTCTCGTTCACTAGATTTCAAACTTTTACCTTTTTAAATACTTTAAACGTGTGTTTAATCTCCTGTCGCGTGTCATTCGTGTTGCTAACTGGTTTCTCCTGATTTCAGATGCCCGACTCTCGTGAAGACTCCGTCTACCTCGCCAAGCTCGCTGAGCAGGCCGAGCGTTATGAAGGTCAGCTCCATACAGCCCATTTGACGCGTCTTTATGCAGCAATTACTTAACCAAACCACTTCACAGAAATGGTTGACAACATGAAGAGAGTCGCTTCATCAGACCAAGAACTTACCGTTGAAGAGCGAAATCTTCTTTCCGTAGCATACAAGAACGTCATTGGTGCTCGCCGTGCTTCTTGGAGGATTGTATCCTCCATTGAGCAAAAGGAGGAGTCAAAGGGCAACGAGGCACAAGTTGCTATGATTAAGGGCTACAGGGAAAAAATTGAGAGTGAACTCGCGAAGATCTGTGAGGATATTCTCGATGTCCTCGATAAGCACCTTATTCCTTCGGCTGCGTCGGGCGAGTCGAAGGTGTTCTACCACAAGATGTATGTAGATCATTTACGTTACGTCATGACACATTTTGACTTATTGATATCCTATAGGATGGGCGATTACCATCGTTATCTTGCCGAGTTTGCTACTGGCGACAAGCGCAAAGACAGCGCTGACAAATCACTTGATGCCTACAAGGCAGCCTCTGATGTAGCCGTCACCGAGTTACCTCCCACTCACCCCATCCGTCTCGGTCTTGCGTTGAACTTCAGTGTCTTCTACTACGAAATCCTCAACAGCCCCGACCGTGCATGCCATCTTGCAAAGCAAGCATTCGACGATGCTATTGCAGAGCTTGACACCCTTTCAGAAGAAAGCTACAAGGACTCCACCCTTATTATGCAACTTCTTAGGGACAACCTTACCCTCTGGACGTCAGATATGCAAGAGTCCGGTTAGTTATAAGCCATAACTGTTTATAATTCACAATTACTTACAACAAACTTTTTATTATTAGACAAACCTGACACCAAGGACGAGGCTGCTGAGCCTGAGGAGGCTTCGTAAATGGTCTCATCCTCATAGCATTGTTCAGTTTTCTGTCGATATTCCAAAACCACTGCATTGTCTACACCTGGCATACATCTCTCTACATTCTCTTATTTTCTCTGCTCGTACATCACTTCTTCCGTATTCCTCAATATCGATCATCTTTCCCTACTCACCTTTTTAAACGAGCTCAGTTTTCTTCTATTTCGTGAAATGCGGTTCTAATGGAATGAGATTGGCTGTGAAACATCCTTTTTCTTTCACTTGACCTGTCGTCGGCTGTCTGAATATTGTGGTTTCGGTTTGATTTCCTTTTATTCATTCTCTCTCTCTTTTATTCTTCTTTTGTCTTAAGTTTTCAATCGTATCAATGAAGCAAATTCAAATCTAAAAAAAAACGAAATACAGTGAGAGAAGTTGGTTTTGATCCCCGCTGATTTAACTTTGATAGAAGGCCTTGTCTTCTGTATGTGTGATTTGTTTGAGAGGCGGGGGAGGACAGAGACAGAGATGAATGCAAATCCTTCATTTTTGTGATGGGGTGGGGGTGTTCTTCATCAGACACGTACATACCATAAAATAAGTTGTGAGAAATGAAAGATGGAGCGGGAGTGGCTGATGATAATGATAATTTGTTAATGAAGTGCATTTATATAGTCAAAAAGAGCCTTGTGGATGCAAGGTCCGAAGAGATGTTGACTATAAATGTAATGTGACATGTGCCAGATGGAGTGATGGATCTAGATATGGATGCCTGTTGAGGGCGTGTGTCAGCATGGGTGGTGGTTGATTGATGTCTACGATCTTTGGGATTTAAGGTATTGCAATAGAGAGAGACATGTGTGTATGATAATAGATGATAGAGTGGGGTGAGTGAACGAGTGAGTAATGGGGGATACGTGTCTGGGATAATGAAATGAGTAACCGGGACAATGGGGGTGAGTCACCCTTCCGTTCGATGGGTTCCTGTATTTTATTATTATGTGCGTGTGCAGGTCAGCTGCAAAGCCACAGGTGCGAGGATTTATTTATGACTTCTTGCACTCTCCCACTCCTGCCTTTGTTGCATTGTGTGCTACTTATAGCATCTTCATTTCCTTGTGTGTGTGCTGTCTCTCTCTGTCTGTGTCTGTTTGAGATGTTGCAAAAAGTGGTGTGTGCGTGTGTGTATGTGTGTTGTATAATAAATGTATTATCTGAAAATGAAAGGCGGAGTGTGAGCCAGAAAAATGAGTAAAAATAAATGAATAATAACACATAGATACATGTATTTCCTAATAGAAGTGTATGCGGCACTTTACATATAATACACTGATACTTGGCCGAGTATTCACGCTCTCCTCCTCATCCATCTCCCTCATCTCCCTCCGCCACTGAAACTCGGTCCTCGACATCTCTTGCTCACCGTCGCCCTCCTCTTCGACGGTCGTGCTTCCAAGGACATCAGACACGGCAAAGCCACCTCTCGTCCCGTTAATCGCCGTCGGCTGCGAATGCCGCCTAAATTGCCCATAGACTACTCTACTCCGCGTCCTTTCGCTGCTGCTGAAGCCCCTTACAGAATAAACCATGCCATCCCTCCCCTCGGGGGCTCCTCCTATCACCCCTTAGGAAGCAGCAGCGGAAGCACCGCTGGTTCAACAACAAGCGCGAGCACTACTGCGTCCGTAAGCGGAACAAGCACTAGTAAGTGTAGGCTTTTAAAAAAAGTCTTTTTAAATGCATTGAAATTCACAATTAGGTGTTCCTTACAACCACCCTCGTCAACTTGCTATCACAAACACAAATGAAGCTCATGTAAGCGATAGTAGTACTCCTTCATCAACAAACAAGGAAAAGTCAAAATCCTCGTCAAACGATACTACTCCTGCAAGCGCAAGTGGAAGTGGCTCGAATAACGAATCTCAAGCAAAACAATCCGTTTTGACCGGCCAGCCAAATCTCAACCCAGCAGGGTCAACTACGAGGCCTACCACCTCCCCTGTACAAATTTCATCTCCTATTCCCTCTTCCTCATCCTCGCCGATTGCACCTCTACTTTCTTCTTCACTACCGCCTTTAGCTGCAGATGCTACCCCTTTCGAGATTGTTCTGCATCAGGCTCATAAAGCGGGGACTATGCCAGGTCCGGGTCTATCTTACTTCGAAGCTCGACGCGCATTATGGAGTCACCCGCCAGCTAATCCCCCAACTCCGGCTGATCCTTCCCCATCTCGGGTAAAGCTTGAAGCTCTACTGAGCCAACCGGGTGCAGTGGAGAGTGAAGAAGTCTGGAGAGCAGGTCTAAAGAATGTATGGAAGGGACTTGTCGGTGGGAATCAACTCCGACAGCCGCTGCCATTGAATGTTGTGGTACGTTCCACCGAACTTTATATTTTTCTCACTGTTATTTCGGCCTATTACTCACTCTTTTTTCATTTTTTTATTATCTATTGTGTTGGTTATGGACCTATGCCCGACTCTATGCGCTCTGTTATTCAAAATAAACGTGTAGTTAAAGATACTACAAGCAGGCTGGCTACGGGATGGCACTTGGCCGGAGGGTCTCGTAGCACCTGCATGGGAAGAACCGCCCCCGCCTCCACCTGAACCACCTGAACCCGCTCCAGAGAACGCTACTCTTGCTCAGAGAGAAGAACAACGCGAGCAGCAGGAGGCATATGTCGTGGCAGCTGCAGCTCATGCGCGGCAAATGCAAGAATATATACAAAATCAAATTCCGCCTGGGTATTCTCCATCATCAGGTGACCTGCCGGAATCGAATTACTATGCACAACCTTATGCATACGCTCAACCTACACCTCCTCCCCAAGAAGGAATTCTTTATCATCGCGATATTCGGATGGAGCAGCAGCACGAAGGGGTAGAAGAAGTTCCTCCTAGTCCTGAACGACCCGGGGATGTGGATGATGATGATGACGATATGGGAATAGATCCCGGTGACGGGCGTCATGAGGGCGGGTAGTTGGTATATACCTCTGCCTTAAGTGATTTATGCCTGATACAGGTTTTGGATTTGGGTTGAGAAGGGAACTCGAGGCAGGCAAAGGAGCTTCCTCCCTTCTTCTTTTTTTTTCTAAGAGAGAGAAAGGACCTTGAAGGACGAATGATCTTCGGTATATTGGCGAATACTATTCTTGAGAATATTGCTCATCTTCTACCAGCAAAGACCCCCCCCCCCCACCTCATCCCTTCCTCCTTCCCTCTATATCACATCTTACTATTTTTTTTTCCCTTTCATTTTTCTTCTGCCTTCTTCCTGATTCTTCTTCTCCCTATTGATGCCGTATTCGACTCAGAATTTGCATGTGTGTGTGTATGTCCTTGCGCCTCGCAGCCTCCTTACTGTCCCCGTTTCCGTTTTCGTTCCCGCTATTCTTTTTCGTCGTTGTTTGTGTTTGTGTTGTGTTGTACCGCTGTTGTTATTACGATTGCCGTTATCATTCATTGATGATGATAATATTTCCACCTCCCCTCGCCTCCCTCCTCGCATTGAATTTTTATTATGTTCAAGGCTAGTTTATTTCGACTGATCTCCCCCCACCACTCAATTGTCACGTCTCTCCGCATTTCGGTTTCGGTTTCGGTTTCGGTTTTGAGCGTCGTCATCTACTGTAGGTTCCCAACCTGTATAGTTTTATGTGATTGGTGATTGGTCCTTCCCCACCTCCATTTCTCCAGCCGGCCCTCCCCTTTCTTTGGGGTGGACGGGTTTGGGTTTGTTATTTTGGGGCTGTTTTGCGGCGCAAATGCGATAACTTTGTTGATAACTATTATAGCTGCCTTTACTACTGCTATATCATGTACCCTCTTTGTGTAATCGTTCTTGGGGTCCGGTCTTAGTTCTTAGTTCAATTTTCAGATTCTTTAGTCTTTGAATTTTTAATTCTTAAGGGGGTTGAAAAGATATTCGTTTTCTTTTTTTTTTGCTGATTTTTAACGTGGTTCCTGGGTTCTATCCCCCTTAGTTTTATTTTTTCTGGTTTCTTAGTTTCTTCTTTTTTGTTGTTGTTGCTTGGTGTTTGGTGTTTGTTGATGTTCTTTCTTAGCCCTTCCGACCCGTCACATTTATCACATCACATTTCTTCTGGTCTGGTTCTCCTGTTCTGGCGCGGTGCGAGATGTGGGTCGCGGGGTTCAAATTTGTTGTTCTGTCTCAAGCATGGTTCATTCATTACACACACTTCTTCCCCCACTTTTGTCTACTCCGCGCATCCTTCCGCGCATCCTTCCGCCATCCGTCCGTCCGTCTGTATTGTTTGCATTGTCCTTCTCAATCCCCGACCTATTCCTCCTGTATTTTCCCACTTCTCGGTTCTTGAGAACGAAAGCGATTAAAAATCAAAACTCAACTCGACTCGACTCGACTCTGTTATTTTGGGGATCTTGGTCTTGGTCTTGGTCTCTCTTCCTTTCATTTTCGTTTCTTCGTTCCTTCGTTCCTTCTTCTTCCGTCCGTTATATGATTAACTTGTCAATTGAATCCCCAGAGCTTCATCATCATGTATCATTTCATCTGACATTCGTCATTGTCATTCATCGTTCTTCGTCCTTCGGTTCTTCGTTCTTCATTCTTTCGGTTCTTCATTCATCAATTCATCAAAGTATCTTCGTTAACTAGTAATGGCAAACGTCGACATCATTACTTTTTTCTTTTTTTTTCTGTTCATATTATATTTTCCCAGGTTTCCGTGTTCCCGAGTTCTCAAGTTCTCAAGTTTTTCATTTTCATTCCCAACTCAACTCAACCCAATTCAATCCGGTTGTATTAAAATTAAAAAAGGGACCTTCATCCCCACTCCGCTTCATTAATTCAGTTTTTTTACCTTGATGTTTGATTCTTTTGGTTGATTTTGCATGGTTATTCCTTTTCTTCCTTTCTCCCTTTTCTTTTTCTTTTTTAAACATTCCAAAAAAGCTCAATTTGTAATGCCGCACTTCCCATCCCCATCATCCCTTAACGTGCAACTCTTTTCTTCACAATCCCCTCCCTTCCTCCTCTCTCCCCCCTCTTCCATCCCTTTTTGGTCTTCTTCATTTTACACTTCTCGTTCTCCCGCCCTCTTGTCCTTCCATTCTTCTGTTCTTCCGTCCTCCCGTCCTCCATGTTCGTTTCATTTCATTTCAAACCCAACCCAACCTCCCACCTCCCTTTCTCTTAAATTTCTAAACAAGGGTAGTGAGTATCCCAATACCGAATAGGTGCTTGATATATGATAAGTATATGATTTGGTATTGGTATCAAACTCTCTCTCTCACTGGTTCTCCTTCTGTTTTTCTGTTTTTCTTTTTTTTGACCTTTTTCCTTTCTTTTCTTCTCGATCTCTTTTATTTTTCTCTTCTCCCCTCTCCCCCTTTTTTTCTCGTCTTTTTCTCTGTGTTGTTTTGATTTGTCTGTTTGTACCGTGTTTCCCTTGCATCCCTGCATACCTCATCAAGTATCCAATTTTCCTTCCGTTTTGTTTTCTGTTCTGTAACCTATTGCACTCGATCATATATACACGTAAAATACGATTGCACTGTTATGTTTATGTTAATGTTTTGTTATCTCATACACGCTTTTCTCTCCTCTTTTTCTTTCCTTTTCTTTCCTTTCGTCATTCCGTCTTTTTTTTTTCATCTCCTTTTTCTTTTTTCGTTTTCCTTTTTCTATGCACACATACGCAACGCACAACGCACATACACATACACATGCATACATACACACACACATATATATACATATACACGTACACACACATGCATCAATCCATTCAATCCATTCAATCCAATCAATCAAATATACCGTCATACAATCATATTTTCTTATGTTCGGGCATCCAAAATAGGAAATACGAAATAGGAAATATGAATACAGTATACAAGACACTGACTGACAGAACGACCAACCACCCAACTAGTCAGTTAGGCAATCGTCAAGACCTAGTCGTAGTTCTGTATAAAGTAGAGTAGGGTATATTAGATAAATATATTGATTACGTCTTTTTCATATATATATATATGTGTGTGTGGTGGCGTGAACTGTTGTTCGTATGTTTGTTATTTATTTGTTTGTTTATTTGTCTTTTTAGTATTTTTTTTGGGGGGAGTGGGGTGCTGAGGAGACGGGAGACTGGTAACCGGTGACTGGTGATGGTACCTACATCTTGATACCTGACACCTATTCTATTTTATATCTGTTTAGATCTTAAGTATGTTCGTGTGGATCCGGGATGGGGTTGGAGCGTAGGCGATAAGTATACAGTATACACACAACACACATACATATATACACATAACACCTTATATCTCCATTGATAAAGTTTATCAATTTTGATCATAGCAGTAGTATACTTCAATATAATATAGTATAATATACCAGACACATAGATATTGAGAGGTATACCAGACTTATCGATATCGAGAGGCCATACAAAGAATAAGTATAAGTATAATACAGATTTATAGCTACGATTAAGTAACACACGAACCCTTCAAATCCATATTATAAAACCTTACATACACCTACAAACCCCTCGGAGAGAAGGTAGCAAGTTTGGGGTGGGGGAGGGTCGGAACTTGAAGGGACGTAATAGTAATAGTGAGTAACGCGTCCATGGAGTAGCGTAATATAGTGGATTCATATATAAATAACGCGAAGTCATAAAGTAATACATAGATAGATAAAGGACTAAAGGATAAAGGGGAACAACGGGTCAAAAGGGTCAAAAGGGTCAAAAGGGACGAAGTAATACAGGAGAAGGAGAGATAAGTACGGAAGAAACGTATCACACCCTTGTATAATCGATGATTGAGATTCAAATGTATATTTATACGAAACGCGAAACACGAAGAAAAAACGTTAACTCTGTTTACAGTTTATAACTATCAAGAAGAAGTGAGAGAAGAGGAGAGGATAAGGGATCAATTAAGGATGGACCCACCCCATCAGGGTGATATATAGAAAAGTGGAGTACATGGGAAGAACGGGTTGGGGTGAGTATATATTATTACTGTTATTTAATCATTTCTTTTGGATCGTATATTTTGGGTTGGGGAGTTGAATTAGATATGTATGATTTTTCTTTCTTTCTGGTGGGGTTATAGGGAGTGTAACTTGGAGTAGAGGTACATCTATACAATGATGATAATGATAATAATATAATCTGATTTGATACCATATAATATAATGCCCCCGAGTGGAGCACTCAGGATATAACTATTATAATTGAATGGAAATGGGTGTTCAATATATATTATTTATAGCTATGCATTTATTTATTTAGAATGTATATAATTAACGTTTGTGTGTAGGCGTTTATGTGGTCGTGTGCAAGTTTAAAGTAAGTACATGGATTTGGGGTGGGGATGCATGCATTACGGCATCGTAATCAGTCAGGTGCACACAGACGGGGGAGGAATTTATAGACAGGATAAATGGATAATCAATCAACTAACCAACTAAATGAATGGAATGGACGATGGAGGGATGCGTGAGTAACGGAGGACAAAATGAATAGGATAGAAATGATCCGAGGTGGGAGGGTGAAAGTGATGGAGTAGAGACAAAAATCAGTGTGTAGGTCCGAAGATAGAAAGTATTGAATAGGATGTATATAGAATACGCAGACTCTTTGGATGATTCGTACATGTGTACTTCGTCGTACATTCCAAGAATACATCAATTTACGAGGTAAAATTAATGAAATTCGTTGGACATACGACGAAAAAAAAAAGTACTTCTGAATCCCCAAGCGGAAAACGAAGGTAAAAGAAAGAGGTAAGAAATTCCGACTCTTAAAGAGGAGGGAGAAAGAGCGGAAGGAGGTGAGTGGTGAGAGGAAGAAAACGTTTCGTTTCGTTTTCATCCATCATCTATAAAAGAATAGAAGAAAAGAAGTGAGGGAAGGTAATCTCGGGGGTAAAAGTTATGAAAAGTCGGTGAGTATGTGTATTAAATATGCCTTAAAGTGGAAAACCAATTACCGAATGTGGCACTAATGGAGCCAGGTAAACAAAATTAATAAATAGCAATGGTATGAAGAAAAAAAAGTGGAGAAGTGGGGAGTGAAGAGTGAAGAACGGAGCGGAACAAAATGAATGAAATTACAATGTATCGGATCAACCCAGACAACGTCCCACATACCAGCATGCACCACATACTTAAAACACATGATACTCAAAAAGTACTTGTTATGATACTAAATCGGGAAACTAACAAAGTAAGAAAATAACAATATAACGGAATTCATACATTACATTCATTCATTCTCTTGCTCACCTCTAGATGCCGAAAGTCGGAATTGAAGTCGAAGGTCGGGTGGAAAAACTGCATATCAGCATCACACACACATACCCACACACGCACACATGCCCACGAACACAAAGTAGTTTAATTCATTTCAAAAGATAAAGTTCGGATGAATAGGGGATGATGACTCAGAGCGATGAGGTGTCCCCCCCTTCTTCTCCCGTCTCTCTTACTCACACTCACACACACCCCACATACACAAGTTTTTGGAGCGCCAAACTTTTTCTCCCTCTCCCCCGCCTTCCCCCCTTTTTTCTGCTGTTTCGGTTCATAATCTTCGGATCCACCGGACAATCTATAGATAATACTATCTTAGATAGTTAAAAGATAGATAGATAGATAAATATTCTTCCCTCCGCCTCTACTCCCTACCCCTCTTTTCTTTCTCTTTTTATTAAAGCTCCCGGGTTCTCAGGCTTTGAAAGTCTCAAACAATAGCACAGTATTGCCTACTGTTTCTTCTCATCACGTCTTTAGATTATCTTACTAAACATTTTTGATTTATAGTTATGTGTTGTGTTTATTTTTTCAGTTTCCTCACGGAATATTACGTGACGAGTCCTCTAGGTCCACATTTTTCTTTTTGCTCGTGAGGGTGAGAGTATGAATATATGACACCGAAAGGGTGTTGGATGTGAAAGATGAAAGACGTTGCGATAAGAGATACACTAGTGTGAGAAGAAAGGCCTTGGACGAAAGAAAAGGATGAAGAAGGAAAGAGAGGGATAATCAGGATAGAGAGAAATCGATAGGATATGTCTTCCCTCTTTCACGATCGCAATGGGGGTGATACCTGTAAACAAGATGATAGTTAGTAAATGGAAAGATCATCTCCAGAATTTATTTTGGGTGATGAGATGGTTTAAAGAAGATTAAGATGAAGAGAAGGTGATTCCTCGGGGGAAAGGGAAAAGTGAGGTTTTGAAGATATTTAGAGTTGATTCATATTTATGGAAAGAGAGAGATGAGAGAAAGAAGAACGATGATCGGTGGTAGTGCAACGCAATCCACAACACGCAATACGGAGTTTCCTCTTTAAAGGAGCAGTGTTACGAGATTTTGCACGTACCAGGATCACACCATCACCACGAACAAAGAGCATGCCCATTTTGCGTTTAGCCTCCTATTAGAAAGATGGTCAAGATTTTAGTACACCCACTTATTTAAGAATACAAGACTTATGAAAAGGCAGATTGACACCGAGAAGAGTCTTCTTCTTTGACAATATGGTACGAAGCTAAAGTTATTGAAGGAACACTCACTTTAACCCGGGCTTCCGAAGGAAGCGATTCGTCACCATCCACAAGCGTTATTATCTCTTCTACATCACTAAGTATGAGATTCATGTGTCCATCGTAAGCCTTCATACACGTTCAGTGCATTGTATCCGCGGGGGCGCCATCACATAGAGGCATGGCGATAGTAGTTATAGCATACATTCACACCCAAGTCAGAATAACAACATTCAAAAGGGCTCGTGGTATAGCAACTACTGAGTACGTACGTGTAACACGCCATTTAACACCCGATCTCCTCGTAATTTTACAAAGACACGTTCGTTTAAAGAGAGCCTTATAAGGTCAAATGGTTCTTGGATACCTTCCGATGTTCCGTTCATCGTGGCACTTTTCTCCGTTCGATAGTTTATATGTTGTGTAGTCTCGCGTAGGCGCGGTTTATTGATCAAAAACGGGGGAGGCGTTTAATCCCGTGATCACAGTAACACTGAGTAACGGGATGCGTGACCTACTTTTATCAGTGCATGTAGACCAATTTTAGGATTATATACTATGTCGTGACATACTGTTACTATAATAGTTGTGATTATAACGGTTCGTTGTTTAGTAATTGAGGGTTTGAACCTTTCTGACTTAGTGACTACAAATATCCTAACTTTGACCAGCGAATGTTTATTCTAGATGACAAGTCGGTATATCGGCACGGTAAAAAACAATTTCCTCGTAATAACGCAAATGATTAGATGCAGTCGGATACCTGGGTGACTTGGAGATGCATCTACTTGCGACATATATCAAAATTCTCAGTTACATTCCCTCGCTTGGCTCATTGAAGTTGTCTATAGAGGGTAAACTTGAGTGGCTAGCAGGGGTCCGATAAGAACACATCACTAGAATAATCTCGGGGACAAAGTAAAGGCTGACTACCTCGAACGAACGACATATTACCATGACTTCTACTCATATATAATATGATTACGTCTCCAAGATAACGTGTAACGCGAAGGGTACGTGAATTATCCTCAAGATAGGAATGATACAACATAAGAAAACATTCACCTAATATTCCGTTCAATCCCGGGGTTTTTTCAGGGGGACGGTAAGTCACGAGCTCATCTTAAGGCACAATCTCTTTTCCGCTCTTACGGGCCATCGCTCCGTTTGTGAACCACACAGTGGCATAAGAGAAATAAAAATAAGTAAGTGGAGTATCACCACCACGAGTCAAGGTCCAGGTAACGGGCTCGGAGTGTGCGGGTGGGTGTTGCATTACGGCTACCGTTACTACATAATATGATATTCTATTTTTTTCAATACCCTCCGACGAGCCACGAGAGGGTTGCGATGTGGCAGATATATCCATGGATCATTGTTGTGATAGCTCCTCAGCGGAAGTTTAAAGCTTAATTCGGAAAACCGGTTGAAGAACTTGGGGCCACATCTCGGTTGATGGTGTTTGTCGAGCTAACGGGCGGTGGCTTATAAACAATAATAGCTTTAACTGTCCGTGCTCGAGGATGGAGATCTGTTTAATCATTAGCGAGTATGGAACGTCACTCCTTAAAAAATGCCATAACTACGAGGGTATCAAGCCATCCCTAAACTACTCAAACAGCTAGATATTTATCAGTGCATCCCTACGGCTGTTGTCTTATAGACAAGAAATGAGGTAATATACTGAAGAAGTAATAAGGATTTATTGTGCCCCCTAATATAAGGTGTTAGTATTACTAATTTTCGGGGGTGAAGGATCAACTAGATGACTTCTACTTCTCATACGATTCAAACGACTCTGATACTACATCTCAATAAACGGTGAACATTATTTTTCATAACTTGTACACTCTCGCTCTACCCCACAAACAAATGGTGACTGAATCATATTCTATTACCATTTACTCTCCGCAACCCACAACCAAGTCATAGGATCGAAACTCTGTGTCCTCGTATGTTTACGGCTGGTGTCTCAAAGACATCATGAAAGAATTGCCTTACATAAACGTCGTTTGATTCTCATCTGATCCCCTCACCCCGGTTATACAATAACAGTACTGATGCATCCCCAAAATAGAGTAGCTGTATATTTCTGTTACCATCCTTCCTTATTTTTCTTATCTCTCGCTGTCTCATCAGGTCAAATAAAACAGACAGTATTACAAATTAATTAAAAGGAAATTGATCATCGAACACAAGCATCGTGATTCCCCATGGGGTGTGGGGGTGGAGAAAATCGAAGGAAAGTTCTTATCCATATCCCCGAGAAGTCCACCATTCTATTATATCATATCTTGATCTGACAACATCAAATCGTTTGTTTTTTTTTGTACGAAGTCGTTTGATTGACAGTAGTGATTGACATTCTAATTCCGAGGAGGGTAAAGAAGGAAAAACTTAAAAATAAATAAAAATATTTTGGAATAACAGCAACAAACGAAATGTCCAAATTATTCGTTGTATTCTTCCTCAAGTTTTTCCTGCTCATTGACCAATAATGACATTTTCCGAAAAAGGTTAGGAGGTGAGGGGCTCGAAACAATGAGACAACGAAACAACAAAATCCAATTTATATGTCATTCCCTCCTTCCCGCCCTCCTTCCAATCTCCCTTCGCTCTGTGATTATCTACTTATGATTTACACTTCCTATTAATATCTAGTCCTTTTCCTGGTTTATCTTCGAGGTTTATTTCCCATTTCTTATTGATTAATTCAAACATACGTTAACGAGGTTTACCAGTGGCTGTTTCAGTATCTGACTCAGAGTTCGGGTAATGTTTCTAACGATGCCCTAGGTCTGAGACTCCCCATAAACACATATATTAAAAGTATACGTATTAGTACTCCTTTATTCCTTTTTTAATCCATTCCTTTTCTAGAGGACACGCTATTAATATATTTTACTATATATATAAACTCTACGCCCATAATAATTGACTATCAACCATCATCCATCATTAATATCTGTAATCGACATCGGCGCTGACCCTTTATTCCGTTGACAGGCAAAGCATGGAGTAAGGAACAATACACATCAACGTACTTCAACAAAAAGAAATTCCACTTCCACTTCCGCCTTCTCACTTCCCACTTCCCCTTCCCTTGCGGCCCTTTTGGCGCTTAACTTTCACCTCTACTCTTTTTTCTTCTTGCCAACCCTCCCAATTCCCAACCCCAAATCCCCTAAAACCGCACCGCAAAGCAGCTATTTACTATACTATACTATACTATAATATTCGCACTCTAACTCCCCTCCCCTCCCTACTGCGCACGTTCTTCCCGCCTAGACGCCAACACTCTAAAAGGAAGACATAACACGCTAAAAGGAAAGACAAACCCGCTGAATATAGATCCGTATCCCGTCACGTCCGAGTTCATCACGTCCTTAGCCCCTATATCTCAAGTTACATCTTGTTTATACATTTATACATCGACCCATCCGTTCATCAACACCACATACATATATACATATATAAACAAAGTGGGGGTTCGGAACAAAAAGGAACAGAGACAGAATCAGGAAAAGGAAGGGAAATGAGTGAATTGGATAGTATCTCGATATATCTCCTTCTTCTTATATGTTGATATGCTGGTATGTCAGTATTTCGTGGGTGTGGAGTAATACACTACATCTTATAATATAATATATATCAGATATCAGAATCCACGGAAAAACCAAAACGTTGCGTAAGCGCAGTATAGGATTAAATATAATAGGATTTTGTTTTAAAAAACGTAAGCATAGATAAATAAATCCGGATAGGAGGTCTCGGTGTTTGAGACTGAGATTTAGATCTTACGATGACAGCATCACCAACAAAAACAATATCAACATCAACAACAAAAGAAACAACAATAGTACTAATAATATCACCAACAAAAAGAACAAAAACAGTGATGGTAATAATAACGGCAATTGTGATCGCAATCTTACCAGAAATCACAGCGTCATCCTAGACATTGTTATGATGGATCTTACGAGAAAAGGAATCGTAATCGTAATCGAAATCGAAATCACCGATTATGGATAGATCATAGATCAAGGACCAAGGACCAAGGATCAGAGATTTGGAGATTTAAGATTTGGGTGCTATAGATTCTTTATTACTACTACTGCTAATACTGCTAATACTTCTAATACCTCTGAAACTATTAATACTAGTATTAATAGCAGCAGATTAGTTGTAGACTTAGATCCTGAGATACATCAATAATTAGAGAGGAAAAGGACTAGCGTAGAGTAGAGATGAAGAGGTGTTTTATATTCATCACTTACGTTCATAAACATTTAAGGATAACGGATACATAAATAATCGAATAAATGAACGAATGGATGAATAGATACGTATAAATACATCCGGGAGATTAAAGAGAATGATAGTGTAAAGAATGGGAAGGGAAGAAGGGGGGGAATGACAAAAGACTTCATCATTAAAATAGATTACAGATCACAAAAATAAATAGACGAAAAAAGTACGCTACTTGGCCAGAAGAACACAAAAAAGGGTATTGCTTAACCCCATTTCGGTTTTTAGTTTTTTTGGAATCGTTTCGTCTTAGTCTCGGTCTTAGCATTAGTCTAAGTCTTCGCTTTAGACTTGGCTTGGCTTGGATGCGGACTTAAGTTTTGCGGTTTGGTTTGGTTGGTTTTAGCGGGTTGCGTTGGGAGGGTCGTTTTAAGTGGAGTTGTAGCGCTTGGTGGCTTAGTCTATTATTATTATTATTATTTCTTTTTTTTTTTTTCTACTTATTTTGGTATGTTTGGTATGTTTGATATCTAGAAAACGAAAAATAAAACATGAAAAAATAAAAAAGAGTCTAGACTATCATACGTCATATTCAGACTTCTTTTCTTCTTTATACGTACGTATGTGTCTGTATAGCCAGATGAGCCAGATAAGCAAATCATCGAACATGAATATGAATATGAATATGAAATAATCACAAATACAAAACAAAACGTATAATCACCCAACCCATTCACCAATCCTCCTACCCACTCAAAAACTACTTATCCGCTGGCGGAACTACGAACGAAACTTAAGACTTACACCAACGAAGAAAAAAAGAATTCCTTTTTTGTTCCGCTCTCTCCCCTCCTACTTGATTTTACTCGACTACGCTTTACTTTCGGATTTAGCTATTAGTATCTTTCCTTTCCCTCCATCCCTCCCTCTCGTTCGAGTACTATCGTCGTCTCCATGAGGACTGTTTGATTTAATTAATAAACTAATTCTTACGCTCGAATCTCGAATTTCAAATACGAGTTGAAGACTTCTTTCCGGATGGAGTGATATGTTACATGTCTCGTATTCAGGCTTTTGTATCATACCATATCGTATCGTATCGTATCGTGACGTATCATATTGGCTTATAATATTGTATTACGTTGTTTTATATTGTATTGTGCATTGTATTATATTGTATTGGATCGTATCGTATTATGTTGTATTGTATCGTATTGGACCGCATCGTATCGCCCGATATTACGTCGTAAATACCACAATCGGACATAGACAGCCAGAGGCAGTTGTTACTGACACTGACACACAGATCACTCGGGGGCGTAGATGTGTGCTTGTATATATGAGGGGAGGCGAGTAGGGGAGTTGTGTATATGAGAGGAGGTGGGGAAGTCGAAGTCTCGAAGTCGAAGTCGGAGTCGGAGTCGGTAAATAAACGGAGGTGGATATGTAAGAAGAATCATCGAAAAAAAAGAAAACAAGAAAAAAGAAAGAAAAAAGGGAGGGTAGTAGAAATCGAGGAGGATTGTAAAAGAAGGCCAGTAAGAAAAAATAAAACGAAGACAAAGAGGAGTGAGTAGTAAGAAAGAAAAAAAAATACGGAAAGTGGTGGGAAAAGAAGTGTACGCGGGGATGTTAAGTCGGAGGAGAAGTAAGAAAATAAAAAAAAAAAATAAAACAAAATAAAAAGGGAGGAGGAAGAAAGGAGAAAAGAGTAAAAAATAAAAAAGGGAAGGGAAGAGCGTAAAGCAAAAAAAAAAGGAAACAGAAAAAGAAGAGAAGGGAAGAGTAACAGAAACAAGAACGAACGAACAAAAAAACACCAAACCAATTCAAAAGTAAGTAATATACGCCCATACCTATGCCCATGCCCGAATCGTCGCCGTCGATTGACAGGTTTTCTATTCCGTCGGAAGTATCCATCGTCCAACGCCCAACGTCCAATAATCGATCACCAATAACCAATATTTAAAATTAAATACCTAATATCCACATGTATCTCGTATCGGAGTCTCGTCCTCGTTCTCGTACCACCACCCGCCCATCCTCCAATCCTCCAATCATCCATCACCCCATCACCCCATCACTCCATGATACTGCGCATTTCCGAGTCGCACATCCCGCATCCCACAGCCCGCATCCCGCATACATTATTTATTATCTATTACTCAAGTGTTCCGGTATACCTGTCTACGCTCGTTGTTTAAACGGAAATGTGAATATAATTATAATTCAACACAGTAATTCAATGGATATTCAATAGTAAGGGACTCGAGGGTCAGTGAGTCTAGACCAAGGCAATCGAAAACTAGAGGGGAAGGGTCGGGGAGGGGTCAAGGCCGGGGAGAGAGAGACGAGACACATACATATATGTATCTACTCGCTCGCCATTATTCGATTCGATTCATCAAAGGCAATAATATCGACGGTAATAATATCAACAACTTCAATACCATCAACAACTTCAATTTTATCAGTAAGATTGATAATATCAATAACATCAACTCCATGTCCGACAACAACACCAATATCAATTCCATTAGCATCAACAAACAAAAGACGAGAGATAAAAATTAAAAAAAAAAACACGAAAAACACGAAAAACACGAAAAACGAAAAACGAAAAGGAAAACTCGGACGATAATAATACCTACCACACACCTCGCACCTCGCACCTCAAAAATCTAAGTTCAAAATCAAATTCAAAATCAAAAGGTGATCACAACTGATAATCACAAATCACGTCCCAAAGCTGTCATCGACGTCAACGACACTGATAATACTAATAATACAATACTGATGGTCTTAACGATATTAACGATATTGATGCTACTGATGAAGTTAACGATACCATACCAATGACCCGCCGGAGCTGGACAGGGCAGGGTCAATAAGAAGCTTCTTCTTTCTTCCCGCTCTTCTCTCTTCCGTCTCTTCCGTCTTCCCTTCCACACGTACAAACCCTTTCTCTCTCTCATAACCTTACAACACAAACCCTCTCTCACTCTCACACAACTCTCACAAATCCCAAAATGAGCAGAGCGGGGCGCCTTGAACCCCCCATGTGAGCATCCCGTAACATATATCTTATCTTTATATATCTCCCATTCCTATTCATTTCTCTCCATTGCGGAATATCCCTCCCCCTCCCCCTTCCCCACCTCCGGTTCGAGCACTGAATATTTAACGTAATGACAGGTATTTGAAATACCCATCATTATCATCATTATAATCATAATGATGATAATGATGGTCTAGTAATAGTAATGATGAAACTATTAATAGCATCATAACGTATGGGACATAGTTGCACTTCAAAGATTCTGTTTATTAAGTATTACTACTTGGAGAGAGGGAAGTAGAGAGGAACATCGTTATTCCTACAACGACATCAACTGACAACAACGGCGGTAATGACCTTAGATAGATGTACATGTCGTACGTACGTACGTATGTATGTACGAGAAACACGAGGTAAAACATTGAAAAAAAAAAGAGTGATCACATTTATCCTTCCGAATCTGAGTTACTTTCCTCTCTTTCACCTCCGGATAGTTGAGGGAATTTATGTGAATGAAAGACACAGGAAAAGAGAGGAAAGGAGACTTGGAGGAAGTATAGTAAAAATAAGTAGATTAAAATAAGCAAAAAAAAAGAAGAAAAGGATAACGGTAGAGATAAAGTTAGAGCAAAGAGGAAGAGGAGAAAAAAAAGGAGTAGACCCTGAGTGTTTGCACTCTGTCCTGCGGTGTGATGTGTATGTAACTGCTTGTCTTTGTGTGTGGCTTTTCTGGAGATTAAAGATAAAACACCGGGGGCGGTTTGGTGGCTGAAACCGGGGGTTGTATATGTCGAGAAGGAGAAAGAAACGACCGAGAGGCGGGGTGCTTACATGTAAACTAGGTTAGCGAGTAACAGTTTAGTACAAGTAAAGTAAAACAAAGTGGTTCGGTAAACGAAGAAGAGTTTTGATTTAGTAAAAATAAAGAACGTTGATCCCAAGCTTAAAGATATAAGATCGTTTCTTTTGGAATTGTGCGACTTTGTATCGTATTTGGGTTCGGACTTGCATTTGATTTGCAATTGCGATTGCAATTGGGTTTAAGTTTAAGTTCGGACTGAATGTGGACGTGCGCAATGCGAAAAAGGTATTTTAGATCTGACCAGTAGTGTCATGTATGTGTGAGAGGACGATGACAACAAGGATGATAATGGAACTGGTGATGCGGATGATGATACAGATGATACCAGCGATTTATCTGAACCGAGTACACCCGAATTCGGGACCGATGAAGGTTTGATGCAAAAAAAAAAAAAACACGATAGATTTTGACTTGTCGATGGAAAGAGGGGAGAGGAGATACGTGCGTTGGGTGTGCGTGTGTGCGCGCTTGTATGAGACAGTTGTACTATATTTTTCCGGAAGTTGTTTAAGAGCGAAGGCGCTTAGGGATGAAGTTTAATACTATACTGTGTACATCGTGCCCAGGCACGACGATCTTATATGCGACCGTGTCGGGATAGATGGATAGATAGATAGAGATAGAGGGAAGTCGAGATCGAAGACACAGGATTTGAGGGATTATTACTGGTGGCAGGTAAGCGTAGAGGAGAGTCGTTGTTGTAGTGGTCGTGTGGTATTAGTAGTGAGCTGTGAGTAGTGAGGGGAAATGAACACGTGTTTAAGATGGAGGCAGGTACCCTGAGTTGTGTTGACCTGAGTGACCTGGTCTGTGTCTGTGTCTGAGGGGAAAAGCTGTGTGATGAGTGTAGATCTATTTGCAGATAAATGGACTAATTTGTTGCCGCATTCCCTTTTCTTTCTTATTTTTCATTGTAGGGAGTACGCGCGCGGACGGAGAATCATCGATAGGTTGGGTATATTAATAATTGCGGAAAGTGAGATCCGATGGGATGCACAAGAAGGGAAGAAAGCAATCAAAGGGGTGAAATAATAATGGGATAATGGTACAATGGGATATGGTATGGATGGGATATGGTGCCTAGAAGGAAACTAAAACTAGCGGTTCCTTGTATGGAGGGGGGTGGAGAGGGAGAGAGAAAGAAAAAGTGAGACATATACATTGCAGCGAGTGGTTGAGTGCTTGGGCAATGAAGGAAGGAAGGATGGAATGACAATGAGTTGCGCGGAGAGGGCGTAAGAGAATGACGACATCTGGTCTGTCGAGGGAGAAAGGGAGATGATAACCGACGGTTGGACGTGGAACGGAGCAACGATCGGACCGGCATCGCGGTTAGTTGGCAGCTAGTCTGTGGTTTTCATTAGCTTTCTCTCTAATCTCTCTAAATAATAATAACACCGCTCCCTCCCTCCCTCTCAGCTATCACTTCTTTTCTCTGGCACGTTCCCCGACCGACATTCCTTCGTGCAAAACATCTACCATCTGTCCGCCTTCTGTCGTCGGGAACGCCCTCAACACCTTCGACATTGTTCGCCACCGCCACCAGGCGCAGTCTATCACACTTTTGTTTGACGCATAAAATAGACGTCGTAACCCCGAAATCTACTTTTCTTCCCGTGGCCGTGGCGTATGTTTACTTTAATCTCCTTCCTTCTCTTCCTCCCTCTCTCCTCCGCCTTTCTCTGTCTCTCTCTTTAATTTTAATTTATTCTCTGACATTTCTATTCTATTCTTATTCTCTTTAGCCTACCCGACCTCTTTATAGCTCCCAGGCTCTTTTTCATCCTTTTCTTGATTTTATTCTTGCTCTCATTCTCTTTCCCATTTAATTAACCAAAAAAAGACCTCGGCCAGAGAGCAGTGCCTTTGAAGAAACTAATCCTGCAAAGGTAAGCAAGCAAGCAATCTAATTAATTCGCTTTCCCGACTCGCACGCATTTGTCGCTCATTTTTTTATTTTTCTATTTTTTTAAATTTACATTTCTAAACGCATTACTACTCCTCTATCCCTTTCTAAATTTCCTTTTGCTCCCGCACACTCCCTCCCCCTCTTTTTCCGTCCCATTTCATTTCCATTTCCTCAAAAACGAAATACTCCAAAACATCTCCTAGCCATTCTATATATTATATTTTTTTTTTCCCTTTCCCTTCTTGCTCTCCGATTTCCAATTCCTGGGGCCCATTTCCCGTAGTCATTCGCCCCAGATTGGGTCCACATTCGGACATTGACTGGTACAAATCCGACTTGTGCCCCGTCCGCCACATCTGGCTTATACTAAACATATATCCTCAAACACCAATTCTAATTCTGTCTGTCTCTCTCCTTTAGGAGCTCCTTCACCATCTCTGGCACTCCTTAAGCCTACATCGGCCAATCCTAGTCCTCGTCCTACCGCTCTCTCCTCCTCCGCGCTTTCTCAACCTTCACCGTGGTTACAATCTCACGAGCAGACTAGCCTTCCATTTAGGCTGGTCCCAACTTTCTTCCTCTTTCTCCAACCACTTGTTCGTTTCCTCTTCCCTTAATGGCCTGTACGTCCTCCATGGCTACCGCCGTCCTTTCTTCGTTTCATTCTACCGAAAACGCGCCACATCCAATACATGTCGAGGACTTGACCTTGAAACAGAAACAGGAAGCACAAAGAGAACGACGGCTCAAAGATGCCGTGCGGAGGTACTATGCGCTTGTCGAGCTTGTCGAAACAGAACGCGGATACCTCACTGACCTTAGAATTCTCGTTCAGGTAAGCCTCTTTGGCATCTCTCGTTTCTCTTTTTCTTTCGCGTTCGGCTTTTCTTTTTTTGTGTCTTTGCTTTCAAACTTTCTCTTTGCTTTGCACCCTTCTGCTTCCATGACTTTGGTGAATTGTTTCCGTGTGCTCCTGCGTTCTCGACCCCAAGTTGGATTTTTTGTGCCCTATATGCTACTATACAAGTTCATTTCGGTGTTGTGAACTGCCCCTTGGGACTGTGGTCTATGGGTTTATGGCAAGGGCCGTTGCATGTTGTGTGCTCGCCACGCCTATACGCAGACGTTTAACCGCAGTCACTAGAATCTCTTCACATCCACACCTCGACAGTTCACGCTTCTAAATTCTGCTCGCGCCCGCACCTGATAACTGGGATTTTATTTTGGTCTTTATTTATCCGCGATCTTTGAAGAAGCCGAGGTAGGGATGAAGCTGTTTGACGTGCATATTCCAAACTCGTCCGCTATTTTTGGCCAGTCGCGTCTTCCTCTGGCCTCTTTCGGCGCACGTTCCTCTGATCCCTGTGTGATTTCCATTCTGCCCGTCACTCTTAACCCCCCGGTCCTGCTGCGCTTTCCTCTCTCGAGCAATTGCGGCTGCTGATTGGGTTCGCACATGAGGCAGAGTCGTTGATTCGACCATCGTCTTCTTCGGTGATGACGATGATGAATCTGTCTGCGTGTCTTTCTGGCACCGAGTATCAAGTGACTCTCGACTTGAGAAGGTTTCTACGCTTTCTATTTTTCTCACTTCTTGCGTTATTATTGGTATTCTTCCTTTTTGCTTTACCTCCACCTCATCCCCTTTGATAATACAACGGTGCTTCCCTTCTGCATCATCCCCTTCATGTATCACATTTCTCCCCTGTGTCTCTTTATGATCCTCCGACGTATGAGCATTTGTTTTCCCTTGATTATTCGCTTTCTCGTGGCGGCCGCTGGTTTTTTTTTCACCACTGGGAGCTCGGTTACCTCTCGTCCTACTACTGAGGACAGGGATTGTGAAGGCGCAAAAAAAATATTCTCATTACATTCAACTCTTGGGAACGTGCGGTTTGACATACGATTCGCTTGTATCGTCTATTCATTATCTTTTTCCACGCATATATCCAGCATGACCAGGTGTCTTTTATTCGAAATCACACCATCGGTTCTAGCCCTCCCACAGCCAGGAAGCCATTCATTCTTTCATAATTAATGATCTGAGACGTCATCCATACTCTTTCTTTTCGACGCCTCCTATAGCAAGGAACACGTCGATCAGCCCTTTCTTTCTTCAAAACCCGTCCCTTTTTTTCCTGGTCCTGAATCTCAAAGAGAACGCCGGAAGTGTTGCTACACTTTCCAAGCCTTATGGTTGTTGCATGTTTCACTGGATAAAGCGTTTTACTCAGAACCTTCCCATCCAAAATTCTTTACTTTTTATGGTTTGGGCCCAAGAGATTGAAACTCTCTTGTCTTAGCTCAAAAGGCTATTTCTTTAGCTTGATCGACTGTGTGGCTTCGAGCACGTGTCGTATTATGTTTTCATTTATGCTCTCTTGCTAATACCTATTTAATTTATCTTTTGTGTTTACTTCATTAATCTTTGTTAGTGTATTGCGGTTGCTGACCTCTCTGTTGTTTTTTTTCCCGAAAAGGTGTATCTTGCATCTCTAGGTGCTGTACCAATCCCTGCTGCTGGTGCCTCACGTCCGTCGCCACCTCAACCATCGTTTACGGCACCTCCATCTCAGTCGGACTCTTCTCGAAATGCTTATCAGTATCCACCATCTTCATTTCCTTCAGTAAGTCGAGAGCAGGAAGTGAAATCTCGATCACGTGTGAGACCTCAATCAATGCTCGGCCTTTCTGGAACTACATCAGGAGCCAACTATCATTATGTACCCCATGCACATGCCCAAGGGACATCAAATGGACATTACACAACTCATTCAGTGGCGGAGGCTGCAAGACGGAGATCTGGAGAGATGGAGTGGGAAAACGGTGTGGAGGGGCGACGACCCTCTTCTTCCTCATCTTCCCTGCCTTTCGGAGAAGTAAAATCAAGATCAAGCTTTGGTGGAATTGGTCTAGGTCATGCACGAACGAGAAGTGCAGGCGTCAACATAGCTTCAGCAACTGAACCGAGTACTGGTTTAGGGAAAAGAATGTCGATAGGTGCAAGTGGACGTCGTGCATCTGGGGATGCAGGTTCGTTTACCAATGCACAGCCCTCCTTCCTCGCCGGAGGCTCCCTCATGTCTTCTCCCCCAGGGTCAAGATCTTCATCTCCGGCCCCTCCTCCGTCACGTTCTCCCGCGATACGGGCAACTACACTGCCTCCGACTCATTTTCCTGTTTATCCTGCTCATTTGTCACATGGAGTTGTATTAAGGGCCATATTGACCGATTCGGAGAGAAAGATATTAGCGCGCTCGGTACAAGGTGTATTAGCGTTACACGAGAGGATTGTGGCGAAGATTGAAACTGCGTTGGCTGAAATCGGCGATCAAAATCGGAGTAAAAACCGGGGAAAAGCGAATTGGAAAGGTAAAGGGAAAAGTGTTTCGGATGGAACCATTATGGAAGAGGAAGTGGATGCTGCTGTGAAGGCTGTTTGCAGAGTTTTTGTGGACGAGGTAAGTAAAATTAAATAAGCAAAAACTTTTGAGAGAGAGAAAGCGGGTACAGGTGTATAAACACGTACACGTGACTCGGGACACGCTAAAAGTGTCGATCTCTACGGATCATTAAACACGCGCCAGTGTGTTGGGACCTCCGTTCCGATGTCCTGACCTCCTGAACTCTATCCACTCTTTTCATCAAATTTAAAAGAAAATTATATTATAATAATTCTAATCCCGTGATTTTCATACATACTAATATTCTTCACCTTTTTTTTCTCTTTCACAGGAAGTTGGATTCGTTTCATATGAAGCGTTCTGTGCCGGGCATACAGCTGCGCTTGATGCAACTCGGCGTATGCTTCATTCCCACGCAAATGAGTGGATGGATTGGGAGAAAAAATGTGCTTTAGCGGCTGTTCAGGAGGATTTAGACTTGCGTATAAAAAAGGAAGGTGATGAGGATGGCGAAGATGAGGCTGAATCACCTGAGAGCCCGACGGCAAATATCTCAAGAGTGAGGAGAGCAAGGGAGAAGGATGGTGAAGGGCGTTTAGGGAGGGGAGCTGTAGAAGAACGAGGACTTAGTGGACTTCCCCTCGGAAGTGTTACAGGACTGAATTTGCTCGAGTTGAATACCCCCGGAGCTGAGTTATTTGTCAATGAAGACGTTCAGACATTATCGGCGGTACGAAGAAGACATTCGATTTCCGACTCTTCTGGAAATTTGAGAGCGAGTGCGAGTGGGAATGCGACATTGAAACATACGAAGAGTGATCCCACGCCACCTTCTTCAAGTCACGGGAATTCCCATGCGCATGGATCTGGACATCCACTTGTTGTCTCTACTTTTGCTAATGGGAGTTTATCTCTTGCAAGTTCCAGTGCATCGAGGCAGGATGAGAAGGAGAAAGAGAAGATTAGGGAGCGGGAGAGGGAGCGGAATGCGAGGATGAGGTTGCAGTTTGGAGATTATTTGATTAAACCGGTTCAGAGAGTGTGCAAATATCCGTTGATGTTTGAACAGTTGCGTTCACATGAGAAGCGGCATGCCGATGAACGGGAGAATGAAATTGAGGAGGGCGATATGCGGACGCCTACCGTTGGAACAACTGGAGGGAAATTCTTTGTTTCTTCTGATTCTCAAGCGTCTACGTTGGCTGTGCCGAAGAGACAGAGAAGTCACGCTGCTTTTAGCCTTGGTGGAGACTCGGATGAGGAGGATGAAGATGATATTAAGACGAGTGAGGATGGAATGATGATGGAGTGTAGTACTGATGATGCTATCGAAAAGGTGTTGAATTCGATGCGGCGTGTTGCGCATAACGTTGACGAAGCAAGGAGAAGACGCGAACTTGAGAATAAGAGTGCGCTTATTTCTGAACGTTTACTTGCTGGGACACCTGGAAATGGGAGTCCACCTCCTGGTACACTTCCGTTACCTGACGCTTACCAAGCCGATGAAGGGAGCGTTGAAGATGGAGGTGCACTCGAGCTGGAATCTGTTAGTGAATTAGGACATGGTGGGGGTTATAGTGGCCTTAACTATAGTCCCTCTAAACCGCCTACTCGTTCGCTGTCGTTTTCTGCCTTTTCGCGGTCTAGGACACGTAGCCATTTTGGACGTAGCGGCTCGTTTGTTCACCCTTATCCTAATTCGTATCTCCAACATATTCAACAGAGTTCTCAAATCAGGTCTCTGGATGGGACGGATTCCCTGGCGTTTTCTGGTTCTCTGGCGAGTCGTACCAAGGTTTCTGGACCGCCGAGTCGACCGTTCCTTTCTTCGTTGGGGGCATGCTTGTTAGCTGGTTCGCTCGATGTGGTTGTTAGTAACATCGAGAAGGCTGCAGCTAGTGTACCCAGGAGGGATGCGGGAGGAAGGCGTGATTCGATGTTGTCTTTGTCTGGTATTAGTGCTAATGCTGGGCTTGCAACTTCGGGGACGTTCCCTTCTATGAGCTCTCGTGAACCGGTTAAAGTCAAGTATCTTGCAGCGTTCTTGTATATGGGTGGATATATCATTCTTGCAAAGACGCCCAAGGTCGGTGTGTATGAACCTCGGCACTGGTTTGCTCTTACGGACGAGACTATTGAGATTGTGGATGTTCAAGAAGAGAAAGGTAAGTTTGAGGCTTGTGGTTATTTTGATTATTTTGGTTTAATGCTTTCTTTTTCTACACTAGCTCTACTCCCTTGTTCATTCCATCTCGTCTTTCATGCCACCGGTCATCGTCTAGAACTTGCTGCTGCGTGCCAACGTGAGAAAGAACTCTGGTTGAATGCAATTCGACATGCCCGTACTTCTCCTGCAAGCTGGGTTTTCGAGCCTGTACCAACACTGAATGTTTCAGCCAACCTTGTAGGTAATCAGGCGCCAACGCGTAATAGTATTGATGTACCTCCGGTTCCTACTCTCCCTGCTGCTGTCGAGGAAACCTTGCATCATATGCCGTCTTCGTCTACTATGCGTACTGAGTCTACTGTCAGGCCTAACCGACGACAGTCTGTGAATGGGTCAAGTATGCGGGCATTCTTTATGCATGCGTCTGAAAGGGAAGCTACCCCGATTCCACCTACTGTCTTAATTCGACGTGCTTCCGCGACACGTCGTGCACAGACGGATCGGTTCCTTGTTGATGTACTTTCTCAACCTCTTCTTGCTGCTCGTGCGCATGCTAAGAATCATGATGAAATACTCTTCAGGGACCCGGTGCCCCCAGCACAAGGGAATGGTATTGGCGTCGGTACGATGGCGAAGAACAAGCTTATGGCGAGGGAGAGTGTGTTGGTATCGAAACAGTGCGCACTATCTGTTTGTTCATCGACAACATCGTCTGTCTTACCCAGTGATAATAGTGCTCAGTCGATGTCTACGATCTCTGCCTCTGACTCGGTTGCTTCGAATGTGACTGTTGTTCCCCGTACGCCTGCCAAGTTGAGAAAGAAGGCTCCGAACAGGAACTCGCTTGGGATGCTTCTTACTTTCCAGGGCACTGTTTCTGAACGTGAAGGAGACCTGAGGGATAGTCGTTCTTCGACTTCATCTGCTTATGATCCTGCGTTCTCTCCTGACTCGTCGACGACGGAACCGTATTCTCAGTCTCAGTGTTCTTCCGCGTCTACAAGTGCAGCTGTGACAAGTCCCACACATGAGTTCTTCCTACCCCAAGTACGTGTTGTTGGTGTGGATAGTGAGAATGAGAATGAAAATACGGAGGATACTGTTATACTTGGTAATGAACTTGAGCCTATGGAACGTCCCAAGCGTTCTCGATCGTTGGTGGACAACGTACGCAGCTTCTTTGGTGGAGGGAATTCCTCCTCTAATTCTCCTTCTCCTCCATCTTCCTTGTCAAGTTCTAGGCAGGCGTCTGTCGAGGATGCTACTACGGGAATTCAACGACATACACTTCAGATTCCTGGGGAGACTAACAGGGTTGGTCAGCGGACTATGTTATCGAGGATATTTAGGTCTCGGGGACGTAGTGCTTCGTCTTTTATTAGACAAAGTGTTGTTGAGGATGATTCGACTCAAGCATTCACTTCCGGTCCTGGTGCTGTTCGACCTTCACTCCTCTCTCGTTCTTCAAGTCTTCTTGTTTTGAGGAGCTCGACTACGAATGGGAAGCGGAGTCCCAGTTCTAATAGGTTGAGTTCATCGAGTGGTGTTTCTGCTTCTTCACATAAATCTACACCTGCTAGACTTGATCATCCTATTCCGATAGCTACTGCTTCAAGGTTGGCACCTGCTCCTAGAGTTACGAGTGAGGCGAGTATTTCGAAATCTATCAAGTATCGGTTGTTCCCTGGAAGCCTTGTCCCGCTTACTCCATTAGAAACTACATCTCCGAAAAGACGTGCTATGGTATGAGATCACACATTGTGTCTGTGTCTGTGTGTTCCCTCCCTTTTTTATTCTTGTTTTTTTCTACCACTACTTGATTCTATTACCTATGTGTATATTTAGAAAAAACCGTTAGAGCATTTTTTTTATATTCTTTTCTCGTGTGTAACTTTTTTTCTTACCTTTTTTCTTCTTCATGCCTGTTATTCGTAAATGCACCAGATACACGATGTGTAAATTCATAGTACCTCCCTTTTTTTTATTATTGCTGCACGCCTGCCATTTTTCATTTTCCCCATCCATCAAACATTTCACCTTTCATTCATTCATGCGATGTATGCTGTCTACTGCTGTTTTACACATTTTTCCATTTTTCCCTTTTCCTACTACTACGACTACTACTACATTACAGCTCACATTTTATATCGTTATACTCTACACCGGCTTCTCTTCGCTCGCTCTTATTTTTTTTCCTCCTTTGCTACTACATTGCTATTATGACCCAATCCTTTTATTTCGTTTGACCTCCTCTTTCTTTACCACTAAACACTATCCCTGCCATGTTCCCAACCCCTTCTTTTTTTCCCCCACAGCCTTTTTGGATCAACGGAAATTCACTTGTAAACTCCCCTCTTCATCTTCCTCTTGTCTCGGTATGTTCTTCCCCTCCCCTTTTTTTTCTTATATTTCATAAACTGTTCTACGTCCTTATGCTTTATTTTCTCTCTTCCTTCTCCCCCTCCCACCTCTCTCCCCTTACTTTTCGACCGTTTTTTTTTTCTTCTTTGTGTCGGTATTTTTTTCGTTTTTGGCTTCGCCGTTCTCCAATTACCAATCTCCAATTACAAACCCCAATTTCCTTCTTCGTCTCTTCTTCGTCTTCTTATTATTCATCGTCATCATCAATCATCATCGTCATCAATATTCATCAGTTTTACTCTTCTCTCTTCTCATACTTCTCGCTCTTCTCGCTCTTCTCACACTTCATTCTAGCCGTATGACATTGAATACCATGTTCATGATAGCAATACTCCCTTCCTTCTCCTTCTTTCTCACACACCCCCTTGTACTTTAGCCGTTGCATTTTTTCTTCTGTTTTTTCATCCTGTTTCTTTGTTTTTTTTTTCCCGCCGCCTTTTTTATTTACTCTTCTTCTCCCAGCCTCCTTTTTTTATTTTCCTTTCTTTCTTTCTTCCTTTTTTTAACTTCTTTCAGTTACGGTTTCTTTTTAAACACTTTACGCATAACGCATTGTAACTGGTATCTGGTGTTTTAGTGTCTCGATTCAGTATTACGAATTCAATTCAGTTCGATTCAATTCAAGTCAGGTTTTTGTTTTTGAGTTTCCGGTTCGGTTCGGTTTTGTTCGATGTTTGAGTTTGAGTTTGAGTCTTTTGAGTTTGTTTTTTCGATTAAATTTAGTCCAGTTCGAGTTTTGAGTCAATGTTTGAGTTTGTTTGTTCGTTTTCAACCCAGTTTGGCTTCAGGTTCGAATTCGGTCTAAGTTCGTTTTTTTTTTAGTTCAGTTCAAGTTTGATGTTTGGTGTTTGATGTTTCGATTTTTTGTTTCGTTTTGAGCCACCTTTTTTTTTAAAAAAAAAAAGGAAAAAAAGTTGACGTATTTCTATTTGTGTATTCTGGTAGTCTGGGTTGTTCATTTAAGTTTTTATGGTTTGTGATTTATGAATTGTGGTTGAGTTGTGATTGAGGTTGAGATTGAGATTGAGATTGAGATTTGAGCTAAGGACGGAGTTGAGGTTAAGGTTGCGGTCATATATGAACCGAGGTAGATGGAATTAAGGACTGAAGAGAAGGTAAGTAAAGATGGCGAAAAGAACTGGTATTATTATAAATGTGATTATAACGAGGTAAAGAATATTAAGTCGGAAAAAAAAGAAGACGAGAAAAAGAAAAAGGAAGGATATTTGAAACTATGAAAAAATATGAAGAGAGAAATGAAGTTAAATACATGAGATTGTCGGTTAGTCTATCTAAGTACCAAAAGTGGAATGATTATATCTTTATATGATTCAAGTAGTAATGGCGGTACTGTACCTGCCTATACCAAGCAATGCTGGGACTAAAGGGAGAGAGGATAGTCATACACAGTCACACACATACCCTATTTGTATGATATTGTATCTTCAAGGATCTTGGATGCCAAGCATCTCTACCCAATTCCTGGTTGAGGACAAAATGTACCCCAATCCACTCCAATGTTGTGTATTAGCCAGTGTAAACGTCTCTAAATCCTTCTCCTTCGCCTCAAGTATACCCAAAATTGTTTCATGAAGTTTAGAATGCTCGTTCCACACAACCGGCAGCTCATCCTCCTCCCTCTCCTTCACCACATACATCCTCCCCAACTTTTCGCGTATTTTGAACAAGGCTTTTGTGAGGGGTAATAAATAATCCGGGACCCGTCTCGTATCCATCCTGAACTGATGAGGTTGTCCGAGGAACCGGGTACGCGCATAGGACCCTTCTTTAAACAGTTCTTTCAGTTTCTCTCGGCGGAAGTACGCGTTCTCATAGACGTCTTGGGCGTCGTCGTCTTCGAAAGGGTGTTTCTCGAATGAGAATAACGCCCAGACGCCCATCCACCAGACGGACTCTAGGTCGTGCAGGTAGTTGTACCGGAATATGATGGGCTTGCGTTTCTTTTTGGTTTCGCGGTAGGTGGAGTATTCGTCTGAGTCTAGGTCTGATGGTGTCGCGGGGCTGAGTACGTATTGTTTATGTAGGTAACATCCTTCGATGGCTTCGGGTGCTAGGAAAGGTCGTAATTTCTTCAGATTAAAAGGGGGAGGGGGGAGGAATCAGAAAGAAAATCTTAATTTGTAGAAGATAGTACTACTCACTAATAATTGTCTTTCATCGGACTTCTTATTCTCACCGGAATCTACTTTCCTAGCAAGTCCAAAATCTCCAATTATTCCCCTAGTCTCGTTTGTATAAGGATCTTTATATGAATATACACTCCACGGACTAAGATCACCATGAACCCATCCAGCTGAGTGGATACGTTGCAGCGCTGGGGGTGATTGTCAGATACATAAAACAAATATATGAGGGTACTACTAGATACTCACTTGAGAAAGTATCTGAATAAACACGAAACAGGTCAGAGCTGTCCTCTATAGTATCGAACGTTTCTCCATTGATTCCGAATATAATCCGATAATGATACCTGCCAACATGAGGTGCATCATTTGTAATCTTATTCCAGTAGGATTTTGTGATCCCATAGATCCCTTCTTTCCGGAATAAAGGAACTCGAACGGCTTGCCAGGTAGAGCCCAGATGAAGGTTCCCTCGTTGCATTACCTTCTCAGTGTGATCTTCTACTCCTCCAACTCGAACTCTTTCATATCTAATTGGCCACAACACATGATCCTTGACAAATTTTTTGTCTTCTTCATCCGATATACTCTCAAGGATTTCTGTTAAAGTTTCCGGCTCGGGTTTCTGGTCATCTGGCATCCAAAAGTCTTTCAGGACAACTTCTTTATCTTTCTTGCCGTCTATCAGTATATGTCCAATGAGTACTCGTGTACCTGGTCCGTGCATCTCAGATGCTCTGTAATCACATATCCAATCTGGTAGATCTGTTATGAATTTGAGACCAGCAATGTCGAATGTATATGTGGTCTTATTTAAATTATCCCCTAATTTCATAGAGATAGTAGGATCCCAACCAAGATCTTCTTTTGATGCATACATGAGGGAGAGGAGTATTCTTACCATCGTGTCATATTCCTGAATACACAATAATGAGAATTAATTAGTAACTATGAGAAGGGGAGAGAGAGAGCTCGTACCTTGTTTATAGGTATTTCTTCCCCAACGAAAAGTGAGGTCCGGTGACAGTACCACATCCTCATTGATGTCTCACTAATATGAATTCCGAACATGAAACGCCTCCTTATATCTTCACTTAATATTTTCATCATCTGGAGAATGGTTCGTTGGGTTCCCTAAATGATTTATCAGGTTAGTTGAAAAGAAAGAATAGTGGTTTATAAATAAATCTTACATCGTCGCGATAGTCATAAAGTAATTCCTTATTTGTTAAAAAAAAAGAGGTCAGGATTGGTGAATATTGGGTGCTAATGATTAGATATAACTTACATATTTGGTTTGCACGAAAAAATTGCCGATGGGCTGTAACACGAAAGACGTTAGTATTAGCGAGGGCTAGACAATAATATGTAGATATTTCTTACACCACGTCCCATTTCACGACACAGGTACAGTTCTTCTTTTTTATCAGTCACGAAAGAAATGGGGATGGAGGCAGTGGACCGGATCAAATTCTTTCTCTCATCAACGCCTGAACCTGATTGATCTCTTGAATATAGTACTGCATCCGGGTCGAAATTGGATATCTCTTTCTTTCTCCATCCACCAAGTCGAAAATCAAGTGTCCGTTTCGATTTCAGTGTCGGATCTCCTTTTTCTACTACACCAATTATAGAATTTATAATGCAATACAATGATCTTCTATATTCTCTGAGATAGGCACTTTCCCGTTCATATTTCTCACTGGGTTTGATTTCCCAATCTTTCCAATAATAGCTCTCTTTGTCATCGTCATAGACTAGCTTACCATTCTCTTTCAGCTTGGTACACACTTTCATAACATCGAGCCAAGGAGGAGGAGGAGGTAGCAAACTTTCGAAGAACTTGTTTGATACCTGAGTTATCTTTGTGTAAATACTAGGGGTCATTGAGTATAACGACGGAGGAGAACGAAATGGGATGAGATGTTGGAAGTGAGAGTATGGATGGAAGTAAGAGTATGGTGGTTGAGCCAATGTCTTATTAATAAACAAGAGTTGTTTGTTGTTCTTTCTATTTTTATTCTTATTATCCCGGCCGGCTGCTTCGGCAAGCACTCACCTCAGTTTCCAAATACAACAAATATAGGACCACTCGCTTGCCGTAGTTATTCCCACGTTGTGACTCATGATATTATGTAAGTTTATACAAAATACAATACAACAATGCAACCATTGAAACAACAAGCCTAATTATGTCTCTGTCTCTGTCAAAAAAGGGAGAACCAGATAGTTATGCGTGAACCCCAAAGAAGCAAAAAAAAAAAAGACTGTTATAATCCTATTAGGGTTTCTCTTCAATTACCCACGTTTGCGTGTTCCCTCCATTCAAATAAATCAGAATAAACAACGGGCAGACCCTTTAGGTCCGTTTTACAAACATGAAAACAACGACAATTCGAATTTCTTCATGTCTCATCTATACCCGCGGCTGACTGGAAAGGACCAATCGAATATGAGCTTTTGAATTCTTTCAGAATTATGCCGAGAAATGTACTTCTATCTTTGTTTTTTTCTGTATGTGGTATGGTTCCATGTTATAAGACACCGGTCCGATTTGACGGTAAATGTATTAAAATTTCCGTGGACGATGTGTGAGAAGAAGGTGAGGTAGAAACAGGGCTCGGGAAGAGATCGTTAGCTAGTAGTGCTACGAGTGAACGACGTGAATTGGAATTTAGAAAATAAGAAAATAAGAAGACGACGCCAAGAAGGTCCCCGGGTCTCTAACTAACAACAGAGTGGAGACATCTGTCTATCTTGCTTATTATCCTCGGAAGCCTGTGAGTGGGGGCTATTGCTTAGTACCATTGCTTACTCAGGTAGATCGATACTCCTATCCTTCTTCTTGAACAACTAGGTGTTAGAGTTTGATCGAGATATGTTGACTATGTAAAGCGTAAAACATAGGCTTAACACAAACGTTGATGTGCTTGTCACTATCATCATAACCTTATTCACATATTTACACATACATTGGCCAGGGTGGCACACGTATACGTATATGTAAGCAAGAAAAAAGTTTGTCCATGTATGAACCGAGTAGATAGAGGTAGGCGATGAGGAGAAGGTAAGTAAGAGATGACGAAAACTTTGGTATTACGATATTAGTAGAACGAAGTAAATAATATTGATTTGGGAAAAGAAAGACAAAAAAAGAAAAGGTGTATGAAACTATGAGAAAATATGAAAACAAAGATAGAAAAAAGAATCAAAGAGAAATGAAGTTAGATACAGAGGAACGTCGGTTAATCTATTCGTACACCAGACCCCATACCATACAAATATCTATTCATCAAATACGATACGAAAAGATGAAGATGGGTGAGACCAGCAAATAAAACATTATGAAACATGAAAATGGGTTGATTATATCTTGATACTATCTAAACAGTAATCACAGTCCCATACTTGTCTATGCAGAGTAGTGTCGGGACAAAAAGGAGAAAGGATAGTTATATACCATTATGGATATGCCGCCATAGTTTACATCCAATCTTTATAAATTATCTCTATCCAACTATAGCTTGACGAAGTATTGTACCCCATCCTAGGCCAATGCTGTGTGTTAAATAGTGTAAACTTCTCCATATCTTTTCCATTCGTTTCAAGTATATCCAAAATTGTTTCATGAAGTTTAGAATCTTCGTCCCATATAATTGGCAATTCATCTTCGTTCTTCTCCTTCGTTCTATACTCTTCCTCTAACTTCTCGCCTATTTTGGACAATGCTTCTACGAAAGGTTTAAAGTAATCCGGGACTTCTCTCACTTCCATCTCGAATAGGAGAGGTTCCTCGATGATCTCAATGCGTTTATAGTACCCACCTTTAAAAATTTCTTTCAATTTTTCTCTGCGTTTATACGCATTCTCGTAGACACTCTGTATGTCCTCCTTATTAATAGGATGCTTCTCGAGTGAGAGAATCGCCCAAACACCCATCATCCAAACGGACTCTAGGTCGTGCATGTAATTGTACTGGAATATTGCAGGTTCACGTTTAACACGTTTAGAAGGCTTGAATTTTTCTTCTATTTTGGCTCTGTCATTCTTGCGACGCAAGACTGATGATATTAAAGCGGATCGTTTGAGCCCTTTGAACAGATAATGTCCGCTGAGAACTTCAGCTGCTAAGAAAGGTTGCAATTTCTTCAAAGAAAAAGGGGGGTTTTATCAGAAAAGATTATCTTAATTTGCAGAAGATAGTGTGGTATGACTTACTACTAATTGTCTTTTGTCGGACTTCTTATTCCCATTGGCAACTATTTTCCTAGCACTTCCAAAATCTCCAATTATTCCTCTAGTCTCATTTGTATAAGGATCTTTATATGAATACACGTTCCATGGACTAAGACCACCGTGAACCCATCCAGCCGAGTGAATCCGTTGTAGTGCTGGAGGTGATTGTCAGACACAAAACAAATAAATAAGGAAACTAATAAATACTCACTTGAGAAAGTATCTGATAAAACACGAAACATATCAGAACTATTCTCTACAACATTGAAAGTTCGTCCCTTAATTCCGTATATAATCCGATAATGATACCTATCAGTATAAGGTGCACCATTTGTAATATCGTCCCAATAGAAACCTAAGAGTCCATAGACCCCGTATCTCGAGAATAATGGAACTTCAACTGCCTGCCAGGTCGAGCCCTCGGGAAAATTCCCACGTTGCATTACCTTCTCAGTATGATCTTCCACTCCTCCAACCCGAACTCTTTCATATCCAATTGGCCACAACACATGATCCTTGACAAATTTTTTGTCTTCTTCATCCGATATACTCTCAAGGATTTCTGTTAAAATTTGGGGTTCGGGTTTCTGGTCATCTGGCATCCAGAAGTCTTTGAGAACAACTTCTTTATCTTTCTTGCCGTCTATCAGTATATGTCCACTGAATACTCGTGTTGCTGATCCGTGTAGCTCAAATGCTCTTTTATCACATATCCAACCTGATAGATCTGTTATAACTTTGAGACCAGCAATGTCGAATGTATATGTGGCCTTATCTAGGTCATCCTCTAATTTCATAGAGATAGTAGGATCCCAACCAAGATCTTCTTTTGATGCATACATGAGGGAGAGAAGTATTCTTACTATCGTGTCATATTCCTGAATACACAGTAATGAGAATTAATTGATAATTAAGATAGAAATGGGGATGGAGAGAGGGAGAGAGGGAGAGAGCTCGTACCGCGTTTATGGGTATTTCTTCCCCAACGAAAAGTGAGGTCCGGTGACAGTACCACATCCTCATTGATGTCTCACTAATATGAATTCCGAACATGAATCGCCTCCTTATATCGTCATACATTATTCTCATCATCTGGAGAATGATTCCTTGAGTTCCCTAAATGGTTAATCAGGTTAATTGAAAAGAATGAACGATAGTTTATAAATAAATCTAACATCGTCACGGTAATCCTTAAGTGGTTCCTTATTTATGGACAAAAGTCAGGATTAGTGAATATTAGGTGATAATGATTAAGAATAACTTACAAATTTGGTTTGTATAAAAAAACCGGAGGTCCGCTACACGAAAGATGTCAGTATCAACGAAGCCGGAATAATAATGTATAAATATTCCTTACAAGAGGTTCCGTTTTAGGATAAAGATCTTCTTCATCATCAGACATGAAAGAAATGGGGACAGCAGCATTGGACCAAATCACCCTCTTTTTCTTTTTCTTATTAATGTACGAGTCTGATGGATCTCTTGAACATAGTACTGCATCTGGGTCGAATTCACATATCTCTTTCTTTCTCCATCTACCAAGTCGAAAATCAAGTGTCCGTTTCGATTTCAATGTTGCATCTTCGTCTAGTACACGAACTATAGATTTCATGATGCGACCGAGTGATCTTTTGTATTCCTTAAGATAAGTATAATAACGTTCATATCTCTTGTTAGGATTGATTTCCCAATCTTTCCAAGAATAGCTCTCGTCGTCGTCATCATAGACTAGCTTGCCATTCTCTTTCAGCTTGGTGCACACTTTCTCAACGTCAAGCCAAGGAGGAAGAGGAGGTAGCAAACTTTTGGTGAAGTATTCGTTCGATACCTGAAATATTCTTGTGTAAATCTTACGTGCCATTGAGTATGACGAGGATAGACAATGAAATGAGGAAGAGACAACGGAAGGAGGGGGGAGTATGGTGGTTGAACCAAGGAGACGTTATTTGTTGATCTATGTTGGGTTTTTATTCTTATTACCCGGGCCGGCTGTTTCGGCAATCGCATAAACCACCTTGTTTTCGAGATACAGATACAAATATATACAAATATAAGATCACTCGCCCGCAGCTATTCTCACGTTGTGAGTCATCATATTATGCAAGTTCATATGACGGACATTGAAAAATGCCTAAGTATTCGATCACTTTCAAAAGAAGGGGGAAACAAATAGTTCTGCGTGAGTCCATAAGAAGAAGAAAAAATGATATTATCTTATTAGAGTTTTTCTTCGAATTACTCACGTTGAACGTTCCCCCCACTCAAATAAATTAGAATAAACATCGGACAAACATGAAAATAACGATAACTCGAATTTTTTTGTGTTCGATCTATATTCACGACTAAATGAAAAGGACTGATTGAATATGATTTTTTGTATAGTCTTTAGAATTATGCCGAGAAATGTATTTCCACCATTACTTTTTCTGTGTGATACAGGTTCCATGTTATAAGACACCGGTCTGAGTATTTAAATTTCTATGAACGATACATGAGGAGAAGGCGAGGTAGAAAATGGAACCAGGGAGAGAGATAGTTGACCAGTAGTTATGAATGAACGACGTGAATTAGAATTCAGGAAATAAGAAGACGACGCCAAAAAGATCCCCCAGCCTCTAACTAGCCCAACAGTGCGGAGACACCTATCCCATTTATTGTATTCAGTGGCTCGTGACTGGTGGCTGATACCTAGTACCATTGATTACTTATGCATATCAATATCCTTATCCTGTCCTTCTTCTCGAACGAATACGTGTTAGAGTTTGATCGACCATGTAAGGTGTAAAACATCAACTTAACAAACGCGATGACATGATGTCACTATCGTCGTAATCTTATTCACATATTTATATATACATTGACTAGAGTGGCACACATGTACGTATATGTGAACAAAAAAAGGGAGTTTGTCCGTGTATAAACCGGGGTAGATGAAGCTAAGCGCTGAAGAGAGAGCTAGTTAACGACGATACAGTGGGGACGAAGATACGGAAGATACTGTTATATTTGGGGATTAACTTGAGCATATGGAGCATCCCAAACGTTATCGCCCATTGGTGGACAACGTACGCAGCTTTTCTAGTGTGTGGAATTTGTCTAATTCTCCTTCTCCTCCGTCTTCCTTGTCAAGTTCCAGACGGGCATCTAACAACATACACTTCAGATTCCGGGTGAGACTAACAGGGTTGGTCAGCGGACCATATTATCGAGAATATTCAGACATCGAAGACGTAGTGCTTCATCTTTTATTAGACAAAGTGTTGCTGAGGATGATTCGACTCAAGCATTTACTTCGGGGTCCGGTGCTGTTCGACCTTCGCTCCTCTCTCGTTCTTCGAGTCTTCTTGTTTTGAGGAGCTCGACTACGAACGGGAAGCGAAGTCCTAGTTCTAATAGGTTGAGTTCATCGAGTGGTGTTTCTGCTGCTTCACATAAATCTACACCTGCTAGACTTGATCATCCTATTCCGATAGCTACTGCTTCAAGGTTGGCGCCTGGAGTTACGAGTGAGGCGAGTATTTCGAAATCTATCAAGTACCGGTTGTTCCCTGGAAGTCTTGTTCCGCTTACTCCTATGGTATGAGATCACACATTGTGTCTGTGCGTTCCTTCCCTTTTTTATTCTTTTTTATTTCTACCACTACTTGATTCTATTACCTATGTGTATATTTAGAAAAAACCGTTAGAGCATTTTTTTTCATATTCTTTTCTCGTATGTAACTTTTTTCTTACCCTTTTTCTCTTCATGCCTGTTATTTGTAAATGCATCAGATATTCGATGTGTAAATTCATAGTACTTCCCCCTTTTTTTATTATTGCTGCACGCCTGCCATTTTTCATTTTTTTCTCTATCCATCAATTATTTCACCCCTCATTCATGCGACGTATGCCGTCCGCTGCTGTAATCTATCCATACACCAGACTCCATACCATACAACTATCTATTCATCAAATACGATACGAAAAGATGAAGATGGGTGAGACCAGCAAATAAAACATTATAAAACATAAAAATGGGTTGGTTATATCTTGATACTATCTAAACAGTAATCACAGTCCCATACTTGTCTATGCAGAGTAGTGTCGGGACAAAAAGGAGAAAGGATAATTATATACCATTATGGATATGCCGCCATAGTTTACAGCCGATCTTTATAAATTATCTCTATCCAATTATAGCTTGACGAAGTATTGTACCCCAGCCAAGGCCAATGCTGTGTGTTAAATAGTGTAAACTTCTCCATATCTTTTCCATTCGTTTCAAGTATATCCAAAATTACTTCATAAATTTTAGAATCTTCGTCCCACATAATTGGCAGTTCATCTTCGTTCTTCTCCTTCGTTCTATACTCTTCCTCTAACTTCTCGCCTATTTTGGACAATGCTTCTACAAAAGGTTTAAAGTAATCCGGGACGTCTCTCACTTCCATCTCGAATAGGAGAGGTTCCTTGATGATCTGAAAGCGTTTATAGTACCCATAAAAAATTTCTTTCAATTTTTCTCTGCGTTTATGCGCATTCTTGTAGACACTCCGTATATCCTCCTTTTTAATAGGATGTTTCTCGAGTGAGAGAATCGCCCAAATACCCATCATCCAAACGGACTCTAGGTCGTGCATGTAATTGTACTGGAATATTGTAGGTTCACGTTTAACACGTTTAGAATGCTTGAATTTTTCTTTTATTTTGGCTCTATAATTCTTGCGACACAAGTCCGAGTCAGATGATAGTGAAGGGGATCGTTCGCGCTCTTTGTACAGATAATATCCGCCGAGAACTTCAGCTGCTAAGAAAGGTTGCAATTTCTTCAAAGAAAAAAGGGGGTTTTATCAGAAAAGATTATCTTAATTTGCAGAAGATAGTATAGTATGACTTACCACTAATTGTCTTTTGTCGGACTTCTTATTCCCATTGGCAACTATTTTCCTAGCACTTCCAAAATCTCCAATTATTCCTCTAGTCTCATTTGTATAAGGATCTTTATATGAATACACGTTCCACGGACTAAGATCACCATGAACCCATCCAGCTGAGTGGATACGTTGCAGCGCTGGAGGTGATTGTCAGATACATAAAGCAAATAAATGAAGAAACTAATAAATACTCACTTGAGAAAGTATCTGATAAAACACGAAACATATCAGAACTATTCTCTACAATATCGAAAGTTCGTCCCTTAATTCCGTATATAATCCGATAATGATACCTATCAGTATAAGGTGCACCATTTGTAATATCTTCCCAATAAAAGCCTAAGAGTCCATGGGCTCCCTCTCTCGAGAATAATGGAACTCCAACTGCCTGCCAGGTCGAGCCCTTAGGAAAATTCCCACGTTGCATTACCATCTCAGTATGATCTTCTACTCCTCTAATTCGGACCCTCTCATATCCAATTGGCCACAACATGTGGTCCTTGACGAATCTCCGATCATCTTCATTCGATATACTCTCAAGGATTTCTGTTAAAATTTGGGGGTCCGGTTTCTGGTCTTCTGCCATCCAGAAGTCTTTCAGCACAACTTCTTTATCTTTCTTGCCGTCTATGAGTACATGTCCACTGAATACTCGTGTGGCTGATCCGTGCAGCTCAAATGCTCTGTCATCACATATCAAACTTGACGGATCTGTTATTACTTTGAGACCAGCAATGTCGAATGTGTATGTGGCCTTTTTTGAATTATCCCCTAAATTCATACAGATAGTAGGATCCCAACCAAGATCTTCTTTTGATGCATACATGAGGGAGAGAAGTATTCTCACTATCGTGTCATATTCCTGAATGTACAGTAATGAGAATTAATTGATAATTAAGATAGAAATGGGGATGGAGAGAGGGAGAGCTCGTACCTTGTTTATAGGTATTTCTTCCCCAACGAAAAGTGAAGTTCGGTGACAGTACCACATCCTCATTGATGTCTCACTAATATGAATTCCGAAGATGAAACGCCTCCTTATATCGTCATACATTATTCTCAACATCTGGAGAATGATTCCTTGAGTTCCCTAAACGGTTCATCAGGTTAATCGAAAAGAATGAACGATAGTTTATAAATAATCTTACATCGTCACGATAGTCCTTAAGCGATTCCTTGTTTATGGATATGGATAAAAGTCAGGATTAGTGAATATTGGGTGATAAAAGATAACTTACATATTTGGTTTCTATGTAAGGACCGGGGGTCTGCTACACGAAAGATGTCAGAATTAACGAAGCTGGAATAATAATGTGTAAATATTCCTTACAAGAGGTTCTATTATAGGATAAAGATCTTCTTCATCATCAGACATGAAAGAAATGGGGATAGCGGCATTGGACCAAATCACCCTCTTTTTCTTTTTCTTATTAATGTACGAGTCTGACGGATCTCTTGAACATAGTACTGCATCTGGGTCGAATTCACATATCTCTTTATGTCTCCAGCCACCAAGTCGAAAATCAAGTGTCCGTTTCGATTTCAATGTCGTATCTTCGTCTAGTACACGAACTATAGATTTCATGATGCGACCGAGTGATCTTTTGTATTCCTTGAGATAACTATGATAAAGTCTATATTTCTCATCGGGCTTGGGCTCGATTTCCCAATCTTTCCAAGAATAGCTCTCGTCGTTGTCATCATAGACTAGCTTGCCATTCTCTTTCAGCTTGGTGCACACTTTCTCAACGTCAAGCCAAGGAGGAAGAGGGGGTAGCAAACTTTTGTTGAAGTATTCGTTCGATACCTGAAATATTCTTGTGTAAATCCTATCGAGCATTGAGTATAATGAGGATAGAGAATGAAAAGAGACGAGAGATGGAAGGAGGAGGGAGAATGATGATTGGACCAAGGAGACGTTATTTGTCGGTTGCGGGCCAGCTGCTTCGGCAGCCGCCTTGATTTCGTTTTCCAAATAAATATACAAATATAAGATTCTCACGTTGTCATGATGAGTCACGATATTATGTAAGTTTATATGATGCAACAAACATCGAAACGAGCGAGCGTAAGTATGTCTCTCGATCACTGTCAAAAAAAGAGGGAATACAAATAGTTATGCGTGAGTCCATAAGAAGCCAAAAAATGATATTATCTTATCAGAATTTCTCTCCGAATTACTCATGTTTGTATGTCCCCCCATTCAAATGAATTAGATAACTTTGATTCCTGCTAGTCTCGTCTCTATATTCATGACCGGCTTGAAAGGACTGATTGAACATGATTTTTTGGATAGTTTTTAGAATTATGCCGAGAAATGTATTTCCATCTTTGCCTTTCCTGTATGTAATACAGGTTCCGTGTTATAAAACACTGGTCTTTTTATTTAAATTTCTATGAACGACGTGAATCAGAATCTAGGAAATAAGAAAATAAGAAGACGATGCCAAGCCAAGAAGATCACCCGATCTCTAACCCAAGGGAACGGAGACGTCTATCTTGCTTATTATGTTCGGGTGGCTGGTGGCTGGTGTATTACTGATTACTCAGATAAATCGGTATCTCTAATCCGAATAGATGAGCGTTAGAGCTAGATCGAGTTAAAGTGATCATGTAAAGCGTAAAGCATCAACTTAACACACATGTTGACATGCTGTTACTATCGTCATAACCTTATTCACATATTTACACATACATTGACTAGAATGGTACACGTATACGTATATGCGAACAAAAGAAAGGTAATATGTCCGTGTATGAACTGAGTTTATGAAGCTAAGCGCTAAAGAGAAGGTAAGTAAAGATGACGAAAAAAATTGTTATTACAATATGATTAGAACGAAGTAAAGAATATTGAATTGGAAAAAAGAAGGACAAAAAAGAAAGAAGAAAGAAAGATATACGAAATTATGAAAAATATGAAGACAAAGATGGGACAAAAGAGTCAAAGAAAAATGAAATTATACACAGGGGGCCATCGTTTGATCTATCTATACACCAAACACCATACATATGTGATAGGATGAAGGCGGCTGAGGGCGGCAAACAAAAGGGAATAAAACATAAGAACGGGTAGATTATATCTTTATACCATTTAAATAGTAATTGTAGTTCCATACTTGTCTATGCCAAGCAATGTCGGGACTAAAGGGGTTCAGAAGACCGTAAGATGATGAGACTTGTATCAATTGGGGTAGTGATACATTGATGATCCCTACTCAAAAGAATATGGAAGGTCATCAGGGGTAGATAGTTGCGGTTACTTAAAAAAAAGTCTCGATGCTCTTGATCATGTCGGCTAAAGGCTCAGAGACTTAAGATAGGTGTGGTCGTAGTATAGGATGGGTAGAGAACAAAAGGGACAACAAAATAATGGTCTCATTTATTCTGTAAAACGAAGGATGAAGTTTACGATAACAGCGGCTAGAAGGGGGAGAAAGCAATTGGATATTAATATGGGGGGTAAGTAAAACAACACAGAGGAAATGAAGTACCAAGCATTGCTAAACATAAAACAGTCTGTTTATTCGTATGAAAGGGAAGGGTGATTATCAGTCAGTCAGCTCAGATATGAAAGGAAGAAGGTGGGAAGAGAATACGAACTGGTCCTAATCTGTCATCATATGGTCCTCTTCCCCCACGACGGATAGAAGCTGCTCGCCAATGATATGTATATAATGCATAAATCATAACGGACATGGCTATACAAGGAACCAAGCAGCAAAGGTAAATTAGTATGGTATAATCGACTGAAATATAAGTTCAATTATAACGTACCGACTATTGAGAACATTCCAGCACTGATCTTTCCAACCTACAATTCGAAAAAAAAAGGGGGGGGGGGAGATTAGCTCCGATCACCATGAATAATGAGTAACAAAAGGCCCGTCCAAATGCAACATCTACTTCACTTTTGAAAGGGAGAAATCGGGGTAAAGACAGTATTTAAATGTTTCGTAAGCTCATACCTTATCGCCAAAATTCAGTAACCCAACTGCGAGGCCACCGAGTACAACAGTGAAATGAAGCCATGAGAGGAAAGTCCGTTCGTTTGCGAAAGCTACCTTTGGTTCTACGCGAACAGGTAAAGCTATCCGTTTGTTTGCCGTTCGCTGGAGGAGGGGTTGGGTGGACATTGCGGATTATCAGTGGTGATGTGGGAAGGTAACGGGATTCCGGCCTGGATTGTTTCTCCTTATTCTGCCACTAGTTGGAGGAATGGCGATGGGGGAGCGGATGGGGTCGGAGATGAGAGGATGAGAGAAGCGTGTATAGGAGGTGAGAGCGTAAGCTTAAATAAAATTAATAAAAAAGAGGTAAAATCTTTTTTGTGTCTAGAAAGGATAAAAATAAGCCAGAGTGTGGTCCTCTGCGCCTCGAACGTGCGTCAAACACTTCCCCTGTATGGTGCTACAAAGTCATGTGACGCCGAAAGATCCCACTCGGGAACTGAGCCCTGTGATTTTAATTAATTCAATTGCGATTTCCTACTTCGATTATCTGTGGGGAATTTCCGGTTTGCCACATACTTATATATAGATGATATATATTACTTATCATACGAGAAGCGTACAGGGTTTCTAACAGCTAAAGATATAAATAAATCATACATAGAAAAAAAAGGAACAAAATACAACCACCTCAACAACACACATATGATAGAGGTTTCCCCTTCTCTACCGAACCTTCCTCCACAAAAAAGAAGAAAAACACCAAACCGGTAGAGGATTTTCCCCGTCTCTACCAAACCGACCTCCACTAGAAAAAAAACACCAACAACTCATTTACCATAGGGGTTTCCCCTTCCCTACCAAACACTCCTCCACATACACAAAAGTTTAAAAAATTAACACCAACAAAATACCCACAGCACAAGATGCTAAAAAAACTGAGTAGACATAAATAAAAAAAAAAAAAATTACGAGCAACTAGTCCAATTAAAATAAATAAGCATAACTGAGAAGAGTACAGGTTTCCCCTCCTTCCTAAAAAGTGGTGAATAGTTCGAGCGAATCCGGATCGACGTAGATTCTACAAAAAGTATTTAGGAGTTAGAGGGTAGTCATCTAGTAAAAGTACTCACGAGAATTATCCAATTAAATAAATTATGAAGATAAAGAACCACCAAGAGGACGGCACTCCGAGAACTAACCCTCAATCATGGATGCCGCAGCAAGTCATCAAAGTGATGGCCAGTCACTAGGATAGACAAGAGCGCATTATAGTGAGAGTTTAAGAACTTGGAGAACCGGTGGCGTTTAATAGGGATAGAGTTATAGAAAGGTCTCGAGATAATTGTAGACGAGAGTTCAAGAAAACGGACTAGTGGTGGGAATAAAGGATTTACTATCAAGAAGGGAAAAAGTTCATGCAAGAAAAGCTCTGTGTGAGGTATGGCATTTCGTCTAGAGCTATAATCGGCCCTTCTAGTATGCTTTATCCCTGAGACAAACAATGCACTTCTAGACGAGAAAGTCACAGTAATTATGGGTGGTTCTTGGAACGGGCAGACAGTGACGAAGGAGGGTAAAGGGTGGCAAGGATAAAGCACAAGTAAGAGACCGTTAAGTAGACAAAAGAACACGTGCAAGAAGAACCCAGTCCACATTTTCGGTAAAACATCTAGAACTAGATCAGCTTGTCCATCAGATTCCCAGCATGAAAGAAAAGATACAATGCAAGGCGAGATGTTCATCAAAATGATGGGCGGTCATTCAGATGACAAACACCGAACAAAGAAATTAAAGAGCAAGCGGGAACGAGGACCTTGAGACTACTTCAGACTTGATTAACACCCACTTATTGCCTAGTAGTCGGGACTAGTGAGACAACCAGGACAACCAAGCAGATGTCTGAGAAACACAAAGGTGACCTTCCTGAGATAAGCACTATATCTAGGACGAGAATAAAAACAGTCTCTCTTTTATACTCTTGAAGCAGGATACACAGCTAAATAGGAAGCTTATTGTAGTGGTGGGCGGCCACAAGCGTAACAAGCCACCAATAAAGAAGAGTACACAACGACCATTGAGAGACTTTACAGAAGATGAAAAGACGCATGTAAGAGCAAGAATAGCACCATCTGAGATCTAAATGATCAGTCATAATAAGGATCAATCTGGCTACGAGGTCCTTGTCCTGAGGCAAACAGCGAAATTCTCGACGGACCGTCATAAAAATGGTGGGCGGCCACTAGAATGAGAGGGCACCGACGAAAAAGAGGTGAGTGAACAGGGTGGCGAGGCTAAAGGGCTACCCCAGACTTGTTGTATAATCTTCCTCAAAATCTTGATGGGCGGTCAAGAATAGTGAAAGAAATAACTAACCAAGAATATGGCTGACCACAAGAAGAACGATATCCAAGATACATCACTATATCCAAAACGAGAATCAAGAACAGTCCTTCTGATATATTCTCGAGACAAGATACACTGCTAAGTGGGGGTCCGTTGTGATGGTGGGCGGCTACTAGACGGAAGTCACCAACAAAGAAGAGCATAGAGCATAGAGCATCAGAGAAATTAGCGAAGCTAAGACTGTAGGGACTACTTTGGAGATGTCAGATTGTGTTCTTCTCATACCCGATGGGCGGTCGAGGATGATAGAACTATCTGCACAGTCAAAAGATACTTGAAAAACTTCATTCAAGATATAGAATGGCATCCAGAATAGGGATTAATGGCTCGGAATAGCTCTCATTGTCAACTCTAAGGCGGGTCATATGCTCCTGGTGGAAAACGAGTAGCAATGGTGGGCGGCCATTAAAACAGGTATCCGCTGATGAAGAACAATAGAGAATGACAGTGACATTGAGAGCTATGGTGATGGTAGATGAACATGCGTCGGGAAATTTTCAATAAACCGTAGATATAGTACCAAATATAGAACTAGAAGAGACCACTCTAAAGTGCTTGGACCCTAAGACAAACGACCCTTTCTTAGGCAGGAGTATCATAGTAATGGTGAGCGGCCATTAGAACGATCGAGTACCGACAAAGAAGAGTCGATAATGACAAGAGATGAGCAAGACAAAAGGATGATCTATGACCTGCTATTTCGAGCTTGTAAGATCAGTTTCCTAGCATACTTTGCGGGTGATAGTCTAGAGTAGAGACATGCAGATGAAGGACATGCGAATCGAGATGAAAGGGACGAGAGTTCTTTAAGCAACTGGGAGCAAAGGCAGTCGGTAAAGGTGAAAAAAGCAGTAGACGAGCAATGCCAGAATGGAGTATCAGAGTCTTCATTGCGTGAAAGCTCTCTTGAATGTATATCGTAATGAAAAAAAGTTAAAAGCATAAAAAGACTAGATTTGGGGACGAAATTGCCATAACCAACTAAGGAATTATAAGTAAGGGGGTTATTAAAGAGAAGGGTCTATAAATTGGAATGGCAGGTTAGTAGATACGAGTAATCCATAGAAAAAAAAATCATACCTATAATAATTATATGATTATTAGGGGAAGCTTTGATTAATCAAGAAAACAAAACAGAGGATTAAAGAGAGAGAAAAACAACGAGAATGACAAGGGACGAAAACTAGAGATGAAACCAGACAGTATTATATTTTGCAAAAACCTGGACAGATACCGGGACCAAGACCAATAAAAGGAAAACAGAGAAAAGAGAACTGATCTGAATAGAATAAATAGTATATGGAGAGGAGACATGAGAAAGACCTAGAGGGCGACGACGTCAATGTATCCAATATTTATGTACGAGTATGCCGATGGGTATATCCTCAGGGGTATACTGAAAGACAAGACCAGCTTTCATGTTGATAGAGGTATGTGGTATAATCGACGGACTTGTATGTATATATTGGGACATCTGTCGAGACCGAATCATGGTCGAATTTCGGTGTTGAGAATTTAACATAAGAGCGTGATATCCTTTAGACGCTCTTAATCAAGATAAGTATTGATTAAGTCAAAGTAGATTCTACATTGGAAGTCTCACAGTAGACATACCTGTAGAGCTACGCAAGAATATCACGGAAGCAAACCAAAGAGGATAGACCACGTATTAGAAGGAGGACAAGTGTTGGGGTTCATTGAATGTGTAGAGTAAGCAACTATGCAAGACATAATCAACGTCAAACTGTGAAATGCTATTGATGGGTAGGGGTCAATCATTTTAGGTACAAAGTATTATAGACAATAATCCCGTACGTACTTGGTAGAGCGTCGATGCCCTTGCATTGAGAAGAGTACCAAATAGTTGAGGGTAGTAGTAATCAAAGGTTCTTCCGCCGCCACGCAGGTAAATTACGATTACAACGAAGGGGAGAGGGAGGGGGGAGGTCGACATATCTCAAAGGAGAGAAAGGTATCAAGCTTATCTGATATACAGAGGATGATGTACGATGAAGAGAGTATGTGATTATGCAGTTGGATAGCGCATGTTGATAAATGAGTGTGATTGACAATCGCCATACCCAATCAATGTGACATCGGTGGCATACTTGGATAGTCTTGAGTCATGTATAAATAATCAAAGAGGCCGGTGACTTACCTTCGTCATCTTCCCTTAGTGTGAGGGCAGGGAAGAGATGATGATGTATGTGGAATAGTATTCAGTGAGCTTGGGTCGGGATGAGATATGAAGGGGGTATCAGTCTTCGAGATTCGAAGTAGAGGGGGAGGGATGATAGTGGCTGATTCCCAAGGAGAGATGCAAGTAGGATTGGGGATTTTATATCATTCTGGACCAGTCAGCCTCATCTGGTGCGGAGATTGAAATCGGAGAACAACAAAACAATACACGAACGCGATCGGTCCCGTTCAGAATGACGAATTGACTAGAAGTACTAGTAGTTTGGTTAACTTATAGTTCGTATCGATATCTAGCACATAAATACTAAATATAAGAAGTAAACAGTCCAATTTTTCCTGAAATCTTGAGAGGTGCCCCCCAAAAGCAAGATTCCAGACGGCATTGAGTAAGGGTTGTCTGTCTTAGAGTTCTTGTTCAACATTTTGAGATCGTTTGAAATTTGCATAGACAAGTTTTTTATCAGAGGAAGAGGAAGAAGCGATTCCTTAGCTAGTAAGAGAAGAACCAAAAAAAAAAAAACCCATAACACAGCTTTATGCTTTATTCGGTTTTATTGCTTATTATTGCTGAGTGCTTACATCAGCGTAATGATAATTCCATAAGTCCTTCAGAGTTTCAAGAATATAGGCGTACGTCTACACGATTCAAAGTAGTATCGTAATACTTTCAGAGAATTACATGACGAAAAATCGGCCGCTTAATAAATTCGCTTATTCAAATTCTCTGGAATTAGTTTGCCTCGCTTACTTAAGAATTTATACGTTCGACATAGGCCTCAAATGTTTACAATAAGATTGCAAAGAAAACAACATATAACATAGGTCACACAAAAAATTATCGATATTTTGTGTATACACCCGAGTATGTGTGTACGAAATTCTGGGGGTAGAGAATCATATGCGTTTCCATAAGTAGTGTAGCGATTAGATGCATATGAATTTATTGAGAGTCGTAAATGCATTGAATAACAATTGATGTTTATCTAAACTAAGGGGATAAAAAAATTGGTTCGCTAGACAAGCGACGATATGCATCTTCTAGTCCAAAGGTCATTCATATTACTACTATATCATAAGAGAAGAGTACAGGTTTCCCCCTCCTTACACAGATAAAAATCCTAACACTAAACTAGACATACATTGAGAAAAGTACAGGTTTCCCTTTCCCAATAAAAGTCAGGTAGATAAAGGAGTAAAACGGAGCCTCTTCAACAACGAATACAACCAGAGCTTCCTCTACTCCACAAACTAGTCCCCACGGCCTCTGCAAACAAGACCAGAAAAAGAAGAAAAAAAAAATACACCAAACTGGCAGAGGATTTTCCCCTTCTCTACCAAACCAACCTCCACTAGAAAAAGAAAAACACCAAACCGGTAGAGGATTCTCCCCTTCTCTACCAAAACCGACCTCCTCTAGAAACAGAAAACACCAACCGACAGAGGATTTCCCCTTCTCTGCCAAACCGACCTCCACAAAAAACAAAAACAAAAAAACACCAACAAACACAAAGACCATGGGGACCCCCTTTTACCTACCTAGACTAACCAACGTCCACAACAAAAGCATCAAAGAGAATAAATACAAGTTTCCCTATCTCCACCATCTAAACATCAACGCACATACTAAGAAATAAAATGAGCATAATTGAGAAAGGTACAGGTTTCCCCTCCTCCAATAAATAAAAAAATGGTGTAAATTATTTGAGCGAGTCCGAGGTATAATAGTTTTCTTTGACACTAATTTAAGCATCTATTGATGTAGAGCCTAGTGGGTGCACTTACGAGGGTATTTCATGAGGGGTATTTAATTTTTCATATCCGGATAACCTTATAGAGCATTACTAGATCGATGGGTATCTTCTGATAGCCCCTTGTCGTAGATAGTACGGTCTGTTGCCGAAGTGAAACCATTCACTAGGATATATGAGCGTACATTATTAGAAGAGGTTCAGAGCAAAAGAGAGCCAGCATCAGAGTAAATGCAACATCATAAGAGTTTCTTGGAAAACAGTATTAAGAAGTTAGGGGAGTACACGCAAGAAGAGCTTTGTCCGAGGTATGGCGTTACATCTGTAACTAGCATCGGTTTGTCTAGTATGCTCTTCTCCTGAGATATACAATACATTTCTGGGCGGAAAAGTCATAGTAGTGGTTGGCGGCCAATACAGAGAACATATTCCGACAAAGAGGAGTAAAGAAAAACAGGAGATGGGCAAAATTAAGAGAGTTCACGATAGATAGAAGGGCACATGCAAATTTTAACCTTCCATGAGATGGCGGCATATAAGACCCAGGACTAGCTTATCCAGTAAATTATTATTCCTGATCAAAACACTACAATGCAAGGCAGAACAGATATCGCAATGGTAGGTGGCCATTGGGATGAGCTGAGACAGGCCAAGAAGAGTACCGAATGAGCAAGATTAAGAAGCTAATGAGTCATCCCAAGCTTGATAGACTACTTCCCCGAGTTTCCAATGGGCAGTTGAGAGTAGAGAGAGAGGGCGTCCATACGAGCAAGAGGACAACTAGGCACAAGAGAATCTTCTTTCAAGATAAAGCACTACATCTAGAGCAAGAACCAAGACCAGTCTTTCTGATATATTCTTGAGCCAGGATACACTACTAAGTGGGAGTTCCATTTTAATGGTGGGCGGCCACTAGAACGAAATTCAACATCAAAGAAGAGCTAAAGCCAAGAACGATAGACGATTAGCGAAGCGAAGATTGTGGGAACTACTTCAAAGTTGATAGACCAGTTTCTTATCATACCCGATAGGCGGTCGGGATGATTGAATTATCTGCTCAACCAAGAAGGACACTTGAAAGAAGATATAGCACAACATCCAAAACAAGAACCAAGAATAGACTCTTCGCTCTGAACTAAGAGTAATCCATACGCTCCTGGCAGGAAGTTTATACTAATGGAGGGCGGCCATTATGACAAGCGTATACCAGTAACGAGCAATAAAAAGTTACAGAGGACGAACAGGACAGGGGGGCCGTGAAGAAACCATGGGGGCATGTACTGGAATTTCTCCAACAGAGACATGTCACTTCACATAGAACTATAGAACTAGGAATAACCCAATCAATATACTTGATTCCTGAAACAGGTCCTCCTCTTCTGGACGAGTGATCATAATAATGGAGGGCGGCCATTAAAATTAACAGGCGTCGACAAAGAGGAGTTGAGAGTAACAAGGAATGAGCAAGATGAGCAAGTCGTAGTAATTGCTTAAGTCTATTAGATTGGTATCCTCTCATACCAAGGGCGATAGGTAGAGCGGAAACATCAACGTAAATGAAGCACAAACAGATTTTTGTGTTGGAAACGGAAACTCTTTAAGCAGTTAGTGAGCAAAGACAATAGACAAAGACGAGCAGAGCACTAGATAAGTGGTGCGCCAAAACAGAGTACCAGAGTCTTCATTGCGAGTAGATTCTCTTGAAATTCTGTAATACTTTGAAAGGAGTAAAAGATCTAAGAGGTGTGGGCGAGTATTCCCAGCCTAATAATATTAAAAATAAATATAGGGATTATTAGAGTGTCTATGTGGCTGGAACAAAAGGAGAGTCAGCGTATCGGAATATATTAGAGTAAAAGGAATAGAACAAAAGGAACATACCAAAAATATAGTTTTTTCTTTTATTTTTATTGATTTTCTTTATTATTTGTATTTTGAGACAGAAGGGCTCTGAAAACTAATAAGATCAAGGAACCGAGGGAAAAACTAACACGAGGACCAGCAATAAAACCAGTAAGTATTAATGGTGTTGAAATCGAGGCAGAAACCAAGACGGGGAATGAAAAGGAAAACGGAGCAAGGAGCGTGGAGTTGAATGAATAGCATGTGGGTAGGAAATGTAGGGGAGATCTGGCGTACGACGATGTCAATGTATCCAATATTTATGTACGGGCTTGCCGATGGGTATATCCTCAGGAGCATAGTGAAAGACTAGCATTCATAATGGTTGAGGCACGGGGTATAATCGACGTTCTTGTACGATCATATTGTGTTATTGAGGCAATGTCGTGATTCGATCTTTTTTGGGTAGGTTTTGAGGTAGGATACTTGCAATTGAGAGAACCTGCGTGGCGGCACAAGTAGATTACAGTAGCAAGTAGAAGAGAGTGGACGACATAACTAGGCGAAGGAAGGGTGTTATGAACCACTAATGATTGAGGAGTAACATATCGTATAAGACACGGTCAATGTCAGCCGTATAAACCTAGCGTTCAATGTAAGTCAATACTTCGCATGATACAGTCAGCAACCTCACATATACTCTGCAGGACATCGATGTTCCAACAATGAATGGAATACTCATTAGACTTGAGTGCTTGAGTGTTTAGGGATTAGGTTCCAGTAATCGAAGGTTTCTGCGTGGCGGCGCAAGTTGTGTACGATTACAAATGGAGAAGGGAAAAGGACGACATATCTCAAAGGAGAGAAAGGTATCAAGCTTATCTGATATACAGAGGATGATGTACGATGAAGAGAGTATGTGATTATGCAGTTGGATAGCGCATGTTGATAAATGAGTGTGATTGACAATCGCCATACCCAATCAATGTAACATCGGTGGCATACTTGAATAGTCTTGAGACAGGTATCAATCATGAGAGAGGCTGGTGACTCACCTCCATCACCTTCCCTTAGTGTGAAGGCAGGGAAGAGATGATGATGTATGTGGAATAGTATTCAGTGAGCTTGGGTCGGGATGAGATATGAAGGGGGTATCAGTCTTCGAGATTCGAAGTAGAGGGGGAGGGATGATAGTGGCTGATTCCCAAGGAGAGATGCAAGTAGGATTGGGGATTTTATATCATTCCGGGCTTGCCAGCCTCACCACATGCGGAGATTGAAATTAGAGGATAACAAAACAACTATTGAGAACAACAAAACAATACACGAACGCGATCGGTCCCGTTCAGAATGCCAAATAGATCCTCAGTCCGAGCCTAGACTGTCTAAAAGTAAAAGAGTGCGCAAAGGTTAAACATCTGTAGGTATCTGCACAAGAGTTTCCAGTGTATGTGTGTGCAGAGTATAAGTGATATTCTTATCTTAGGGCGTAAGAAATTCCAGAGGTGTGAGTTTCCCATTAGGTGGGTAACTGCTGTGGTAGACGAGAATTACGGATATTTGTGATATAAGGAATCAAAATTCCAGTGTACTCCGATAAGTAGACAATGGTAGATAAGTAAAGCGTATACAGGAGTAAAGACTTATACGTGCATTAGAGTAAGAAACGTAGGGATTGCACCATTGTTCCCAGAATCCAAGTCATTGATACGTGTAAATATTATGGATAGCGATAGCAGAAGTATATCCCAAAAGTATTTGTAAATGAGTGAGAAAAGTAAATCTCGGCTTATATAGAGCTAGGATAGGCGATTAATCAGGACATAAATTTCCTTCTCCTCTTTTTCTTCAGTAGAGACCAAGTAGAACTAGTTTTTCAGTCTTTTCCATCCCTTAGCTTGCAACGAAACAAGAAAGATTTTCGGGTCTATAGAGTTCTTCGAAAGTCAAGTTGGAGAATTTTAGTAGCAAAGTGATAAAAAAGGAGAAAATAACGTCACAAGCCGTTTTGGGGGGCTTGCATGCTGTTGTAAAGGCTGTGTTTTTGTTTATCGTCAAGGTGAGTGCTTACATCAGCATGAAGAGTATTGACTATTCGAGAGGCAACACCAACCATCAATGTCACGGAAGGACTTAAATAAAACCTTACACGCAATTGAAACCACCCTTAAGTACTACTAAAACAGTTCTTCATTTAAAGGGTAAAATGAATTATAATTAAACTAGCAACTAGTATGTGTCAGCAAATTCTGAACAGAGTTCTAAAAGTAGATATCCTTACAAGCAAGAAGTTCATTTAAACTCGGGGGTTGAGTGTAACCCCAAAATCCATGCTACCCACATATTATACGGTAAATGTCATATATATATCATAGGATCATTATATCTATGTACGGAAACATGAAATCACTTGTTCATAAGGTTCGTAAAGTTCGTCAACAAGAATTAAAACATATAATACAACAAGAAAGCAAGACCAATCCAAGAGTAAGAGCAAGAGCTAAGAATAGAGATAGAAGAGAAGCTAAAATTTTCATGGAGAGACGTATACTTCCGAGGGGTTCCGGCTATGATGTCGTCCATGCCTAGAACTTGATGTTCGAGCAAGGCCAGGATCAGTGTTACCATAGCCATGGCTGCGATTGTGTCCATGTCGAGAACCATGACCGTGGCTCCTTGAGCTTCTTACGACCGTTACAGGGGATCCGTGGTAAGAGCTAGCGATAGTAGGCACCACTGGCATTCCATGGGTTTCATGATGTCCACCTGTACTTCGAACAACGACGGGAGTTGAAGTCCCTCCATGACGGGAGCTCATAGAATGAGGGGTACCATGATGTCGGTGACGAGATCGGGAGCGGTGATGGTGATGTTGAGAGGGAACAGCCCGAAGAGCTCCAGGTGGAGCATAGTATGGTTGGGCAGTTGAACCAGCAACAGTAGGCACCAAAGGCATGGGTGCACCAGCAGCAGGGACAGAAATAACAACAGGGTCTCTATGTCTTCTGTGAGAGTGGTGTCTGCCTCTGCTCGCGGAAGGAATTATAGTTCGTGCACCCATACGAATTGCCAAACCTTCATCCGCGAGTCTTCTCAGCCTTTTTCGTCGTTCTCTCCTTCTCTCCGTCACTGCATCCTCGTGTAGTTGTAAACCACGTTTCATATGTTCGCGATTACGCGTTAAAAAGCCCCAAAATCGTAGATGTGAACCATGATACCTAAAATTATGGATCAATCAATAGTTAAATATATAAATGCAGACACACATTCCAACAAGGTGAAAAGCGCGTGTTATTACTTACGATGGGTGACAACGGTGTCTGAAATGCAAAAATGGGTGATGTCTGTGGTGATTTCTGTTTCTATGACGGGACTGTGAGCGAGAATGCGAGCGCGGGTAGTCCCCATGTACCAGTCGTTGTTCGCGTAAGTAAGCCTTGTACGCATGCGCATCGAAAATCTCAGTCTCTCCTTCTTGTCTGACGTGTGGGTTGAACGTCAGGATGCCTCGAAGCTTTGTGAGCCATCCTCGAAATACAGATGGAGGTGAACGTTCATCGTATATGCGTTGAGTATTGTACTGAGAACAGATAGATGTGAATCCAAGTTAAGCTTTTGGGGGTTGGCTAGTAACATACCTCCTTCATTAGGCTTTTTGCGAGCCTCGTCAAAGACGTTTTATCCGTATCGTGAGTGAGTACGAAGGCGAAAAACACGAAATGAACAAGAGCATGGAATTATATTAATGTGGGCGCGTGTTTGTTCTAGAATTACTATTTGTGCAAATGCTATCAATGTAGTCATCGTTCATCTTGATTGCCAGCTTGCCTCCTCGAGGAAAATATAAAACATTGGGATCTCAAAACATGTCAGAGAAGCGTTTATGGCTTGACTGTGACCCAGTAAGCCGATAGTGATGTCAAAGAGATGGGGATGATGAGTAACGGAAGAACAGGGACACGACGACGCAACCGCAATCTTACTCGCCCTTCACCTGCCTGTTCTCAAACTCGTCGGTGTCTCTACAGTTAGTCTTTCGATATTACATCAAGACGTATCGCCTCTTTATCCATAACCCTTATATAGGTGCATGGAAACACAAATGCCGACAACACGTTTGCCAATGCTTTACGTTGTCTACACGCTTTCGGCGCGCCTCCATCTCTTCTAGTTCATCGCGGCGCGTCCAGTCCACTTCTCAAGGCATCTAAAGCCGACCCCGAAATCCACGGGAATAGCGGACTTGGTGGGGTGGAAGGTCTCTTAGATGCTCTAGACCCAGTAATAGTTCAACTTGCGGAACGAAGTGCTAACCTTCGTGCAGTCGAGGGAATTGCCCAAGCAGTGAAAGATGCAAAAACATCGAACCAACTTCTTACTATCGTATCTACCGGTCCGATGACGAATATTGCGCTTTTTGTTAGCGTCTATCCTGACCTTTTGGACGGTGTTGAAGAATTTGTGTTTATGGGTGGAGCGGTCGGAACAGGTAACCGTTCTTCTGTTGCCGGTACGTCTCCGCTTTCAACTTTTGCAATAAACATCCGGGTAAACTCTTAATGGAACATATTTTACTCAGAATATAACATTCTTTGCGATCGTAAGTAGCATCTACTCGTGAATTTAATTAACTAATTGACATCTGTCTTAGCGGAGGCTGCACAGATTGTATTGAACTGCCCTGTGAAGACTGTAATGGTCCCTATCAATGTTACTCATACTGCAATCGTCACCAAGTCCATCCACAATTTACTTCTTGACCCTTCAAGTAGTTATACTAAGTCGGCTATTAATGAAGCCCCTCCAATAGCGAAGACACCCCTTCGGCATACCCTTAGCACATTGATATCCTTCTTCGCAGCTACATACGAAGCAGTATTTGGTTTTATGGATGGACCCCCCTTGCACGACCCTCTTGCTGTTGCAATGGCCGCATATCCCTCGCTTTTTAAATGTAAACGGTATAGAGTAGATGTTGAATGCCAGAGTGCTCTTACATCTGGGGAAACAGTTGTCGATATTTGGAATTATCGCAAATGTGATGATTCCTGGGGGAAAGAAGGCCGTAACTGTTTAGTGGCCGAGAGTCTAGATGTATGTGACGTCATATTTCTTCTTTACGATAACTGATACGAAAATAAACACTGCCGACAGGTGGATGCGTTTTTCAAACTTTTCTTAGAATGCGTGGATCGATGCGACAAGGCATCGCCACTGAACAGAAATTGATATTTGATATACCAAATTCTATTAGGGTATTGAGTAACATGCGGATGGATGTAAGAATAGTAATAATTACAATGTAACACATGTACATTTACATGTACACGTACAAATTTCCAACGGTATCTAGATAAAATAGAGATCTTGTTTACCTGTCCCTTAAGTTCATGAGTCATATCGTCCCGTTTTCCGTCAATTCATTAACATATATTCATAAGAGAAAAAAAATAGATGCTGTCCAGCCCCATTGTTAATTCCCATCTAAGAAAATTTTGCTCAAGGGCCGGGCAATCGTATTGCGCTCGCGATCTCTCCGTATACCCTTGCGCATACTCTTGATTGTTTCGTCCAGTTCCCCTCGGCCCACAGAGCGGTGCCGCATATCTGACGACTCCGCAGGGATCGGGGAGGTGGGGGTATAAGCAAACCCGTAGATACTGTAGGAGGTAGCTTCGTCTGCGAGGACAAAGCACCCGCATTCCTTGCACCCTTGTTGGACTATATTAACGTTAGTACAAAGACGACTTTTAATAGTAGGCTGGAAACCCACAGATTTGCTTGTCGGAATGGATAAACTGGATTTTCCAATGACCCTTGAAGGAGTAGGGGTAATGTTTTCAGTAGCCTTGGTCATCTTCTCATGCATCTCTAAAGCAGCTTTCTAAGATTTGATATGGAATGAGTATCACCCTTCGACTTTATGTACGAAGTACGTACTCTTAGAGAGGTGGAAAACGATACTATTAAGCTGAAGAAATCCTCCGGTTTGGTTCCCTCTGAGTCCGAAACACTTGCTTCTCCAAAGTAAGCCAGTAAACCTTTTAGTTCTGCCTCTACTACCCTATTCATATTCTCTAAAGCTTGAATAGTCTGTGTATTTTGTATGACAAAAGGCTTTTTAAAAGCGAATCAGCCATCTGAAAGAGGGATTAAGACTGTGGACATAGTATTCATTACCTCCATAACTTGGATAAAGCGATCCTCCAAAGAAACCTTCAGTTTTCCCTGTCGAATGAGTTTTATCTCGGTTTGAACCTGCGCCAGTCCTGCGGAGAGAGTTGCAACAGTTGAAGAAACAGTATGTATAGAGACTAGGATAAAATACCAATAAAAATAAGTAGTAGCATTTAATAGGAAACAATACAACTTACGCCGAGCGGCTGCTTCAAGATGAGGGAGTTCATCAAGGAAGTTAACCAACTCCGCATCAGACTTGAGTAGTACCTTAGCAACAAAGTGTAGAAGTGTGGGACAATCTGGAGAAGCTTTGGACGTCGTTGTTTCCCTCATCTATCGCAAAATCTATCAAAATAAGACATCATCTAGTAAATAAGTAGCTTACCTTTAGTAATGCATCCAATTGGAACCCTTTGGCATTTCCACGATAACTTGATCCATTAAGCGTATTTCCAATGGTCAGAACAGTCTATATTAAGAAGTAAGTAGCGAACTAGCATAAAATTACAATATTTTACCTTTAGTACTTGGCGGAAACGACTAGATCCCTTAAGTTCTTTAACAGCATGGCGAGCGATGTCCAACTCTGGTCTCGTTTCTTCTATATCGAGTTCTAGCCTCCTTCGGTATAGCATACAATCTATGCGTTCCGAAAGTCGGGGTATCCCAATGATCTGTATATAGAATGCAGTTATTATAATAGTGAACTCTGCATGACCAAAAGTAAAAACTTGCCTCCTTGAAGTACTGTTCCGCTTTACCCAGTTGCTTATTATCCGCGAACTCATGGATTCGCTTTACCTGAACTTGAAAGTAAGAAAGTATTAGAAAAACATTTTGGGCAATTCTTACCTCGTCAGGGGTAGGTAGGTGCCTCGCAATGACCTTGAGTTCATCAACGGAAAGCTTTGAGTCATCCAGTGATAACAATGAGCGTTTTATCTCCGTCGGTGAGAGCCTAATCCGAGAAAGCATAATCACTACGTAGCAAACTCAATATAAAACAATTTGCATTTGAAAGATAAATATTACTTACTAACGTTCATAGCTCTCCTTGAATCCAACAATTCCACAGAAGACGAACCTTTTGAAGATGCATCCGTCTGAGAGATTGATATTTTCGACGAAGTAGGTTCCAGAGAGAAGGCTTCCTCTAATTCCTTCGCATCTATAAAAATGGAAGAGTCCAAGGAAATTACTTCATCCCAGATACTTGGTCCAGCTACCTGGTTTCCGACCTTTGTCCAGAAGAAAGGTTTCAAGCGTTTCCCCGGATATGCGGGTTTCGGTTCAAGGGTAAATTTGCGATTGAGATTCGGTGGAGGGGGGGGACCTGGAGGTGGGGGTGGAGGGGGAGAAAGCATTTGGGGTGGCGGAGGGGAGGGGGTGGGGGTGGGGGTGGAGGAACGCTACTGATTGGGAGAGAAGGAGAAAATATACCAGGCATGGGAGGCGGGGGCGGAGGCGGTGGGGGTGGGGATAGTGGAAGTATAGGAGATAATGTAGCCGTAGACGCAGGTATAGATGCAGGTGGATAGTTCGTGTTATAAGCAATCTGAGGTACGGCCTTCTGTTTGTCTGAGTCAGGACTAGGATAAGGCGTTTCAATACGCTGTTTTAAACTTAGTATTTCACTACGAAGAGTGCCTATTTCTTCATCTTTAGCAGTTATTGCTTCAACGGCGCTTGAAGTAAATTTCTCTATATCTGCGTCTTTCATCTGGGACCCGTTCAAAACGTTTTCATGGGGATTATTATCATCATAAAGGCGAGAATAGACTGCCTCTAGTGCACGCTTCAAGTACGTGATCTCCTTGTCCTTTCTCTGATTGTCGGATGAGGTCGTATTCAGCTAAACATCACAATTAGCGATATACTAAGAGGCATATACTCTCATAGGCATTGCTTACTTTCTTTTTCAGCTCAACAATTTCGTCCGAGAAAGCGCTCCATTTAACCTTTTCTCTTTCATTTTTTAAGCGTTCCTCCTGGAGAAATAGGGATTTAGCAACTTAAAAGTGAGCATAACTCTCAACCTACGCTATTACGCAACTCCGTTTCCTTAGAAGACTTGAGACGGTCTATCTCTGCCTGTAGCTGCACCACTTGTTTTTCCTTTGAAATGAGCCGTTGTACTAAGTTTTGTACACCCTAAAGTACCGGAAAGGTTAGTCGGGATCACAGAAAAAGGATGGCTGAAGAAGAATTTCTACCTCTTTTCCTGACTTGGTATTCTTTGATGTTAATGAAGCCGCCTTCAGTGTCTCCATCTCTACACGTATTGTATCACGCTCCGTCTTCATATTTGTATTCTAAAAATAGGACATACATCAGTATACTTAAAAAACACCAAATACTACTGCATTACTTCTCTTTCCAGGGTATCAATTTGAGAGCGAAGAATGACCTTTTCATTAAGACTATCTTCCGGACGAACATCTTCAGAAGCGGTAATAATTTTCAACGGTTGCTTGACTATGTCTGAAAGATGAGAAGCGAAGTTCTTCATTAATTGAACCCAATCGGCGCCTCTATGGAGCAATATTCAGAACTAGAAAATATTAAATTTGATGTGGTATCTTACAGTTCATTTACAGAAGAACACTCTTCAAGCAACTTTGATTGTATGGCCAATTGCTCTGCCTTAAACTTACTTCAAGTCCACTTTGGTCAAAAGGTAACCATTTTCCAGAAGCTTTATGGACTTACAGTGTTGTTTCTTTATCAAGAAAATAAGCTAACCGACTCAGAGAATCTAGGAGAGAAATTCGTAGGGCTGCATGTCGTATCGAAACCTCTGCTAGAATATTGAAGATGGATGCCAATTCGGGATCGCCTTCGTCCTTCTTTAATATAGATTTCGATCTTTCCCGTTGATCCTCTTCATCCTCAAACTTCTCTTCAGTGTAGACATCAATTTGGGTCACTAGTGCATCTGGTGGTCGTATATACCTCATCGTCTGTTCAAGATTAAATATTATTTTTCCTTCAGTGGTATCCAAGAGAAATACATACCACGATGATCTCATTCAGTCCACGCCTACTAAATTCCTCCCTAAGCTCTATTCGACCTTCCAAGGACTCCGGACAAGTAGTAAGGGCATTAATTAATGTCATGATCGCAGTTCGTGCCTCCCATTCCCCCTCCTCTATGTGCTTCTCCGTTTGGAGAGCCTCGCTTTCGCTATCATCATCACCACCATCATCAGGTAAACGTAGCGCCTTTAGTAGCTCTTCAAACCTGAAGGATTCATCAAAGGCAATACGAAAGTCCGAGAAAGATGCTAGTACAAGTCGATGTCCTAGAGTTACAGAAATCAAGCAAATTGCCGCAAGTAGTTCACATGAAAGCACTCTAAGTTTAATAGATTCAGTATGCAGGGTATATGTAACATGCGTTATCAGGGTAGGCGAAGCTAAGAATTGATTAAATCCAGGCTAACCATTATGATAAGTTATATAGTAGAAATTTTAAAACTATAGATCACTTACTTCGGTATTAAGTAATACTCTCAAGCATTTCACTACTTCATACAGGACACTCTCTTCTGTATCAGAGAGCTTTTTATGCTTACCCCCTTTCGCTACCAGGTTGGCCAACAAAAAAGCAAGTGCATCCATACCCTTGCTCTCGCCAAGGAACTGCTCGACCCAGCTTAGTTTTGCAGTTGATAGATGTACTCTTAAGGATATAAGATGTTTAACAAGCTTTATGTCCGTCGGTCTTCGAGAACGAAGTCCATCCGCATAGAATGACGTTGTTTTGTTCTGCCTCGGAGAGGTCATTGACTTTGATAGAGAGCCAACCCATGAATCACCACCAGAAGAAGACCACCAGCCTCCCCAAAGGCCACCTGTCGTTTGTGGTTGCAGTGGTGCTATATCTTCTCCAATAGGACCATCACCATCCTTCATTATAATGGAATTTCTGGGTGATTTAAAATTATTAGCAACTACAGGAGAGCCGGGAGCTTCGACAGAAGACCCCGTTGTTTGGCTCGTTAAGGGACTGCCCCAAGACGATACGGAGAAGCGCTTCATTACACCATTATCCCCGGTGAGGTTGGGAATCAGAGCCGGTATTAGGGAGGCAGCTTTTGTAGGACCAAGCGTTGCAGACTGTGATAACTTTGGAACATTAGCCTTATCAGAAGAAGAGGTCCGCATTTCACGATTCTGACGCAATAAATAGCGTTTCCTATCCAAGGGGAGATTTCGCATCGCATCTTGTTTTTCTCCCTTGAGTCCAAGGTCGTTCTAAAATAATGAAGTTGATGAGATTCCACTGAAATGCGAAAAAAATAACAACTTACAATCATTTGTTCAAATTCTTCATCAATGGAAAGTTCACCGTCATCGTCCGATTGGGATATATCCTGTTTGTCGAGTACAATGGGCTCACTCACAATAGGTCGTTTATGTTCAGAACTGTCTTCCTGTGTAGGGTTTGATGAACTTGAAGCCATCCAGCTTTCAAAGATACTTGAGAACCGCTTAGAAGAAAACGTCCCAGCACTGCCAGACGACTCGGGTCTCTTATTTGGCACCGGGGTCGAGACAGGAGAATCTGTACTAGACTTCTGCTTCGCAGTACCCTCGTCCTCCACGTCTTCTTCAGCAAGTTGCTTCAGGGTAGATTCAGATGGAGTTAAAGCCGATGTATGTGTACCCGGTCGCCTGTACCACTCATCAGGAACACAGAATACATACTTTGTCTTCTTATTAACAGAATTCTCCGACAGTAAAGAGAGAATAGCTTCATCGGGAAGGCGTGTAGATACTAAAGTAGATCAACTAAGAAATATATTTCATCGTTATATGCGTTATTCTGTACATACCTTCCTTGTCCCCCTCTATAGTTACTTCTTCGATCGAGTAGTCCAAGGTAGGACTACCAGGTACCGGTAAGGATTTGACTAAACCCAGCCGCTCGCAAATACTATCTATAACGTTTTGCACTGTTGATCGTCTTGTAATATATACAGTCCATTCGAAGCCATCATGTATCTCCGGGACACGAAGGAAAGAGAGTGATACCTTAAGGAGAGGATGCCTAGACACTAATCGAATATCCGCAGAATGTAAATGAGACGTCAATGGAAATGACGAGAAATGTTTCCCCGTTGACGAATCAGCAGAAGAGAGTACTGAGGATACTGGTTCATTTGGCGACAGTAGCTCTTCAGATATTATTCGTTAATTTGGTAATGAGACAGATACTTTTATATGTTACAACGTACCAGTTCCAATGGATTCAAGTTCCTCTTCATCCCAAACTCTTCCAGGTTTCTCTCTTCTTACTTTCTGTATATCCCAACCTTCATCGGTCAAATCGTCAAGTATCTCATCTTTGGTATCATTTGACAGCCTTAAGCTCTCAGTAACATCCTTGATAGTCGCATTGTGAAGCACGGAAGCAAAAAGAATATTTCCAGAGGGCGATAATACAGGGATAATTAACGGCGCGGAATCTGCCATATTGGAGACATGTATTCAATACTTCGTAAGATAGTAGCAAGAAATTCAACTCCGGGATTAGCGATCAGGTATTCGAATGTCAAAGGTGTTTAGTCCCGTAGCATATAGAAGCAGTTTAGCTCGAAGCTGACCTGCTATTTAACTGTCGGGGACCGGGAGCAAACGCGAAAGTCTGCCGTTTCTAGATAGGAGTCTGTGACATCATTGTTGTCACATAGTTCGTATAGCAACAATAATATTTATAATTAATGTGACACAGAACAATATTGGATCCAACAGAAGTCATTACATTACATCAACATCACATTGTTACATAACGTTCTACTGCTTGACTTTGAAAAATACAAATACATCTTGTTATATCATGCTAATGTTGTCACATCAAGAACCCCAATTTAATGATTCCCTCAGCTATGCACCACTTGTACGAGCACCCGAACCACGTGTGTCCATGCGAAAATCACCATGACTTAGGTTCTTGAGGAGATGATCGTCATCAAGTCGGTCAGCGTTTTGTGCAACACCTTCTTTCAATAACTTCTCCGCAACAACGATATCTTTCGAAGACCCGAAAATGTTTTCGAGTTGTTGCTTTGAAGCCTCTCCAAGGTGACCTTGTTTACCTTGTGCGGATACGAAAATCTTGAACGCTAAAATACATATCAGCTTATGTTGTGACAGAGCAGCATATATGCACTTACAATCGACAACTTCTGTTAATGGTATTGAGCTGGATATAATTGTCAACTTATTTGAATTGTCTCTATCTGCTCAATAATACTTACGTATCTAGATCATCGGAATTAAGTTGCGGGTTTATGAGATACAGTCAAAATAGTACTTACCACCCTCCTTCCATTTCTTATACTAGATTTATTGTTAACATGTAGTTAGAATAGCCAATGGTACTATGATAGTGCATGAACCCACCTCCTGTCCATTAACGATCATGATATATTCCTCCGTTGATTGTGAGTCGGGTTTAAAGATAACTTTAGTAAGAGCTTTGACCATATCGTAGATCGGATGGGTTAAGTGGTTCGAAAGGTATTAGTTATTTGTTAAAGGATGAAATGTCGAGATTGATAGCACAGTTGTGTATGTATGTATGTATGGGATTGCAACAAGGCTTCCTCGGTGGGCGCTGAGACCTATATAGGTATTCTCCCAGTAACCCTGACGTCACATGTCCTCATTTAATTATTGCGTCACGCGACCCACTCCGATCGAATTTCCGGGGTTTTCTACCCCAATTCTCAATCAAAAATTCTCAATTAGTTGATATTCTTTGGCTACACTATTTCATAAGTTGAAAACTAAACAATATACACTTTTTACAATGATGTATTTTCTACAAGAGAGCACCCCAATTAATAGCTTTTGAAGAGGGTTGTTGGGCAGCCAGCCCAGATCCACCCGACTCTCGGCGACCTTGAAGACTGATGAGAGGAACTACGGACGGTCTTCGGAGCGTAAGTATAATGCATGAATAATGTAAAGTGTGGGGAAACCCGTAGCATACCTGCCGTGTGCACACTGAAACGGATATGCAGTTACGGATAACTCCTGGACAAGACGTACGCATTGATCCACCGTCAGGACATCATTAAACATGATTGCTCCCCTACATGCACGAGAATTGATGAGATTGACTAACTCCCGAGGACAATCCCGTAATGCGCGTAGCCAGTTATTCTCATCTTCTTTACCAGTTTCTTGTATAGATAGGTCTTTCATACGATAACCGAGACTTTCGGTCTCAAGTTTGGCTAAGTATCCCTTTGTCACCTCATGTAAGTTATCACATGAGCCCGAAAGAAGCTTTAAAGCTTTGAGTCCCTATTGTTTCGGACCGATAGAAACGTATACAGACCTTATCTGCTACAACCTCAGGTACAGAGCTAAAGCGGATCATACCAAAGCCTTCTTCATATAATGAACCTCCCTTAGTACCTTCCCGGAAGATATCAAAGCCCCAACTACGAAATGCAACATTAGCTTCTTCTGAATTCATTTTTTCCAATTCGTGTTCTGTTAGTAGCACTGGTACTGGGGGATCTAAGATACGCCTCTCGATACCCAGTCCACCATCTCTCAGGTGACCAAAGCAAAGGGATTTCAAATACTTTTCTACTCTAATGCGCTCATCAGCGGCGTGTTGATCTATAAGAAGCAGTGTTTTTCCTGAGAAATTTTCAGATTCGCTACTCGTTTGAGTAACAGAAGTATTTTGTATAATACACGCAATGAACTTTCTGTCGACCTGAGTTATCACTTTGGCCGTCCCAAGAATATCCTTAGAAAAAGAAGGGTTTGGTATGTTCTGTATATTTTCCAGTGTGGTGTGTGTCGAGGCAGAACTTGCAAATTCTCTGATCCATGATTCTTTTCGGGGCGAAGACTCGAATAAATTGGCATCATATACTGGAATGGAAGGCTCAGTCGCAGCGTATGCCTTGTTCGCCTACATACATAATGCATAAGTACATCGTTTTTTCTCAAAAAAAAATGACTCTTTTTAAATCTAACCATTAGAGCTTTTCTAATCCACTCTGGCATGTCTTTCTGACTAGAAACATTATGATTGGACGAAGTAATTAGAAGTCCCTTTGTTGGAGATTTAGAGGGTTGAAAAGAATGCCCAGTGCGAGTATCTATAATGTATGCTTTCCCGGTATTTGGATCTAGCCAAGTAAATTCCTCCGATGGGTCGTTCTGTTGGTCCTGAGTAAACATTATTAAATACAGATGGACAGATTTAAAATCAAATAGCTGTACCTCTGAGATAAATACATCACTGGGTTTCGATTTCTTCGTGACCTTCCCATTCTTAGGAGACCAGGGCGCCCCGTTTTGATGAGTACCACTCGAGGTACGCCTTCTTTTCATATTTCTCTTTGAGCTAAAAGTAAACCGATTATCGGTCGATGGGCGTTTAGAGGAAAATCCATTTCTTGCGAGGAAACGTTGGATAATGTCCGTGAAGAAATTAATGACATCTGTTTGTTTCTGAGCTTTCATCAGAAAAAGTTCAGATCAATACTACTGTCTTATACCTGAAATTTTATGACGGCTTTAGATGGGTCCAGGCAATTGTCTATTTCTTTTGGAGGCAAGGTCAAGCTGAGAACGTAAATTGGATGTCGATCACCTTTACGAGGTGACCGCCTCATTCCTAGATGAATTAATATTTAGTAACATATTAGCAACAAATGAAAACTCTGAAACCCAGACGTGTAGGTGGGACATCCCCTGATTCATCAAGTGCCTATTAAGTATTCAGGACCCACGCATTCAACAGACACAAAGTTATTCACATGTTTACTGAATGTGCTTGCGGTAAACCTCTTGTCCAAAATACGATGCAGTTCCCCATGGTCGACAATATGCCTATTCACGACTGTTATGGTGTGGTATCAAACCCAATTTTACATCAAGATAAAATTAAGGCCTACAAATGAATTGATATGACTATGGACACGAGTAAGTAGATTCGTGGGGGAAAAGGACATTCATTTTTCACACCTTTGACTGGCTTCCTACTAGGCTTATGAAACCCTCGAGTTTCATTTGACCAGACTCCTCATTGATTTCGTTGACATGCTGGTAGGATGTAGTAAATGTTTGTTGGTCATAGCGAGGGAATTAAATCTACCTCAACAAGAACTCGCCCATACAGGGCTTTAAATGTAGCCAGAGCAGAAGCCGTCTAAAGATCCGTATAAATTACAACTTGCAAATAATATAATTGAGTTCATACCTTTGGAATAACAAGAACACGGCTTCGTTCCGGTACAGTAGAAAGCTCTTTTGATTCATCTTTCAAGCTGAAAGATATACCCGGATGCATGAGTGCTAATTGTTCCAACTCTCGTTTTATAAGTTCAATCGTCCGACTAGGGCTAGGGTGGGATAATCTGCGGACAGGTAACTGTTCTCAATAGTAAAACATAAAATCTTATGGTAGATAGAAGTTATAGTAGTTACGTTAAAGAAAACATCACGAAGCAAAACGGAAGTCCCGGAGCTCTCTCTTCTCCATCTCGTAGATGGTCCATAATAGAGTTGCTCTCCACCCTTAAGAATTATAGACCAGCTCTCTTTTGACCGAGATGTACGAGAAGAGATCTCAATACAGGACAGATCGGCTGCGGATGCCAGAGCTAGTGGGGACAAAATTATAATTAATGCTACCCCTGATATGCTTTCCTTTGTGCATACCTTCACCACGAAAGCCGAATGTGTTTGCATGGTCAAGGGAAGTAGGATCATATGTCTTAGAGGAAACTAAATATCTTAATATTCGACCACTTATAATTCGATCCTTTTGAAACTCACGATATCTACCCTTCTCCAATCCTTGTCTTAGAAGATCAAATCCGTCTTTACTTATACCAGTCCCATTATCTCGAACCCAACATGACCACTCGTCTTGATACAACCCAACTTCAATAGTGTCAGCATTAGCATCTATGGAGTTTTGAGCAAGCTCCGATATAATCTGGGGAAGCGAAGTAAGGATTTGAGTAGAGCGCAATTTCGAGCGTGTTGCAGAATCAAGCCGTTCCAGTCTCGCAGAAGAGGACATGTTTCCAGTCAAATGTTTCAGATGCTCTAAGGGGACGTATATTTTAACTCCAAGTCCTACAGTTCGGGAACCGAAGAGAGCAATAAATCAAGGTATTTATTAGCATGCTCCAAAGCACCAATATTCCCTCTTTCTTTTATTTCTCCATTCAAGTTATTAGTAGTAGTATGTAGTAAGAATGAAGTCCTTAGCCAATAGTGAAACGCGTTCGCATAGACGCGTCAAATCCGAGATCGTCTCCTAACTTGCACCCGAAGCCAAACCTGACCTTTTACTCACTACTTACACACACACACTCTCTCTCGAAGTCTATCGTATAGATGGATCAAACACTTGCCAAAAAGGAGCTTCAAGAGCTCATTAAACGTGAAGATCTAGAAAACAAGACATGCATAGATTGTTCAAATCCTAACCCTCAATGGGCCTCACTCAGGTATGTTTTGCACACGTTAACTCTTTCAACGGAGGAGAACGTCGCTCATAGGCAATATCTGTACTAGTTTTGCTGTATTTATGTGCTTGCAATGTGCGGGTACGCATAGAAGCTTTGGTGTTCATATCAGGTGTGCGTTGTGATTATCGCACGAGCGTAATGTTCTAAACGAGAAATGACTTGCTCCAAGTTTTGTACGTTCTGTATCTATGGATACATGGCAAGAAGACCAAATACGTAGAATGAAGGTGAATAATGATTGTAGTTTACTCTACTATGATACTTAAAGATTTTCTAGTTAGGCGGAAATGCACCCTTCCGTACATTCATGAAGAACTACAGCCCAGCAGATGCAGGGGGGTATAAGGATGGTATGGGATTACACGAGAAATACCATTGCTGGGCAGCTTCTCAATACAAAGAAAAGGTAATCCAATTATTTTAGCACAAGTTCCTGTAGTTAACCCTCTATATCTAGCTATCAGCTGAATTAGAAGGAAAGAGTTGGACTCCCTCTCTCCCGCCAGCCGACTTTGCCTCTTCCCAGGGCCCTTCTGACGTCCCCGGACGCCCATCCTCCGCTCAAGGTCTAAGGAAATCCCGTGCAGCAGCACGATCCGCAACCGGTTCCTCCCTACGCCAAGATTCCTCCTCCCCAGCCTCCTTTACCAAAACACCCCCTCAAAGTTCTGGTAACATGAGTAGCTCCTTAAGCGGTTCATTCTCTCCAGAATCTCAAAAATCCGCCAACGAAGCCTACTTTGCCAATCTCGGCGCTGCAAATGCATCTCGTCCCGCTGACTTACCTCCCTCTCAAGGTGGTCGTTACCAAGGCTTTGGAAATACTCCTTCACCATCTGCGGGTTCCCAACATCCCTCATACGGACTCTCAAGCGCGGCTGCACCCAGTCTTTCAGATTTCCAAGAAAATCCAACAGCTGCTCTTAGTAAAGGATGGTCTTTGTTCTCATCTGCAATATATGGTGCCTCTCGTGCTGTATCAGAAACGGTGATTCAGCCTGGTCTCGAACGTGTCCGTGACCCAACTTTCCAAGCAAGTATTAAAGGGTATGTCGATGAAGCCGGGAAGCGAGTCAATGCTGTAGGTCATACTGCAAATCAATGGTCTAAGCATCAGTTTGGAGTTGATGTCGCAGATAAGGTTGGAGGTCTTGTAGATACCGTGAAGGAACGGGTTAACGGCCCTGGATATGAAGGCTATGGAGCGCTTGCAACTTCTCATGAGGATGCGGATTGGGACCGGTATGATGACGCTGATGACGATGGATTTTTCGATAGCTTCAACGAGAAGCAAAGTGGTGGCCAAACTAGCTCAAGTACAGCAGGTGCTGCTAGTTCATCTGCTTCAGCTTCAACTTCTCGCGCTGCTCCTAGCACATCAACGAAGAAGGATGATGACTGGGATGAATGGAAGGATTTCTAACCAGACTATGGAATAGCGCAGATCTTTTTTTGGATGTCTTATTTCTTTCAATTGGATTCTATAAGCTGATACCTCAGTGGTCTCATGGACAAAGTCAAGCCAGAAGAGAAGGTTATGAGTGACACGAAAACCAGACAGTAAGATTCTGTCGCCAGGTAAGGAAGTGAAATGAAAGGTTTATGCCTTTTTTTAAATTTGCGATATATTTGCTATAAGGTGGAAGAACAAAGGATGGAGGCGCTTAGAAATCGTTTCCATTATTAAAGTTATACACTAGTGACTCGAAGTCTATTGCCCCGTCAACTTTCCAATCCTTACCGGTATACATGGTCAGCTGTGAACATAAAATCATTAGAACATGTAAGTGCCAAGTTTGTATGCGCATACCGTAAAGATTTGCGGCAATCTCAGCCTCAGCACGGTCACCATTGGACAAAAGTTTTTCCTTGTTGTATAATAACTCCTCACGGGTGTCGGTACTGTATTCATGATGTTGAGCTAGAAAAGAGTTAGGATACACCACATATACTCAAATAACCTTTACTCACTCTCGACAATAGCATCAACAGGACAAGCCTCTTGGCAGAAACCACAGTAAATGCATTTTGTCATATCAATATCTGCGGGGAAAAATTAGATTCGGAGTTAAATAGGTCAGAATTAGTGTGGTACTTACCATACTTCGTGGTTCGTCTTGAACCGTCCTGACGAGCTTCACTTTCGATGGTGATAGCCTGAGCAGGACAGATTGCCTCACAAAGCTTACAAGCTATCAAATCAAAAGTAACTTAGGCAAGCATTTAAGGGGAAAGAAAAGACTACGTACCAATGCAACGTTCTTCACCTGAAGGGTACCGTCTTAAGGCGTGTTCCCCACGGAAACGGGGGATAATGGACCTTTTTCAAAAGGATACATAATGGTGTATGGAGGTCGGAAAATCTGTTCCATGACAATCCACATGCCTTGAATCCAAAAAAAATGTCAAGATTGGAAACGGGGCCAGGGTGCATTATTTTGAGCTTACCACGAAGGATTTCGGTGAAGAAGAAGAGATGTACAGCCTTGTCTAAGGCACTTTGACCCTTATAGGGGTTCACGTAGTTATCGGAGCTTGATGATGCTGAGGCTACAGAGTGGGAGTGATTATGAGCATGCTCAGCGTACAAGCGAGCTGGTGACGTTGAGAAGGTGCGTGCGACAATTCGGCGGATTGCAAGGGTACTTTGAGACTGAGTCGGGCGCAAGAAGAGGCGTGCGGCGGTCTGCTGCATCGTGAGTCGGGCAGCGAGCGACATTGTTTGTTTGTAACTGGACGAGAGACACTGGCGCGGGCGGAATGGATGCCAGTTGTGTGTTGCCTCAAATGTGTGGTTATGTAATGGTCCTCCTTCCAGCCAATAGGATCGCTGTGATTGTAACCTGATCTTCAACAGTGATTATGTCGTCCACTGCCAGCCAGCCAAAAAGTAAAAATACCGCAAAAGCTCTCAATGAGCAAGGTAATCATCTTTAAAATAACACATATACATCGAATACATATCACTTATGTCAAAATAAGAATTACAGGCAAATTTGTCTAAATTACAGAATGATCTCCAAGCGCTTGCAAGCAAAATCGGTGAACTTGAATCAGAAGCAGATGAACACGAGTGTGTCAATCCAAAATCCACATGCTCGTCATCGAAATGACTAACTCAGGTTTCTAGACTAGTTTTGTCCACATTGACCGAAGCCCTCCAGTCCGATCCTCAGAGGAAATGTTTCCGGATGGTTGGAGGCGTTCTTGTCGAGCGAACCGTGCAAGACGTAGTTCCAGCGTTGCAAACTAATAAGGAAGGAGTATGTATAAATTAATGATACATAAACGTCCATATGGATCGTTCTAACAAATGACTTAGATAAAGAAAGTTGTTTCAACTCTTCTGGACCAATACAAGTCAAAAGATAAAGATTTCGAGTCACTCAAAAGAGAGTATAACGTGCGACCTGTTGCAAAGGCTTGATGGACGCTCGTTCATCATGCAGTAAATAGGGAAAATATCCGTAATATTGTAGGAAAGTGGTCTCGATCAGTAAATTTTGCACGGTATTTCATTGACTATCAACTAGATGTACTCTTAGTTTGTATCCACACAAAACGACGCAATACAACCAGAAATCTGGAATGAATTAGATCGACATGTAAAGGTGTTGTGGACTCAATCTTCCCCGGTGGGCATAAAACAATGGTAATTTCATGACCCTGATGAGCGCAAAGTTGTAGATTATTCTTCTTTAACTTTCGTGTGATCCTGATCCGTGCCTAAATTTGACATTTACATCACATTACCGACTAACAGTGACTCTATCACATCTATGTCTATTTTCAGATATAAATGTTCAAGATGGTTCCCGCTAAAGATAGCCACTAATACATCTCGCTCAGCATTATATTTTCCATTTCTTAATTGTCATCTTTTCAGCGACAGCCGTGTGTCTGGGTCTTAGGTCTTAATCTATTCAAATTCATATAATCAGTAGGGAGAACGCACGTATACGTCCACCATCACTTTCTTAGCCACATCACGTAACACTTATCCCACCTGGACTCACAATCATATATCAAACTAGTTATATATCGGCCTTCTCTGGACGCTAGATATATCTTCTAAGCTTCGTTGATCGATGCCTTCTTTGTAAACAATTCCACACCTATTTTTTTAAGTCAACGGGGTTTGATGTCGAAACTCTGATTTCCAAGTAGTCCGTCCCAAAATATCATTTCCTCTTCCGTATAATTTGCAATTGTCAAACATTTTATACCAGACTCCCATATATGGTGTGTTATTACCTTGTAATTTTAGCTGATCATGATAAACTCACTTAATCATTACAAAAAATTATCAGGTGCTTTGCTTTTTGCTGAAAGTCATTGATTCCGCAAAGTCCACGCTCTAGCCGCCGTTCCCACAGTCCCAACTATTTCTTTAATAACCCTTTTTTGATGGATTAATTAGATAAATAACTTACAAGATATCATTCTATTTAGGGTATCGCTGTTGCCAAAAGGGTCGCCAATACAAATTGTTGAGCTTCGACGGGAGCCACCACGTTCAACTTCAACTAGAAATAGAGCAAAACTCTGTGACGTGGTTAGTTTGGATCAGTACTTACCCCAGATCTGAAACATGCCCGGACTTTAATTTCCCAGTCCCAGCCCGAGTCAGAAACTAAAGTCCGTACGTCGAAGTTGTTTATTGGCGGGGAAAAGCACTTCTTTTGATCTCCTATCTCCACCTATGAATCTAATTTCGGCCCCTTCTTTGATGGCGTCGAGGTCGGCACGCAGGTCTACAATGTTCTTGGTGTATATGCTCGGAATCAAGGATATCACGCTACGCCGCTCGATCATCGGTCATTTTCTGGCTTTTCTGCATATCTATAATATCTAAAGCGAGTGCAACATACTCTCGGCATCGCTATGTATCCTTGCCATCGAGGAACTTCGCGGGTTCGTCTCCCATGTCCCCCGGGACACCCTTTATATGTGTACACCTTTTCACGAGATGCACTGTGAGTGTGTCTGGCTTCTGTGAATGATGTGAAGTTGATGGAAGGGATACAATCGTGTTCCCCGGTAAACTTGGATAGATACCTGTTCTAGTACCTATCCATCTGGTCATACGACACGTCTATTTATTGGCTTATCAAGAAAAATAGATTAAGAATCGAGCCTCAAGTGAGTAAATTACAGATGAGGAAAGGAAAGCTTGAGATACTTCTTCCATAGACAAGGAGCCACAGAAGGGCGTCTCTGTATTACCAATTACCGAAACTTTGAGCTTCAGTATATTCAATTATACTTTTCGCAATATGGGAACTTCCTAAAGACACCAACATTAGGGGCCAGAAAAGAAGTACTATCTCTCTCCTATACCCTTCTATAACAGACATTTCTTCTCGTCATTATCCAGTCGAGCTAGCGTGTAGGGATGTAGCGTTCTCTGGATCTCACTATCCCGTTCTTCTATTCTATTTTATCAGTTAATTGAATCTGTCTCCATGAACTCAGGACGCCTATGTCAAAAAAATAACGTAAAGGAAGCGACTTGGGATAAAGGGGCTAATGCTCGCGTGGCCTATCTTATTATAATCGCTGGTCGAGTCTTATCATTAAATAACATGGGTAAATGGCGTCTCGAAATGGGTAATAATTCCAATGATCGGTAAGTGGTCGCCAATGCATTTAATTTGTCGTGTAATCAGTGTTTCGTTGGGAATGCAGCAAAGTTTTTTGCCCGAGGGAATGGGACCCGTCATTGTCAACCTTAATACACAGATTGAAGCGTGATAATATCATTTGATAGTTTACTCCCTTTCGGGAGAGGGAACAATCCGGATATTTCGACATATATTTTTACGTATTTTTTGTCTAATCATTACTGTTTTCTTCATCGAGAATCTGAGTGTATTCGCCAATCTTTGGAAGATCATAACGCAAAGTGACATTTACCGGGTAGTTTCAACGTTTATCCTCTTCCTCCTGCTGAGGGAAAACGATGATACCAAAGTGTCTAATTATCCAAACTCTAGGCCCTCTTCACCATCACTTCTTCTCCTGTCTCCACTATGTGAAAGTGGGGCGGAATTGATCGTAGGTGTTTCATGCCCGCGACTTCTTGAATGGACTTACCTTTTTTTTCATGCCTTCAGTGCATAGTTTGCGCCATCCTTTGATTATCAGATCCCTCCGAGGTGCTGGATTACCTGAATTCCTTAGTTAATCTTTAACTCCACTCTACCCCTATGATCTATGGAGAAGTAAGAACCTAGCTAATAACCTCCCTTTCTTGACATCGTTTATCCACCTATAACGAAAGATAATAGCCCCTGTCCCGTTTAACCCGCTGTCAAACATGATTATCCTCTTGATGAGTATAGGTCGATGTGAGTGGGGGCTTCGGCACATGGATAATTAAGGATTCCTCTCTTTTCTCTTCACAGGATCACCTACCTACTATGGCATTATCACGAACTTCTATTGACAGATCTACGGAAACTGTCTACTCGATAACCTCACAGATCTTATGCATGTACACTGTGTACTGTGCACTGACCACCCTTCATAAACATTTGATTTTTTGTGTTCTTTTGGGAAAGCATTCCAGCCGACATGAGTAATTGAGGGGTGGGTGAGTGGGGGTCGGTCGGTCGGTTGGCACACATTACATGTACATGTACATGAAAGAAAGAGAGAGATCCTCGTATATGTGTGGAACAATCATTACACGACACCTACATACTAAACCAAACCAGGTATTTTCAAACCAAAGGTCATTATTAACTTCAGCGCGTCTTCTATTATGCCAGAGCATAGCATAGCATATAGCATAGCGCACCGCTTATCATCAAGTAGTCTCTATATTCTTCCCTTCTACATACACACACCTACCCACACCTCATCTAACTCTTACCCCCACTTCACCGGCCAACTCGGGAAAATATTTCTATTTTTATAATCCCCTGTTCGACGAGTTCTGGTTTTCGTACTCACGTCACGGGTAAGATTAACCCGGTAAAGAAGAAGTGTTTAAGGAAAAAAATAGAAATTAAAAGGAAATGGGTTGATCTCTCAGGATTATGTTAATTCCTTTACTACCAATATACCACGTCTTTCATTGATATGATCCTTCTTCTTCTTCTTCTCCCTCTCCCCCCTGCCTCCCCTCCCCCTCCTTCTCCCTTGCTTCTTTCTTTTCTTTTTTTGGGTACTCCGAGGGAGCGTGTCACTCATCGACAAACATAGACCTTACCCCAGACTCTGTTCCCCCCTCCCCTCGCTCTATTCTCATGGTGATAACTCTTAAGAGCCTTTTACGCTTCCCCCTACAAATTTACCATATCTAATCACCCCACTCATTTATTATTAATTTTCCTCCCCTCTCCTAAATCCGTCCGAGGATTGAGATAGCCGTTCCAGAACACCGTACTTCGACGATCTACCTTATATACATGTATATAAATAAATATATTTAAGAGAAATTAACCATTTTATTTACCGATGCATGTATGTATGTAAAACCCAGTGCGCAGCCCCTCCCTCCCCCCAGAAAAATCATACTTTAATCACAGACCCTCAAATTTTAAAATTATATATATATACTTAGGGTATACTGTTGATATGCCCAAGAGTCTCGAAGATCATTGATATTCTCATACAATATGATATTTTCTATTCATCCAGAGATAATCCGACCCTGTCCGTGTTGCTGCCCCGTCCTCTCCGACCTATTTTTCTCGACAGTACATCGTAAATTTCAGAGGATTAAAGACCTTCAAGTCGATTCGTATGAGCAGCCCAAAGAGGAAGGTCTACTTCCAAATTGGGGCGTATAGGACCCACACAGCCAAATTCATACATACAACGCGTTGCTTCAGTTACCTTACAGTTATTATACACCCAAGTACTTTTCAATAAAAAAACCATTTGAAAGCGATATTATATGACGATGGTGGTGATTACATGATGAACATAATAAATAGTTCATAGACAAGGCAAGTAAGCAAGATAGCAACCCGTAGTACAACTAAAAAAGAGAGAGATAGAAAAAAAAATAAAAGAAAGAAAGAAAGAGAGAAAGAATAAAGAAGAGAAAAACTTAGGCCGAGCAAGTAAGTGCATAAGCTGATAAACAAACGGTGATAAAGCAGAAATGTCCCTTCCCCTTCGTTCCTTTTTTCTCTTTTCACCTTCTTTAAGTCAAAACAAAACTATAATAGTTTGGTTGGTATTAATTGGCGGCTGAGGGTGATACAGACCTGCGGAAATGGCGGTCCTGGGTTATGGGTCTCCCATCATCGCTTCCATAGCCATCCCCTTCTCCCATCTCCGTTTTTAGCGTAGGCTCCAAAACATTGACTCCGTCCCTACCATAATCACGTAACTGGGTGTATGGGGGCGTTGGAACTCGAGCGGTCGAGGCGGGAGCTGATCCCTGAGCAGGAGGACCAGAGTTGGGCTGAGACGACTGCGGAGGAGTAGAAGCAGATGGCTCGGATCCAGCAGGTCCTGATCCTGACGTAGCCTCAACTGCTCGTGCTTGCTCCTCTTCTAGTTCTCGATCACGCTCGGCGGCTCGGTCACGAAGACTATAGGAGCCTGGACCGACACGCTGGTGTGCGTGGTGACGTTGCGAAGGGTATGAACTGGCTGTACCTCTCCCGCTCTCCGGCGAATGGGGACTACCGGAATGAGAATGGGAGTGAGAATGCCCGTGACGGTGGTGATGGTGAGTGTGATGGCTCTGAGTTGATGCACCATGTGAAGACGACGAGTACTGCGAGGCATGTGAGTGAGATCGATGTAACTGTTCTGGTGCAGGAGCATGAGCGTTTGGTGGCGAATTTTGAATCGGACTGATTGCTTGACCGCCGGTAGTGGATTGAGCAGGAGTCTGGTCGGCTGTTTGATGAGAATGATAACGGTGTCCGTGCACATTCGCGATTCCTTGACCGTGGTCCCGGGAATGGTGATTAACTACTTGGTGATCTCGTTCGCGTTCGCGTTCCCTTTCACGCTCGCGACTTGGTAGCGGTGCAATATGTTGAATGCCTTGAGGTTGATGTGATACATGACCGGAGTGAGAACGAGAGCCCGAACCAGAATGTGTAGGTTGGGCATTAATTGTAATAATAAATTCACGGTCAGATATCATACCTTCTCTTTCTCTTGCATCCCGATCACGGGTGTCACGCACATCCTTCCGTTCACGTCCACTGCGTTTTCTTGATATAGTAGTATGCTCAGGGGCGGAATGCTGTTCTACTGAGTGCGCAGGTATATAGCCTCGATCTGCAGTGTAAACGGGTCTACCGTCAGGACCAGCAACAACCAGAATAGGACCGTCGTGAGTTGAGACGGTTGTGAATTGCTGTTCATGTGTGATAGGCAATTGCCCTGGATGTGAAGAATCGCGAGGATGATGGCTGTGGTTATTTTGTATTGCATGCGCTTGAGCATGGTGCTGTGGTGGAGACACATGAGGAGGCGCCGGAGCTGGTTGAATCGGCTGTTGGTAATGATGAGATGGGGGCGCCTGCTTATTATAACTTCTCCGACCTGAAGCTGGCGGAGGTTGTTCGGCGCGACCATGATGCTGCAGAGATGGCGCCTGAGGGTTTCCCGGAGGTGGGACTTGTTGAGGAAGCTGAGCATTTGTCGGGGCGGAGTTGCAGGGAGTGATCCTAGACGTTCATAGAGGATTCTGATTGGTTAGGTAAAGGTAAATCAACACATGTAAGATACATAAAACAACGACTCTCGACTAACGCTCTTTCGAGTTTTGCACGTTGGATGTTCCGTTTCGACTGAAGAATTTTGTAGAGCAGCCTATCATTATCCTAATTGTGATTTGTGAACATATGACATTAAGTTATAACAGAGGTACATTTGTTTAATATGACCGAACTCACAGCTTCGATCTCCCGCACTTTACGCTTAAGATCTCTGTATTTTGTCGCGTATTTGAGGTCCTCTGCCCCGGCTGCGATGCTCCCTTGGCCTTGGAGAGCCCTTGTTTTTGAGCGGGACGATGACGTGGCGGATGGCATTGCGGGAGCCTGAATCGATTGAAGAGGGCCAGATGAATTATAAGACTGGTTAGTTGACATTTGGAGGGAATGAGTTGGAGTAGACGAATTCATGACAGGCAGACCGTTTTCATCACGGTAGTAGCTTGTCGGATGAGACTGGTTGTTCAAAGACGCGGAAGAACCAGGAGACGGCTGGCGGGACATGGGTTTTCAAAAAAAAAGAGGTCCGAGAATTGAGTTCTAACCTCGGTTATGGCAACGCTTGCCTGGATATCCTCCTCTCTCTAACTTTCTCCCTGAAAAACGGGCGGGCCCGTCGTCGATGATAGAATACTGATGGTCGAGAACTGAAAAACGGACAGAAAAGGGAAAAGGTTGCCAATGCAATTATGGAAATGATTCTTGCCAAACACAGCCAATAAGTCAACACTCGGCTACCTTTTTTGCCCTTATTTGGCTACTCCCGTGAGTACAGTCACGACTGCTACTGGCTCCCGTCCCTTTTCAGTAAAAAACAGCAACGTCCAGAGCCAGTACGTCTCTCATGTTTTGTTCAACAATCCAATACCATTCACTAACATGCATTTTTAGTGACCACATTTAGACAGTCAGTATCCATGGAGATTGTTTTGAAAAAAAATAATAATTAGACACAAAATGTATTGATTTTTATTGGACAATTCATAGGGATATGCCCCCGCCGGGCGGGTTCGAGCCCATAAAGTACAAACGTCATCTACCTTTTCGTGGTCCATCAAGCGCCGTCATTCTCGCTGGAATATTCGGAGTATCAGCCTACGGGTTTTATAGACTTGGCCTAGGTAACCTCGAGAGACGGTCAGTATCTTTGTTTATTCTCCTTGTCCGATTCTCCCCTTTCCTTTACTTTCCTTGTTTTCCTTCTTCATCTGCTTTCCCGACATTTCGTTTCATACTCTCTATCCTGGCCCCTTTTTTCTCTACCTCGGCACCAGTCAGGTCTCCTTTTCTCCGACTGGCATGGGATCTCTTCAGCATTCCGACATCCGTCACACGTTCCTCGCAAGTTCTTCCACAATTACAAACTTTAACAACTTCTACTCTCGCCTTTCGCAATCACCGTTATTGCGATAACTTTTACATTGAATGCCACAATCGGTGAATTCCTAATCCTTTATGACCTCCTTCGGCTACTACCCGATCCAAGAAGAAGTTCAGGAGTAAGTGAGCACGGGATCCCGGGCGCCTAATTTTCCTGATACTGGAGTTGTGTACTTTGTCCTTGTTCGGCAAAATTAACTGTCGTTTCTACTTTGCGAGCCGGATGACTCGGTCCGAATCGTCACAGATGTGATGATGACGATATACGACATTCAACGGGGCTAGAAAGATAAGAAAAATCAGTATGGAGGCGCATCAAATTGACATAGCAGCCCGCCAAGCTCCGTAGGCAGACAATTCTATAGACCGATGGTATCTAGTCTAAATACTTATCGCGACAGTAACAGCTCTTCGGACCGGGGTACACCTACTGAAAGGTGCAATTGTGATATCAAGGCGTCCAGCTGCACAATTAGGAGCTGAGGAGTAGGGCATGGGGCCCCGGGTATAAACTATAGAGCTACTAAGGATGACATCGATAGGAGTATGTTGAAAATGAACTGGCATTGTCAAGATGGCCACTTCTTTCTTCCCCTTCTAGCTCATTTCTTCATGACTCCTTTCTCTGAATTCTCTGAACTAGTCTCGCGAATCGTATTACATCGGATCACAAATCACCATTCAGTCATCACTCGATTGCATATGGCTCCGTAAAGTGCGAGTGACTGCCGACGAAGTGCACAAAGAACATTCGTCATATAACTCCTTCCCCATTTACTCAAACTTCTTCATCATCATACTCACGAGGGCAGAATCTATGCTGTTCACGTATGACTCAAACTAGTATAAGCACCAATACCTGCGATCTTCGCGCTTTACGTTCGGCATCGTGAAACGTTCTCCTCCATGGGACAGGAGCATCTCTTATCGGAATTTCGCGAACCTTAAGGACTCATGACACCCCGGGTTTGATAACTTTCTCAAAAAAGCCACGAAAAGTCATAGCTCGATTCATTGCCTTCCTCGGATGCGATGCACAGCCCTACTGCGTAACCGTGAGGGGACATTATGCTTACCACACAGTCTTTCCTGTGTTCAATTGCCTATAATGATTTCGAGCTCCGCTTCGAATAATAGGCTTCTGTACTTGATTCAGAAAGATTCTTCCGGGTGAAATCAATTTGAGTAGAAGCCTTTACTACTGGAAGCTTGGATGCACACGTCCTTCAGTCTCCCATGATTAGGAGGTTTCATAATTTGAAGACTAGATTTGTCCTACCGTCGATTATTGTACTCATTTGAACTTGCATCGCAACGTTGTCACTTCGTTTCCAACGCGTCCGAGGACTTTGATTGTTTACTTCTCCCTTCATTTCACTTTTCCTTCTTACAGTCAATTTTTCTCTTTTGTTCTTGTCCACGTTCTATTTTTATCTTAATCCTTTAGCTGTCAAACTTCTTTTGTTTCTTTTGATGACTAATATTCCTAGCAAAGACGCTAACTCCCAATTTTGGTTTAACACAGAGAATTACAACGCGAGAAAGCTTGGTCCCGGATCCACCTTGTTCCACTTCTTCTAGCGGAGGGTGACAGAGACATCTACCGTCGGCAGCAGGCCGCGTTGGCACGGGAGAAGGCTATCATGAAAGACGTACCGGGGTGGGAGGTACGTACAGATTCTTTTTCACTTCCTCTTTCTAACACCCTTCTTGTTCTTTTTAACATTACGGGGATTCTAATTTGACTGATTGCTGATTTATGACCTTTTCTTGTTTCTTTCTAAATTAAAAAAAATATAGCCCGGGAAGAGTGTTTACAGCAAGGAGCTCTACCGTGGGCCAGAATCAATCGTCGTACTTTGAACATGCCATTTTAGTTTCTGTTGTAAAGCTGTACGGCAATAAAGATGAGAGTAGGCGCTTAATTACTTTTTGTTCAATTAATGGTCCGTGTGATGATTCGACAAAGAGAAAGAACCATCAAGACATATGTGCATCCTGTATGACTTGAATGTTTAGGAAGCTGATCGCAGTAACCACGGTTCCGCTCGGCTTATGAACATGGGATTAAAAGCGGTGCAGATTGAGTGTGATCAAGTCTACTGAATTGATATTTTAAAAATTGTCGAGCAGTGCTTGTTAAGGGTTTCCGACATAAAAAGTTCACTCCTTGGGCGTTGATGAATTCTTTGAGGCTAATAATTGGACGGCGCATGTTGATGAGGAAGCTATTGTCAGAATGAATACTTGAGTAAACAATCAATAAACCTCGTAAAATAGACGCCCAAATATTTTTGTATAAGTTACCCGTCGTTTCTATCGCCTCTAATTCCTATACCGGAGATAGGCTCCTTCCTTGATGTCAATTGCTATCAGACACATGTATACACATGTGTAGATATCATTCTGGGGTGCACGGGGAAAGCGAGGCGGGTCAAGGGTAATGTGTACTAAAGAATTTTAGTAACGGTTGGATTGATTATTATTAGTGATATATAAACGCCTTTTGACAATTCAGGCATTCGCCTAGGCACTTCCTTTACACGGTGTATCCGTACAAATACCATTTCCTATGCTCTGTAGGAACAAACGAGATGTTCCATCGTGCGCCTATTACTGAAACAGTCTAAGAAGTAGGACGATGACTCCTTCCGTCTATTGATTTTGAATATACACGTATGGTAACGTAACTAATTTATGTAGAAGTAGTATTTATCTCAACTGTCACCTAGACTATCAGTGTAATACAGTTTTGTGGGAGCTCCCAGGCACACAAGTTACACTTAGTAAAGCGCTTATGCTACGTAGCATAAAACCTGCTTCAGGAAGGCGCCTGGTGGGAGATACGTGGTTCATGATTTAGTATAGATATGATAATTTGGCGCAAGAAAAGCAATACACGCTCCTATGGATGGATATACTGCTATAGTGTATATTGAGTTATCGTTCAAGTCTTATTAATAATAAATAAATGAATATAAACTTTTTTCTTCTCTTTTTATTTTGCTGTGTTCCTTGTTTCCATTCTAACGGAGTCGGGGTTCACTTGAAATTGAAATGATTCTATAAGCTATTGTACTTCCTTTCTCGTATATAATTGTCTGATATCAAAATAAATTACAAACCGGCTAGATATGCATGTGGACCCGGTAAGACGCCACAAACGTCTCGATCTATTTATAGTACAAAGTAAGAACAGTCGCTGTCGGGAGCCTCGGACGAAAAGATTCACAGGGATGGTCATATAATAATAAACAAGATTCCGGAGAAGGGGGGGAGGGGCGCAGGATATCAAACTCTAGCTATGGCCTGGGCCTAGATAGTATGTAGCAGATATCCTACGGAGCTTATACAGGTTTCGTCGTAGGGGATCAAGTCCGCATAAGATGCTTCCATTGTGGTAAAGTAGGGGGGGGGGGGGGTACTACCCTCAAATTTATCATGCTCTAGTCTCATGGCGTCTAAGGGACAAATTAATCTGGAACAAAGATAATGGTGGTGCACCCCCCTTTCAAACTTCCTCGCGATCTGTAGACTAGACTCTTCTTTGTTACTTTATATGACCCATAAACGCTATGAAGGGATCGAGACTTATGTTGTTTTTACTTTAAGAAGAAGGATGAATAAAGGATACCAAATGGAAGGTGAAAGGTCCACTGACATTTTGTGCTCTAAAATCTGTCTCATCACACGAAAGAGGAGTGAACTTGGATTTCTTGACATCATGACGTATCTACCTGCATATGATGTTGTACAGTACAGATCCGCGTAGCCCGACATCATTATTATATTTGAAAGCTTGTCTAAAAGCAACAAAAAAGACCTTTTTACTTTTGCTTGTTATTGTTTCTATTTGTTTTTAGGGTAGAGACAAGTTCTTTTACTTCTATATCCTCTAGGTTTGGGTTCTTCTCCCCTAAAAAGTAGACTGTTTGATCGGTATATGTGGAGAAGCATAAAATTGAGGACGGACCTATAAGATCCAAGCTTCTATGCTCCGGAAGTTGATGACGATGCTGACATTGTCATAGATTGCCTCTTCGCGGATTGGCTATCAAACATGTGGCAATATTGACAGGCACAGAATGACATTCTATTTGAGAGGAGAGTATCCGAACACAGTTCAGAGCCTGAGGCATTAAGACGGGATTGAAGTGCGTATGTGGGGCAAAGGGAAGATTTTCTTCTCACCAAGGTAATTCTTCTCCTCAGGACGATCCTTCTTTGACCTTATGATGTACTCTTGTCATCGTCTGAACTACGTTTAAGGGCAAGCGTGAAATAATAAACTTAGTAAGATCTTATCTCGTATGCTTTACGGACACATGGGTAACGAATGATACCTTTCCCGCGCCATATTTGTGGGTCTCAGGCTTTTATACACATACAGTTCGAAGAGAGAAGCCACCAAGGTTTATTTTATATATTTTTGGTCAAAGCCACTACTAATGGAACTGGTTACTTTTCGAGGACCCCGGAAAGGCGGAACCGGCACGGAGAGTAAAAAAAAGAAAAGATAGTGGGATAGACACGTTTGTCGTTCCACGTACAGTTCGGCGCCACGTTCCGTGTTATTGGACCTCGTAACGAGAAGAAAGGGAAAAAAGTTTTATTTGGAGTTCTGAAGTGTCTGATGACTCTGTACAATGCTCCTCTCTGGAGAAGCGATAACGGACAAGGACTAGTTATTCCATCGTGACTATAATCCTCCTTCTCACCTCTCTTCTTTCCCCCTCTGCAATCTTTTGGAGTTTATCTCTGTTCCGCCGACTACATCACTCGCCGCGGCGGATCGATAATTATTTAGTTCCGTCGTTTAGATATCAATATGTTTGCTCTTACAAACATACCCAACCAGAACATGGATAATTAGGAAATAAGCATGTTTTAAAAAAGGCTGTTGCTAATGGTCGTAACCAGAATGATCTCTACACCATATATGAGGCGCCTTTGGAGTATCCTTTTTTGGGAGCTCTGCAGCGCCTCAGTTAACATACCTCGTTTTGCGTATCGCGGGCATCTGCCATGTCTATGTCCGGCTTAGTCCATGTCAGCCATAGGAGTAGCAGTTCTCTCTATCCGGAATTATTCGTTAAGGGGTCCGTCATTTGTGTAACTTTTCCTCCTGATTATTTCTACGCCGAGAAAGGATACGTCATTTCAGAGTTCAAGGCACTTGACAGCCGAGATGGACATGGATAATTTACGATGTGGCCTTTTCGTTACTGTTACATGTGTCGTCGGTCGGGACTCCTGGCTGCCTCTACCTGAGAGCTCGCCCCGAACGGATCTGCAAAAGATTCCGTTATGTACCGTCGATCAATTACTACGTCATTTGATTAGGATCGTATGCAAATCCCCCCTTTGCCTTAAACTTGCACTTCGTTCTCCTCTAACTAACAAACAAAACACCACACACAGTCAAACTTTGACTAGTTCAATATCCGGTAAATTCCATAGACAAAGGAGAACAAAGAACTTTAGACTCACCTCCTATTGCGATTAAAAGACAAATGATGATAAGAAGAAGCAAGAACGTAAACACAAAATGTAATTGTGAGATAACAAACTGCTGACAGCTGACAAAACCTCCCTGCTGTACGTTGTTTTTTAGCGCGCGCGCTCAGTCATCCCGCCCTATCTAACGCGCCGCGCCCGCAAATACCGAAATCCGAGCCTAGATCCACTTACCTATGCTTTTCAAACGTGATCCTAATATCCGATCATATTCTTGCACTAGTCCTTTTTACTTTACTTCGTCAATAAAGTTTGTCCCTTATTGTTGTTTTACGGATCATACTTCGACCTTAGGCTAGTCCCGTATACTCAACCCCTATTTTATCTGGTGGCTTGACCACTTTGTTATCGGCTAACACAGTCTTAGGGTGGGTCTACCCTGCTTGATTTTTGTGTAACAAAGGCACATGTACTGTGGCGCGGGGTTCTCCGGCTTACTATCTGGCGCGCCCTTCTTAATTAGGAAATACTCAAGCTTAAACTTAAGATCTTTAATTCAGAATAAGGGTGGATAATTGTGTTGGTCTACCGAACAATAGGACTATGTTTGTGGATTAGAATGTATCGGAACTCGTGAGTTTAGGCTTTGACTAAATTTGGTATACCAAGTCTGATTTTTTTATCCGCACGGTTCCGACCGAACTTGAAGGAGTTCAGCAATTCGGTCCATACGGACGCGACCTTATCACTTTGAGCATACAATATACGAATTCGCGTGTAAACGTGCGGAATATGTTTGAGAAATACGTGTTTCTGATGCTCCATTCCAGGCTTTAATTAAAAGTTACAATAGCTGGGCGCTTCAATGGTGGCTCGCTCGGCTGTGAAATCCACAAAATTATGTGGACTATACTTAGTGATATGTGCTTAGAAACTAACCGACTAAGAAGACGAATTTGATGGCCGTCTTTTTTAGAAATCTCTGCATCGAACGATTGACGTTGAAATAAAGAGGGATTTAGGATCATGGCGTATGCATGGTTATTGATGATAGATGCAGGGAATGTTGAACCGGCCTTTTTTCAAGCCTAAGCGAGTAGTGGGTTAAATAACCAACCCGATGACGCATCAGATACCCTCACTAGATATCCAGGCTGTCTCATATTAAGGCGATAGTTCTTTAGTTATGAGCTCGGCCTTTCCCGTTGCTTTGAGGGATCTGAAGCGTTGTGAAGCACTAGATTGTTCTCATGACTAAATAGAACAGCCACTTCTATATACTGTGGTTAGTCAGTAACGTTTTGAAAACAAGTTTATACTCCGATGCAAAGTCAGGAAAGATACCGACGAAACTTCGTGGGAATATGCAGGATAATGTCTTTCATCCGTGTCTTTCTCGATTTGTAAACTTACATTGCAATCATGTACTATCTGTTCTCTTTCGGTGACTGGCTAGCAAGCTCCGTTAGTATCAAGATCAATTACACGCGCTTGTAATTCGTCAGGTTCGTACATTTCAATTCCGGAAACAAACATATACCTTTGAATTGAAATGCTTGGATTGGGCACCGGCCAAGTGATACGGTTTGGGTCCTCCCACTCATAATCTTCAGGCTGTGCTCCGAGGCGCCATTCACCGCTCTCCGAGAAGTTGAACTCTCATGTTTTTTGCCCTTGACCCCCTGGCACCATTTGCCCTGGAGAATCTGAGAATCTACTCTTCACAATTCATGATACTTGCGCGCCTGAACATGTGTTTTACTGTATCGTATACCCTATCTAACTACGCTTTTTTTTCTGATAATATTTTTATGCTGAATTGAGTTAATAACTCATTTTCGCGGTATCTTTCCAAAACTGGACATTTGAAGTTAGCATCAAAGATTCTTCAATGGCTATACAAGGTTAATCGTATTTTTGGTATAGAAAATTTATAGGGAAGTACTAACACCTCCAATAGATATATTTCTAAGCCTTGTAAACGTTACCTCCCAGGGAGCGCTTCTATTAATAATTTTTGTCGCTAAAAACAGCTTACTTTCCAAGTATAGGCTTGGACATCAGAGCTTCCTATTAATGTCAAGTCTCCTTTCGCAAGGATCAGTATCATGATGGACTGCCGTGGTTAGTGAGACGCACTATACTGTTTCTTCTATTCATCTCCGGTTTACCCCTTTTGTTGAGATGTCTTCGTTAATCAATGGGAAAGGAGGTGAAAGACACTGGACATGTTCTTCTCCTTCACTGACACGACATCTTAGTTACTCCGAGGTGCATTCCTGTGAACCTCTTTCATCAACAAAGGAGTTTCGCATGGGTACGTGGTGTTATATTTATGATGGATTTCATATTCGGTGATGATGCTGTCATGATTGTTAAGAACTCCTAAAATGTCTTCCTGGAGCATTAGGTCAGTGTCAGAATTGCTCCTTTTGATTCATGCGTGAAAATGAATTTATATTTCTTGATGAGTTGAAACATCGCATTTTAATTTCGCGAAATTTGTGTGGGTGTATTTATGCCGGCAGTATTTTGATAAAAATAAGGCAAAAAGGGGGAGAAAATATAAAGAAGGTTTACTCGCCGGCGGAAAAACATTGCGAAAGTGATAGGGGAGACCGAGGAGGAAAGGGAGAATAAGGAAGGAAGCCGGAGTGATTAGGCTTAAAGGGACCAAGGCAACGGTAAAGGGGAAAAAACGAAGGGAGAAGGTGGCCGGGAAGAAAGAGCATTGGCTTGTACTTGCCGCTGAGTTTTGCGTATTCAATTTAATCACTTCCTTCTTGATGAGATGGATTCAAGAACGGGAAGGGGAGGAATTTCTTCTCTGGCGTTCATCGCCGTTTATTGATACGGAAATGCATGAATATGGGAATTAGGAAAAGAAGGATTTTCGGTCCGGCCGGAATGGATAAAGGGGGCCTTTTTTGTAATTGTGTTATGGTGACTGATACTTTTTTTCTCACTTTAGGTTAAGACCTTCAGGTCTTATGTTTTTAAGATATACAGGGCTTCGAGCGTGGAAGGATAATCGTTCGGTTGCAGACATGTGTATTTGTGCCTGTCAGTAAACCTTCCTAATACTTTTATTCCTTCTCAAAATTACTTTTAAAAGGGGTTGTAGAGATAAAGAAGAAGGTTGGATGAAGGGATAGAAATACATATGACAAAATAGCATATTAAACCCGTGTTTTTTTTTTATGGGTTGCTTGCAAATGTAGGTATAAATCAATAGTAGCTGCAGAGGGTGATCGTATTTCCACTACTGTTAGTCTACTAACTGCTGTACCTGGGTTCACGGGCTTCCTTGTATACGAAGCCAAGAAGTAAGGAAGGGAAGAGAAGGGATAGGGAAGATGGTCAACCGGGTATATTATACATGCATTTTATTTACTTTTTTCATTCTTTTTCACTTAAGTTTGTCCCCTAAACTCCCCTCTTTGCAACTTATTATTTTACTTGGTGTATATGTACATAATAATCCAATCCGGAGCGTTGCCGCTTCTACGTACGTCCATCTATCTAGGTGTTTCTCACCACCTTTCCGTGTATTGTATGACTGTATTACCGTATTATACGTGTGTGTATATCGTATCCCGTTCAGCTTCCCGATGTCGTGGGTTGCAAAGGAAGGAAAGTGTAGATGTAATATGTATATGCATGAGGAGGGAAAAAACACAGTGGGATAGATGAGCGGGGATGAGCGGGCTGTATTGATGTTAAAGGGCCACAGGGCAACACCCGTTTCCTTCTTCTTCCTCAAGTTCTTCTTCTAAGCTGTTGTTGTTAGCTGTATCTGTACTGGTTGTATAGTACTACTTGGCGGGGAAGGGGAGCTACCATTTGAAATTTAGCATTTCGCCTTTTTGGGAAGGAAAAGAAGCATTTTTGACCTGGGATTAATTTGAATTTATTTCTATTATTACTATTATTGTAATTATTTATTCGGATATTTTAGTATTTATTTTTACTTCCCCGGAGTCACTTGCTCACTCATCTCTATGTCTGTCCGAGTCTGACTTCTCTGTTCTGTCGATGGTTAAGCGAGGTGTGGACTGGCACTCAGCCACTCGCTCGCTCACTTCTCATGTCTATCACCGCCATCGTCATCAACATCATAATCGGCAGCACCACCTTCTTCTTCTACTTCTACTTCTTCTTCACGTCTCCGAGGCTCCCCCCTGAATGCGTATTTGATTTTCTTGTTTTTCTCTAAAAGATCAGCTTTAATTAATTCATACCTTTTTCTTTCTGCTTCTGTCTTTCCTTTTCCTTTTGCTTGCGTTCCTTTTCCCCTTCGCTTTTATTTTCGGTTTTCAACTTCCTCTTGGCGTTGAGATAGGAGGATGAAAAGATGGAGTTTACCGAGGATGAAAGGTAGCGGTAATACATAGAAATGGTCTTAACATTTAGGACGTTACTTCTCCAATATGAATATCGAATACTGATCGATGTTGGTGGCTTATACGTATAAATTATCTAATTGGAGTGGCTTAATTAACCGTATGATCACAAGCATTATGATGATGATGATTAAGTTGAAAGCTGAGTATTGTACCTTGATCCTTGATCATTGATGACTATCTCTAAACCTATACGTTGGATCCTTGGGATCATCTCGTCCCCCGTATCCTCAGGCCCCCGTCCTCAGCCCGCCGGGACTCGGATCTGCCATCATTCCTTTATCAGCATTTTTATCACTCCACGATTCTTTATCAGCACCAGCATTAACATTAGCATTGTCAATTTTTTTTCCTTTAAAAAAAAAGATATTATCGCCATCGCCAGCGCTGTTTAGGATGGTTATCGAGATGCAAAAGAGAATAATGAGGATGAGAGAGACATATTTTTTTTCGGAAAAAAGCATTTGATAAAAAACTTAGGAACGGATGGTGGAATCGGTTATCAAATTTATGGGGAAAGTGCGATGCTTGATGAGTGGATAGGGTATAGGATATAAGTTAGGATTTACTTATATGGTTACTGTTATACTACTAGCGTCTATTTATATATGTATTCTTTAGTATTGGGACGATGTTTACATCCTTGCAGACAGACAGAAAAATTTAACGTTTGCTTTGGATGAATGAATATATGTGGTCATAAGCTAGCACAATGTGAGCTAATGATAATAAGACAATGTATTTGCATTAGCTTATTTATCTAATTAGATACTTTGAGATCGAGCACTAACAAAATTTTCCCTCTTTTTTGGACCCTATATCCGTGGAGAAGGGTTATATGGACACACTAACAATGCCAAAGACTATGCCCACCAAAACTGCAAGCGATAATTTGAATAAATATTAATTTACAGTAATACTCCTAAGTGATAATAGCTAAGCTATTACTATTTATGGTATCCATATTGTCATATAAGGTTTACTGCGTAATACCTACAGTGTATATAGTACGTATAGATATAGATATAGAAATTGATTAACTTCTTAATAGGGGGTTCCTTACATGTAAACTTTGTCCCACTTGACGACGAAATATATTAATATAATATAATATTAATGTAGAGTAACGACGACGAAATTTACATGTGTATGTGGGTTGTGATGTGTCAATCATCTTCATCATCAGATGACAACGAAGGAGGTGGGTACGATGACAACGACCGATTGACCCGATTGACCGTTATCTGAACCCGACAGACCGATAACAGACTGATTAACTTTGCCTCGCCCCTTTCTCCCCGTGTTTTGTCCTTCCCGACCGATTGTCTTTCTCTGTCTCTCTCATGTTCTATGTGAAGAAATGGATGGCGGAGAGATGACGCAATTGACAGAACAAAATTGGACGCGTTTATTTGGGTATATTTGGGTAGTAGTGTCTAAGCGTGTATATGGACATGTAGTACGTAGAATGTGGACTGATAAAAAGTAATTGATAGAGGATGATAATCTATAATCATAATCAGGAATATCAAAATATCAAATAAATGATAACATAAAATCGCTACACATAAATCATTTTATTTATGAGATTGCCCTAAAAAAGAGGGGAAAAAAGGGGGAGTGGTAAAGTGGACGCCAAGTGTTCAAGCCACACTTATATACACATCTACGCCTTTCACACATAAATACATTGCAGAGACGTTGTCTGAGACTATGACTCCGACTGAGACAATCATTTTCAGCCGGGTCGGACGGAGGGGTTATTGATGATGCTGATTGATCTGGGAATGCGGTTTACTCGATTTTTCGAAACAATAGTTAGAGGGGTTGGTGGAATTTGTCATAGTGTCAAATATGAATATCTGTATAGGTTTAAGTCATTGAGGGTCTGGGGGTCTGGGGGGAGGCGTCAAGGTCTGGGCCTCGGAGTTGGGGATTTGAATCTATCTATGGGGGAAAAACCAGTGTTTGGGGGGTTGAAAAGATGGATTGAAGAGTAGACGAAAAGAGATGAGTAGAAGAAAGGAAGCATTTGTCTGGACGCGGGGGAGGATGATAAAGATTGAGATGAGTAGATTGGATAGATTGAATGAATGCAAAGATTGATTTAGATAAATGGGATGATCTACGGTTTAACTTAAAATATCATTCTCTCAATATCTTTTCCCTCTTTTTCCCTTTCTTTCATTGTATCCTTCAACCAGGAACGGGAAGAAGTATATGTATACAGATTCAACGGGATCTCGTTTTTGAAACAGAGAAAGTAAGAACATGGACAAATAGGGAGAGAAAGAAGGAGAAGGA